>JAQHUG010000018.1:5637219-5652073 GCA_028555095.1 Dicrostonyx torquatus | reverse complement strand
CCTATTGCTCAGGCTTATTACTAACTAGCTCTTATGACTTAAACTTATCTATAATTCTTGCCTATGTTTAGCCATGTGGCTTGGTACCTTTTCTCATTGAGTCATTCTCATCTTGCTTCCTCTACATCTGCCTTTCCTCTTCCCAGAATTCTCCTAATCTGGTCACCAGGCCTATATTTCCTACTTGGCTACTGACCAATCAGTGTTTTATTAAATCAATATGAGTGACAAATCTTTACAGTGTACAAGAGCATCATCCCACATCACCCTGACTTAAAACATTAAGTTAAATTTACAAGAAAAGAGCTTTTGATCCTAACTTTTAAGTTCTTTGCAGGCCCATAACACCTCCTTGTGCTCGTCCCAGTGCTTTCCCATCTCCTTTGCTTCTGTGACCCACAGAGTGAGCCTGTCCTGGTATCAGACCTTCAGAATCTGAGGGCCTAATACAAAGTAGAATATTAAGAATTATTAAGATAGTTGGCAGAACATTAGACCAAGTGTGGGTCACTTGAAAGTCAAGGGCTGTGTGACTATAAGGGTCACACATCCATGAAGCTGGCCAGGCATGGTATAACACAAGGGTAGGTTGTCTGGTGAAGGCATGTTAAGCAGCTCTGTGTGTCTGTCCTAGAGTCTTGGCACTGGCACGTCCACCCTCAGCAGAGGTTACTGCCCACTGTTAATATCTCCATAAGACACTTGCCTCCCCACCAAGGACTCCTCCACCACCCATGAGGGACATCTGCTAAGCACGCCAGGGCTCCCAGATGATGTCAAAAACTAACTGATACACCCTGGCTTTCTCCTTAACCCCTTTTATTCTACTGTCTTTGGGGTAGCACTTTCTACATTCAGACCATGTTAACCCTTTATGGAAACACCTAAAGGTGCTCTTAGGTGCTTCTTAATTGAATTAAGTTGAGAATATGTTAACCACTTGTTGTAGGTGTTTTTTATTTTGTTTATTTGTTTGTTTTGGTTTTCCAAGACAGGGTCTCTCTGTATAGCCCTGGCTGTCCTGGAACTCACTCTGTAGACCAGTCTGGCCTCAAGCACACAGAGATCCACCTGCCTCTGTGTCCCGAATGCTAGGATTAAAGGTGTATGCCACCACCGCCCAGTCATTTGTTGTAGTTTTAATGTAGACTGTCCCTACAGGTTCAAGTATTTGAATTTGTGGGGGTTATGGGCCCTTAGGAGATGTTTGCTAGAGAAGTGGGTCACTGTTGTGTGTGTGTGAGCGTACACGTGTGCATGTGAGCATGTGTGTGCACTTGTGCATGCACACGTGGAGGCCACAGGTCAATGGTAAGTAGCCTTCTCTCTTGCTCTGTATCTTATTCTTTGATGCTCTAAACCCTGTAGTTCTCTACTTTGACCCACATGAGGTTCTTTGACCTGTCCTACATCTTGCTCCCTCTCTGCTTCCCAACTGGATTCAGTTCAACCAGCTGGCCTCCTGTCTTGATGCCATGCTTCCCCTGCCATGGTGGAGTGTGTCCCTTTACAGCCAAAGCAAATCCCTTATTCCTCAAATTGTCTCTTGTCGAGGCATCTTGTCACATTGACAAGGAAAGTGACAAACTTAGGAACCACTGTGACAAAACTGCACTAGGGAAACGCCGTGAGAGATGCCGAGGACCTGACGTAAGGTGGAGTGGGGGCAGACATGTGCCTGTTAGGATGAGGGTGGCCATGGGAAGTATAATGGCTTTGATGTGCAGCATCTCCTACGGGCTCCTGTGTCTGAACACCTGGCTGGTGATGCTGTTTCTGAAGTCTGTAGAACCTTCAGGAGGTAGGCCCTGCTAGCAGTGGTTCTCAACCTGTGGGTCAAGACCCCTTTGGGGTTCACCTAAGACCATCTGAAAATACGGATGTTTATATTACGATTCATAACCGCTAGCAAAATTACAGTTATGAAGTAGCAACAAAAAATAATTTCATGGTCGGTGGTCACCACAACTTGAGGAACTATATTAAAAGGTCACATGCCAGGAAGGTTGAGAACCACTATGCTAGAAAAGGTAGGTCACTGGAGGTGGCCTTGAGGGTTATAGTCCAGCTCCAATGCATCTAATTCCTAGTTTGTCTAAGTATATAAGCAAGCCACCACATGCTCCTGCCTGTTGTCATAACCTTGAGCCATTCCATGGCCTTCCCCGCTGTCACAGACTATAATCTCTCAAACCATCAACCGAAGCAGACAGCCCCTCTCCTGTGTACATGGTTGTGGGTTCATGCACTCTCGCATGCTTATGCAGAGGCCAGAGGTCTACATTCTCTGTGCCTTAGCTTTTGAGACAGGAGCTCTTACCAAACCTGGAGCTTGCTAATTTGGCCAGATTGGCCAGGCAAGCTCCTGGATCCTCCTGTTTCCACCTCCCAGAACCAGAACAGGTGCACACGGTCACATCTGCACACAGCCACATCTGGCTTGTTACAGGAGCGTCAGGTATCTGAACTCAGGTCCTCATGATTGTGCAGAAAGCACTTTACCACTGAGCCATGCCCCAGTCCCCTTCCTCTCGTAAGTTACTCATGAAATATTTGGTGCCAGCAATAAGAGAAGTAACAAATATAGAGTTTAGTTTAGCTCCCTCATTCTGATGTTTCTATAGATCCCACAGGAGAAGTGAAGTGGTTTGCAACAGAGGCCTGCTGCTCGCTCGCTGGCTGCCACCTAGACTAGGCTTGCTGTTCGCTTTTTCTCTTTTCTGAAAATTCACGCACACACACACACACACACACACACACACACACACACACACACACACTTGTGGGAACAGATCCTTTGCTCACAGACTGGAGCCAGGGAGTCAATTGTGGTCGCATAAACGCCTCAGACAGGGGAAGTGTTGCGTCAGCTCACAGACGACAAAACAGGCTAGCACACTGTCTTCAGTGAGTGCTCTGTCAAAGAGGGAGCTACAGAGGTGACAGTGTGGCTCTCTGACTCTGGAGAATTCTTCTTGGGCCCAAATTCCAGCTCCTCCCTGTTCCTCAGTTTCCTTACCTATAAAAATTGCAGTGATGCTGGGCCTTACCCAAAATGGGTTGTGGAGCAAGTCAAACCATGAACTGTTAATGGTCTCATAGACAGTTGGTGCTTGAGAAACAGATAGTGAGTGAATGAGGGTTTTGTAAGTTTTCCAACGAAGAAAGGCAGTTTTTTTTTTCTGTATGCAAATGGCAAAGTCTAGACAGGGAGAGGCCTGACTTTGTTCAGAATACTTCTCAGTACACGACACTCATGTTGGGACTGAGGAGGCGGGTACTGCTTTGAAGGAGGGTGTTAAAAACTCACGGAAAAAAAAAAAAAACATGGTTTCCCTTCTCAGTGTGCTGAGATTCTCTTTCTGGATCTAAAGGTGTCAGCTCCTCTGGGGAACTTTCCCTCCTTCACGCTTGCTTCTCTCTCCTCCTCAGCGTTCTGCTTGTGAGCTGACAGCTGCCCTCATCTGGTTGTGTTGGTGGCTGTTCCCTCTGGTCCAGTAGGAAGTTTCCTCTGCAGCAGATCCTGGATTGGGATGGGGCTGGATCAGGTCCTTTCATAGGATCCCTTTGGACCAACCTCTGGAGCATCATGGGTATGAGACCCTAACCCAGCCACTGGCAGTTCTCTCAGCTGTGGTCTTGTACTTTCAGATCAAGACTGTTCTGTAGCTCTTGGCTCTGAACTGAAACATTCCCTTCCAGGGGAGGAACAAAACCACACAAGAAAGTTTCAGGACTTGGCTGGAGAGATGGCTCAGAGGTTAAGAGCACTGACTGCTCTTCCAGAGGTCCTGAGTTCAATTCCCAGCAGCCACATGGTGGCTCACAACCATCTATGCCCTCTTCTGGCCTGCAAGCATACATGGAAGGAATGTTGTATACATAATAAATAAATAAATCTTAAAAAAAAAAAAGGATCCTCGAGATTAACTGATGATGCAAATGTCAGAGTAGATAATATTAAAAAAGAAAGAAAGAAAGTTTCAGGACTCACACAGCCCCTCTCCAAGGCTATACAAGCAACAGACAGTCTTCAGTGGAGTTGTCTACATGTCGAGCAGGGAGCTCCAGTGACTCAGCTTTCAGGAGAGCAATAGGCTCACTGGGTCACCAAACTAGACTTTTGGTATAATTGTTTCTTTGTTCTTTGATAAATAGGCATCTTCTCACATCTCCCCCGGGAAAGGCCACCAACAGAACCAAAGGTGGGTTGAGGGGAGTGGTGGCCTGGCCTCTGCTGTGGGTACTGAGGCCTGTAACTGAGGTAGGTTTATCTGAGAGTGGAGATGGGCAATCCCGCTGACTCTCTTTTTTCCATGTGAGGTGGAATGGTGTGCTTGCTCCCTTGCTGATCCACACCCAAGCTAGTGTAGGGAATCCTAGTTTGAAAATACAGCTGTCTAAGCCACTGCTGTTCACGTTAGTGATTCTAACCAACTCTTTGGTTTGCCAGGCTAGACACCGACTGGAATTGTTTCTTTGGCCCGTGGATGCCTTACCTGGTGTGAGTAGGGATTTGTTCACACTATATCAGCAAAGCCACACAAGCACACTGTACGAACCACACTTGTGACAGGAACTCACACAGCCACTGAGCCTTGTCCTGACCGTCTTTGTGGATTCTCTCTCCACTGGATACTGCTAAAAAACCTAGACACCTTTTTAGTGCTTTTGGCTGTTGTTATGACAATCTGGTATAGGAACCACCAATGTCCAGTCTTGAGCTGGATTTCTGCTGTCTGCACTGTGTGCCAGATTCTCTTCTGAGGGAGTGGGCTAGGGGAGAGAGCAAGAGATTGGAAGCTGGCGCAGTTACATGTTGACCTATACCAGGTATTATAAAACTCATCATGCCTGGGGTTCCTGGGTGCTGCTGGCCATTTCTGTGTTGTGGAAATTCTGGAATGAGCTAGAGTCTCATGGACAGTGCACCTTACGGCCGGCAGCTAGAGTTCTGGTTCCTTGACATCAGGCACATAATCGTCACTATTGAAGATGTGCCGTGGGCACCTACAGGGTTAGGGTTCATTTGTGTTACTTGTCCTCACAGAAATCCAGGACCCTGGCTCTAAGCCATCTTGTTTGTGATACTTCAGCAGTTCGAGTACAGTAAAGCATCATGGGAGAAAACCGTTACTGTATTATGTGTTCTGATCAAGGGCGTGCTAGCTAGTCTTATGTTAACTTAACACAAGCTAGAGTCACCTGAAAGGAGGGAGCCTCAATTGAGAAAATTCCTTCACAATTTTTATTTGGCGATAGAGCATTTCTCTTAACTAGTGATTGATGGGGGAGGGTCCAGCCCACTGTGGTGGTGCCATCCCTGGGCTGGTGGTCCTTGGTTCTATTAGAAAGAGGCTGAAAAAGCTATGGAAAGGAAGCCAGTAAGCAGCACCCTCCATGGCCTCTGCATCAGCTCCTGCCTCTAGGTTCCTGCCCTGTTTGAGTTCCTGTCCTGTTTGAGTTCCTGTCCTGACTTCCTTTGATGATGAACAGCGATATGGAATATTTAACTAAATAAACCCTTCCCTCCTCATCTTGCTTTTTGGTCATGGTGTTTTTTTTTTTTTGTTTTTTTTTTTTTTTTATCACAGCAGTAGAAACTCTGACTAAGACAAAAGGGTTCTCCCTGTGGCTGCACCAGGCTCTCACGGAAATGTGTAAACACAGTTACTGGAGATGAACCCTGGCCTGTCTTCTCCCTGCCCTCTCGAACCTTTGCCCTTCTCCTCACAAAGGTGACTAAGTTTCCACTTCCCAGCCTCTACCCTGAGTCAGTCCATACCCATGCTCTGCCCATAGACAAGCCCAGAGCGTATTGTCACCTATAGCTAAGTGATCTGTGTCGACTTTGAATTGGTCTGGTATTTCCCAACACGCTCAGTATTTTGTCCTCTGCTCCTGGTAGGTACACCAGGATGAAGACAGAAGCAGGCTCATAGCTATAGGAAGGGCAAATGCAGGCTAGGTTTAAATATCAGGCTTTACCTATTACTTTATTAACAGAAACTGTTGGGAAACTTTGTCAAGTCCAAGGCCATCCAGGTGAGGAGTGGAGATGGTGAGACTGATCTATAGGGGAAATAGAGGAGCATGCCCATCTCTGAGGCCTCCTTGATTTTAATTCACGACAGGAGAACCCCTCCCCCTTACATGTCCTTAACAAAAGACTCTTTCTGGGCCCCACGATTCAGGTGTTGCTGCAAGGGATAAATCCCCAGGGGCTGTTTGACTTACTGGACAGCTGCCTAAGGTAACAACAGGTGTCCCTGGCTGTCATCAACATCATCACAAGTGATTCCATGGGATGACTGGATTCTTGGTTTACTCTGTGATGTTAGCATTTGTTTAGTGCCTTTGGTTTACAAAGTATTTTCCACGTGTAGCTCACTTGATTTGTGACGAGAAGGGGGATGGGTACTTATGTACCTGTAAGGGCTCAGCCTAGAAAGGCCAGCCTGCTCTGGGAATTTCTTTCATCTTCAGAGGCTCTAACCTGGGAAGCATGCCTTCCAGTACACTTCAAGCGTTTTTGTTTTTTTTTTTGTTTTTTTTTTGATATGTAATAGTTCATGTATTGTGCCAAATCTGTATTATATGTGTGCACCTGTAATTCCAGCTCTTGAGAAGCTGAGGTAAACAGATCCCAAGTTTTAGGCCAGTCTGGGACACATAACAAGATCTTGTCTCAAAACATCAAGATGAAATAAAATAGGCCAAAAAACTTACACAAATACAACATTTACTAATTGATTTGTTTATTTTGAGACAAGGTCTCAGGTAGTCTAAGCTAGACGTTGAATTCACTGTGCAGCCCTAACTGGCCTCTAATTCAGGGTCCTCCCAAGTCCTGGCAGTACAGTATGCACGCTCAGGTGTGCACACTCACAACTGTCTTCAAATAATAGCTTTTAGCAATATGAGACCCAGGTCACAACTGGGTTATAATGTAGTCTCTTCTCATGCACTAGCATCTTGGGGTTCAGAGGTTGATGGGTTCATTGTCAGTACCTCTGCAGAGACCGGGGGTCCGGGAGCGCCTTTGCACAATCACTAGAACTTCAGAATCGTGGTTTATTTTCTGTTATCATAACGGACTGCTGCCAGACTACTACTATTGGGTAATTCATGGAGAAACTTGGTTCTCACAGTTCTACAGGCTGGGAAATCCAGGAGATGGTGCTGGCACCTGGTGAGGGTCTCTCTGCTCCATGAGAACGCCACAGAAGGGCAAGCGAGCATGCTAGAGAGAGAACTGAGCCTAACTTAGTCTTTATCAGGAAGCTGCTCCCATGTTAGCTCACCTAGCCCACAAGACAGCATTAAAGCATTCATGCCATGCCTTAAAGGACCAACACCTTAATACTACAACATGTAGTAGAAATTCAGGTGTGTGTGTGTATATATGTGTGTATGTTTACGTGTGTACATATGCATGTGTTTGTGTACATGTGTGTGTGGAAGGCCCCAGATATCTTCTGAACAAGGATGCTGTGCAATGGCATCTTGGAGCCCGTGAGGTTGTGTCTGCAGTCCTCTTCAGTCTGAGAAAATGATGACGCACACCATTGCATAGGTGCTAGAGAGGAAACCAGCCATGCCTATCCTGTCTAGCCTGCTTGGCCTGCCTGGCCTGCCTGGCCTGCCTGCCCTGTCTCCCCTGTACCCTGCCTGCTCCACCTACCTCAACCATCCTGCCTACCTTGCCTGGCCCTGCTGCCCACCTCATCTGTGTTAGTTTCTCCCCTGTATCCTGTAACAATGCAGACATGGCTTCCCAGGCTCCTTTCTCATGGGTTCTTACGGTAGTCTGGCTGCAGCTCAAGTTCCACTTGTGCCTAATGAGATCAGCTTGGGAGCAGAAAGAAAGCCCTAAGGTGTGTTAAATATGTGGGCGTGGGCTGTCTGTCCCCCTGAACCTCCATGTTAGACCTTGCTTCAGCTCATCTAAGTCTTCATCCAGGCACACAGTCCTTGGTGCTTAACACAGATCAGGTTTATTGTTGCCAAGGGAGGCCTGATGCCAGCAGCATTTCCTGTTTGTTTTCGTGGTCAAACAGAGCTCATAGTCGGTTCCTTTTGGAGAATCAGACTCATGTAGTCCCCAGAGAGTATTTCCTGGGGGCTCCCATCTTCTGGAAATGACAGCCATAACTCGTCTCCCTGACTCAGCTTTTGCAGGCGGAGTGCGGTACCATCTGCCTTATTTACTTATTTATTTCCAGCTTCATAGCACAGAGAGAACCAAGCGGATGGAGCCTCCTGAATCCTAATGATGCTCCAAGCAGTCATTCGGCCTGGCACAGACAGAACTACCTCTCTCCACAGCCGGGACGATCATCAGGATGAGCCTGTCTGGCTCCCCACACCCCCAAGTCTGGAAATCAAGGCTGTAGTTTCCGTCTGGTGTCCTGCTAATTGGGTTATTACTCCTAGAGACAAAAGAATTGTGTTGGAGGAAAAACACATCGGAGAATAATCCTCCGCCATTTCCAGTAAGCTACATATACAAAATGTAAAAACTCAACTAATGGAACATTCCGGGTGGGCAGAGGACTTGGCCCATCTCTGAGACTAGGTGTCTTCGAGGAGAATGACAAGGACCACTGCTTACATTTCAGGAGTTTATTACTCTCTTAGGGGACAAGTCTGTGGCTTCTAGCAGTCTCTAAGATGTGGGAGGCTGAAGATGGGCTCATCTCAAACCTTCTAAAAACTTAATTCAAGCCTCACACAATTGCTGAGGACTAAGTTGTGCCAGGTGGGAGCAGCAGCCTGAGAGGGCTCAGAGGAAATCACTGGGGTGAGAACCTGATAGGGCTTTATGCTATGCCAGGACCGGGCATTTATTTGTTTGTTTGTTTGTTTTTATATCTTCTGGACAGATGGTGTGCTACACAGGCAGGAACAACATGTGCGGTCGTATATATATGTGGCCCACTGTTCAAAGGTACCCAGTTTGGGAGTGTGGTGAGGAGGGGCTCCGTGTGGCCCGCCCATCTTCCACTCAACCACACAGTGCCCAGGGCAGTTTGTAAGAGGTGCCTTTCTCCTGGTCATAGCCGGAAACTCCATGGGCCAGTCAGGCTCTCAGTCCAGGAGAATGAAACACTCTCAAGAAAAGGCCAGCTGGAGCTGACTGTTCACTGGGCGTAAACTCTCCCCAGCCTCTTCCTGGAGCCCTGCTCAGTCATGTCAACTCCTGCAGGTGCTGTTCCAGGCAGATCTTGTCCCACTAGCTGCAGTCAAGATTACGCTGACCAGCAGCTTCAGGCTTTACCTAGAAGAGACACGAGGGTCCTCACCTCTGCTGCCAACAGCCCTGCTAAAGATACAAGGTGCAGTTGCTCAGACTCGGCTGAGCAGGTTTCATCTCAACAGAACCCCCATGTGACTTCCTCCCAAGCACCCACCATCATGAAGCAGTTGCCATGGTGACTTACAGAATACCTTGGCCCACAGTCAGGTGATGAGAAAAAAAAAAATTAGGTTTTTGGTAATGGAATTGAGGCTGCTACATTTCCTGTGGAAAGGAGGGAGAGGGTGGGTTGTCACCACTCCTTCCTGACACCCTGCTGTGCATGTTATTGGCAGGTTTTAGGGTACCTGAAAGGTGGAAGGTTGGCTGTCTGAGTCGTTGCCCTACTGAGGGGGGCTTTTAGGTGCTGCAAGCTGCTGTCCTGTAAGGGACCCTCCCACACTCCTGTGAATAACCCAGTATTGTAGTTAGCTTCCCTGCAGCTGTGATGAAACTCTGACAAAAACAACCTGGAGGAAGAAAGAGTTCATATGGTTTCCAGGTTCCAATCCATCATCAAGAGAAGCCAAGGCAGAAACTAAAGATGGGAACTAAAGCAGAGGCCATGGAGGAACACGCCCTCTGGCTTGCTCTCCATGGCTTGTCAGTTTGCTTCCTTATATAGCATCAGGACCACTTCCCACTGTAGTGGCACCACCCACAGTGGGCTGGGCCTTCCCACATCAATCAGCTCTCAAGAAAATGCTTTCTCAGGCCAATCTGAGGGCAGCAATTCCTCAATTGAATTTCCTTTTCCAGGTATATCTAGGTTTTTGTTGTAATTAAATAATGAGTGTAGTAATCAAATATTCAGCATTGCTTCACTAGCTCTTCTCTTCCAGGCTCTACCAAAAATAGCTCAATAGCTTTTTTCTTTTCTCCTCTCCCAAACCATGGCCTTACAGGTTCATATGCATGCACACCCTTGTGTGTCTGTGTGTGTGTGTGTGTAAATGGGTTTGTATATGCGTGTGTGTGTCTATGTGTATCAGTGCATGTATGTGTATGCATGTGTGTATAGGTGCACATGTGTGCATTGTGTATGTGTACATCTGTGTGTAGGTGTGTGTGTGTGTGTGTGTGTGTGTGTGTGTGTATGTAGAAGTCTGAGAAAAACCTGCAGAAGTTGGTTCTCTCCTCCCACTGTGTGGGTTCTGCGGATCAAATACAGACAGACTGTCCATCTTGGCATCAAGCACTTCTCTTATGCACGCACATAACAGTTCACACTCAGGAGCACACATGCTCAGCTTTCTTGCATTGTAGGACAGTGGCCTCAGGGCTCTGGTCCCTGGATCTCTGCACCAAGGGCTTCTCCTCCCTGCCTCCTTGAATCCCACTCTGGGATGTTGCAATCCTCCCTCCGTCACTCTTTGAGTCTAGGCTTTGCCTGCCCTAACACAGTCCTTGATCTCAGAGTCCCAGGCATTGTCGTTCACCAGGCTCACAGCCTCACAACTTCGCCTCTTGGATTTTTGACGTTTTCCTCTTTGATATATGGCCCTGTCAGCAGGAAAGGTTGAGGAGGAGCCTCCCAGGGGAGCAACCTGGCAGGCTGAATCCAGTCTTTAAACTTTTGTTTCACATCATTATCAGCTGGAGCGGGTGACATGAGGTTGCCAAGGAGATGACAGGAAGTGGCGTGTATCAGGAGAATTATATAGTCAGCCAATTGCCATTTGGTGTCATTCTGGACAAGAAAAACTGGACCTCTCATGAGGAATCACTACAAGCCGGAGACTGACCTACGTAAAGCCACACGGCCAGCTGTTAGCAGAGCTAGAACTCGGTGTCTCTTCACTTTATGCCTTGGCTGGGGTCCTTTCTAAAAAAAAGAAAAATCAAGTGGTATGTCATGAGAAAATGATGAAGATCTTGAGACCAAAGTGGAGGCTTTTTTGCCCCTAGATTAACAGCTCATTGAGAATACAGCAGAGAATTTTTAGCTACAGCAGGAGTACAGCTTCCTGGGAGAGCATGCTGGGCCACAGCCCTTTTCCCTGAACCGAAGCAAAAGGAAAGGAGCTGTCGTCTCTGAATCAGTGACAAATGGGGTGTACCTGCTCCTCAGCCACTCTGCTGGCGAGGCAAACACTGATGACAAGATGCACAAATTGAGTAACAAACCCAGAGATGCAGGCGTGTTGATAAGTAGAAACCCACCTAGGATACATGGGCACAAACATGATACACATTTTGTCATGTTTTGAGAGCCCCAGAACCAGTGGACCCTCACACTCAGGGTGTTGGATGAGGGGCTTGTATTTTCAGTGCCTGTGTTCTCATTCACACATCCCTGTGCACACCCATATGCCGTCACTCTGGCCTGTGTGTGTGTGTGTGTGTGAGTGTGTGACAAGAACAGGAATGAATACTAAATCTTGGCTTAAGCAGGTGCGTGGGTGCACCCCAACACACACACACACACACACACACACACACACACTCCCCAGATGGGTAACCAAAGAGCTTGGGGCCCAGCCTCAGGGTTAGTTGAGCAACAGTGGTCCTGCTCAGAGGTAGTGCATGTTGTCATGGAGACAAGAACAGGAGATGCTGCATGGGGAGACAGGCTCTGCTGTGTGGGCAGCTAAGCACCACAGATCTGCAGATCTCAAGGGGTGTGGGCCGTTGGAACCTCTGAGCTGGGAAGTGGGCTCTGGGCAGGGATAGGGTGTTCTAGGTTGACAGGATCAGGACATAAGCAAGATTGTGAGATCCTGAGCTGATCTCTGGCTGCCATGACTCTGCTTTCTCATAGTACCGCAGCATCCCCTCTCCTGGCGCCCGAGCCAAGGCCACAGCCAAGGCAAAGCCTGCCAGTGAGGGCAAAGACGAGCTTGGAAGTTGAAGATACCAACTGTTCCTGGGAAAACAGGCATCTTACCAATGTGCAGAAAGAATAATTAGCTTTCCTGAATTCAAAGTCATCCTACATGAGGGGTAGAGCTAAAATTCAAATCCTGGCTGTGGTCAGATCTGCAGGCAGTAAGCTTAGGCTATCTGTCCTTATCAATCAATGAGTTTATGCTTAAAGCCTTGTCCACAGTAGTCATGGTGATGGAGAGCATCCCAGAGTTCCTGCTCTTAGTCTCTGAGTCCGGCCACCTCTCCTGACTGCTTGGTGGGTCCCTGCATATTCCATTGCCTCCGGGAAGGAGCCTGGCTGGCACTGTGGTCCTCCCATGTAAAGGAGGCTTATCCTGTACCATGGACTCCATCGTGCCTGCTTCTGTCCTGGCTTGAGTTCCTTAGCTATTCGTTCTCCACCTTGACGTATTCAACCAGGCAGTGAGCACATAAGCCAGGGCTGTGGGAAACAGCAGTGACACAGCTTGTGGGGCTCCCATCATCCTTAGCACTGAGGAGACTGGCCAAAACCACAGAGTTTCTTTGAGTACTTTGCTGCATCTGAAAATCTCGAAGGGCTAATACGAACTCCACGGGCCACAGATAAGCCATGCTGAGCACGAGCTGGACCCCCAGCTCTCAGTGCACACCAAACACTCGAGGTCTGCTTCTATTCCATTTCTGGAAAGAGGCAAAATAATGGGCTTCACTGGGGCCAGATTTGAATCCTGATTATGTCACTCAGTGGCTGTATGTCCTAGAGAAAGCCCTGTAGCCCCTTTGAGGTTCGTTCCTAGGGACAATTACCCCAGATCTCAAGCTTCTCCAGGCTAGTGTGAAGCTGGCAGGGTTGAGGAGCCCTTCTCTGAAACAACCTCTTGCTTCTCCTGCCTCTCCAGTGACCCTTTGTGAGGGCCCTGGGCCTTGAGGATGGGAAAAGAAAGACCCAGGGTGATGTGGTCAGTTGTTTGACTAGTGGCTATGTGGGGAAATCAAGGAAATCACTGGGCAAAGTATGAACCTCTCTACCTGTATAGGTCTCAGAACAGGAGGACCCATTGTGGGTGTGGGAGAAGACACAGTGTTCATTGCTCTGACTGCAATCTCTCCAGGTTTCTTGGAAATGCTTCCTCAGATAGAGGGGAAAAAATCTGTTGCTATGGCAACCTAATATCGTCCCTTCCCAAACTGAGTCCTCAAGGGGAAATAATCTAAGAAATACTGGGGAAGTATGATTATAGAAATTTAACGGGGCTTCTTAAGCCCAGGTCTTGAATTAATAAACAGTCCATCCTTCCCAGGACGAAGAGGGTAACCATACCTTTCTTAGACACAGTCACTCATTCATTCACTCCAACACTAACCAGGACACTATACAGGATACCGTGTGGGTCCTGAGGATGCGAAAGATTGCATAATTTGGTCCAGAACTCAAGGAGCATCCAGTTTGGTGGGGATCTAGGTGTACACCAGTGGTAGTATGCTG
This sequence comes from Dicrostonyx torquatus, assembly GCA_028555095.1. Classification (NCBI taxonomy): domain Eukaryota; kingdom Metazoa; phylum Chordata; class Mammalia; order Rodentia; family Cricetidae; genus Dicrostonyx; species Dicrostonyx torquatus. The sequence goes on along the minus strand of JAQHUG010000018.1, from coordinate 5,638,439 downwards.
GGGAGCCAGGTGTGAACCAGTGGCAGGGTGGAGGGGAGCCAGGTGCGAACTTGTGGCAGGGTGGTGGGAAGCTGGGTGTGAGCTGGCAGCAGCATGGTGGGAAGCCAGGTGTGAACTGATGGCAATACGGAGGAGGGGGAGGCTATGCAAGCCTGGGGGCAGGTGGGAAGGCTTCCTGAAGGAAAACCTGTTTTAGCTGAGTCTTTAGTCTCTGAATACTAGAAGCTCTTAGCAATCCTAGTCCAACCATGTTACAGATGGGAGCACTCATGCCCTAAGCAGACAAATGGCTTGTCACAGGAAAGCATATTAGTGACAGCCCCCAGTGGAGATAATGGGCATAAAATGAGAGATGCGTTTATATTTGACCTGAATAAATAATTCACTTCTGGGTTTTAATAATTTAAAAACCTTCATTTCATCTGTGTCTCAAAAATGGAAGCTTTGCCTTCTCTTCCTAGATTTCTTTCAAGGTGGCTAGTGGGTACAGAGGCCAGAGTGAGGGTCCTTGCCCTGTCCCCCTCCCTTTGGGTCATCCTGTCCCCACTTAGTCCTCAGGCCAGAGGTCAGCACACCACTGTCCCTCTATTTTAGGGTTCTCTGCAGGAACCGAACTGATAAACTGTAAGAGGGGTTTGTTAAGTATTTTCTGACCGACAAACCTCTCTACCGATACAAGCAATCCCAGTCAAACCAATTCAGACCGAATTAAAAGATACCCAGGTTTAATGGGTGCCTACACTCCTGGGTTGCCCCTGGGAAAACACGGTGAGGGGGGGAGGACCAGAATGACCACCAGAGAGAGAAAAAGAGAGACCACGTGTTTATCTCTGAGGGACAGTTTAAATAACCTGTGGGAGTGGTCTGGACCCTCCCTGGGGAGGGGTCGCCATTTGGCAGACTTTCTCAGAGGTGGAGTTTGGACTAGCAACTCCCAGGGGAGGGGGCTTAGAATGGAGTTTTCCACCCAACATTTCAAAAATGGATGCTGGGAGTTAGGGCATCCAGACTCTTGCCCAACAAATTTTCCAGACTCTTTGTATAAAGGGGTGCCAGGGAGCTGAAGTGACGCTTTTAACCAAACATTCCAGACTCTCTTTGGATAAAGGGGCACCGGCTCAAGTCTGGTTACTTCCTGCGGGCATGGGACGATGTGGAAGAGGGGAGAGTTGGGAGTTGGTGGGCTCACACTCAGCGAGAAGTGTGGCTGGAGAGGCATC
>JAQHUG010000018.1:5591627-5632619 GCA_028555095.1 Dicrostonyx torquatus | reverse complement strand
CTCGGGGACTGGCAGCCATCTCTGCCTGGCTGCTCTCAGGGTCTGCTGCCTGCTGCCACATGGCCTGCTACCACTGCTTGGGAACCTACAGCGTTTCTGCTGCCTACTGCTGCCTAAATCCTGCAGCATTTTTAACTTAATCACAACAACCGGGATGCCCAGAATGGGGACAAGGGAAGTTGACCAGGAGGCTTCATCCTGCTGGAGCTCAGTCTAAGTCAACCTTGCCGGGAGCCTGCTATAAATGTGGCCTAAATGGCCATTTGACAAGATATTGCCCTGGGCCTCCACTAGCTATGAGGCCATGCCCTATCTGCCAGCAGCCTGGACACTGGAAATCACAATGCCCCCATGCGGGCTCATCCTTTATGCCACACCACAAAGGTCCAGTCTCACCAACATCAGCAAGTGAGACTGTACCAACCTTCGAACTTTTCACCCTGGTGGAGGATTGATGCTGCCCAGACTTGGTGACTCCCATTGCCCTCTCTGAGCCTAGGGTAATGCTGCAGGTGGTGGTAGCCCTTTACTTTCCTTTTGGACATGGGAGCTACTCTGCTTTAACATCTCACTCAGGCCTTTTGTTCCCCTCACCAAATTCAGTTATGGGGGTAGACAGGACTGGCTCCTTCCCACTTAAGACTCTGCCACTGCCCTGCATTCTTGCAGGGTGATTCTTCTCATTCTTTCCAAGTGATACCTGCTTGCCCTGCACCTCTTCTTGGTCAAGATATTCTCAGCCACTTCGGGGCCACACTCACTTTGGCCTCCACACCTTTCCTGAGTCGCACTTTCTTTTCACCTTAATAGCCTCACAGGTTCCTATCCCAGACTGTCCTGTCCCTACCCTCCCTGATCCAGTAGATCCCCAAGTATGGGACATTTCCACTCCTGTGGTTGCTATGCACCACCAGCCAGTCCTAGTGTTCCTTAAAGACCCTTCGTCCTTCCCTTCTAGACCCCAGTTTCCTACGTTTGAAACTGGCTGCTGCTGTCTTAAGCCTATTATCACCTACCTCCTATCTCAAGGACTTTTAATACCTATCTAACCACTCTAACACTCCCATCCATCCTGTGCATAAGCCTTCTGGCACTTACCATTTGGTTCAAGACCTCTGTCTTATAAATAAGGCAGTTATTCCAATTTACCTACTGGTTAACAACCCATACAATCTCCTGTCTAACATCCTTCCTGCTACCTCCTACTTGATGGTTCTAAAATGTTTGGTTAAAAGCGATACCTCAGCTCCCTGGCACCCCTTTATACAAATAGTCTAGAATGTTTAGTTGGGAGCTTCACCCAGTCCCCTGGCAACCATTTTTGAAATGTTGGGCAGGAAACTCTATTCCAAATCTCCCTCTTCTGGAAGTTGCCTCAGTAGAAACTCCAGCTCTGAGAAAGCCCCCGCAAATGGTGACTCCCCCGTCAGGGAAGGTCAAGAAGCCAGCCAGATGGTGAGACCTTCCCAGGGAGTGTCATGAACACTCCGACAGGCTATTTAAACTGCCCCCCAGAGAATAAACACATGGTCTCTCCTTTTCTCTCTCTAGTGGTCATTCTGGTTCTCCTTCCCCCGCACCCTGTGTTTTCCCAGAGGCCACCAGGGAGCGCTGGCACCCATTAAACCTGGGTATCTTTTAATTCGGTCTGATTTGGTCTGATTGGGGTTACTTGCGTTGATGGAGAGGTTTATTGGTCAGAAAACACTAAACAGGGTTTATCATCAGTTTGTGAAATGCAGTCTGGGTAGCCCAACAATAACTATCTCACATCAGAGAGGTTGAAGATCCAATAGTTCAGGTCACAAGGCACAGAGGCCTGGAGGATTCCTGGCCTTCAGCTTGCATTGGAATCCCAAAGAAGCTGGCTTTAGAACCACTGAAGGGTTGCTGCAGCAGCAGGATAGATGCCCTTGCCAGTGGGAGAGAAGGCAAGCAGGCAAAAAGTGAAGTTTTTTCCTCCATGTCATGCAGCTGCCACTCAAGGTGGCATCCATATTTAGGGTGGGTCTTCCCTGCTTTAGATAATCTGATCAAGAAATCCCTCACAGGTGTGCCCTGAGACTTGTGTTACAGTCAATCACAGGTGCAGCCAATTTGACAGCCACGATTAGCCAACACACCTCCTAAGACTTGAAAAACCTCCGCCATCACTAGGCTCTTTTCCTGAACTCATAGGATCTCGACTTCCACTTCTTGAAGTTGTTGAATGGATTCAGCAAATCCATGTCTTCATGGTTCTGACTCGGTCTCCCAATTTGACACACTGCGGACCCACAGCCTATAGGAATCACTGTCACTTGGGTCAAGTCTTTGAGAGAAGTGGAGCACAAGTTGCTGAGAGGCACTAGAGGGAACCAGAACAGAGAACTGAGGGGCTGGGACAGAGTCCACACTTCCCCTTGGGAATCCTGGAAGTTTTCAAAAATGGACTACTTCCCCAGAATACCACTAGCTGCGTGCGCGTGCGCGCACACACACACACACACACACACACACACACACACACACACACACTACACCCTCCCCACTCTTCTGTGCTCCCTCATAGATCTCATGGGATGAGCTTTCTTCTCACTGGGAGCCAACCAAGAAGATGTTGAAAAAAGCTTCCCATCCTTTGCATGAATCTGACATCAGACAAGCTTCTATAGAAGCACTACCACTGCCATCCACCGCCTTGCAGTCCCTCCTTGGACCTGGAGTCTGGCTCCTGGTCCAGATATCTCCTAGGTAACATGCCATCACTAAAGTGATCCCCAAGCCAGAAAACACCTCAATGCAGCCTTGGTCCACCCTCCCCTCTCTGCAGATTCCATCCTGCATCTAGCTACAAGGAAACAATAAAGTCTCAGATGCTAAGCTTCTTATACCCATGATGCTCCAGTACTAACCCTGCCTGCCTGAGCAGTCTGTAGGAGCCATTGATATGTATAGTTCTGCAAACCCCAGAAGTTCTGCCGTCTTTGCGTTGGTTTCTTTCACATTCACCCCCTAAGCCACAAGTGGTCCAGAGAGAAAATTACTATTTTATGTGTGTGGGCCTGAGTGAAGATCCATGCACCACAAGCATGTAGTGCCCATGGAGACCAGGAGAGGGTGTCATGTACTCTGGAACTGGAATTATAGACAGATGTGAGCTGCCATGTGGGAGCTAGGAATCAAACCTCTGGAAGATCAGTCAGTATTCTTAACTGCTGAGCCATGGTACTGTTTTTTGTTTTGTTTTACTTTCTTTTTATTTATTCTCTGTGTCTTTTGCATCTTGCATCTTGATCCCATTCATTTCCCTGTCCCTTTGCATAGCCGTCTGCCCCATTTAAGAGAAAAAGAAAAACAAAAGGAAAAAAATTAGAAATCTCATCATGAATGCAGTGTAACACAGTAAACCCTTTGACTATCCTCACTTGTAAGTGGTCATTGGTCTGGTTTGAGGCCTCTGGTTTCTACTACACTATCGATGGGTCCTCACTGGTACTTCTCTTGGATATCCTGCTGTTGCCCTGTGTTGTGGAGATCCTGCAGCTTTGGGTCTGAGGGTCAGGTCCCTTCATGTGCTCCAACAGATCATAGACTTTGGAGAGAGCCCTTGGTTCTGGGCCTGGGCAGCTTCAGGGTTGGTCAGCCCACCAATTCTCCCCTGTCCTCACCACCAGGGTGAGCTCTTCAGCTCTGCCCATCCTTTGCAGCAAGGAGCAAGGGACAGGGTCAGTTCCCTGCCTTCATGCCCTCCGGGTCTGCTCTCCCACACCTACACCATCAGGCCCAGCTTCATTGTGTTGCCCAGGCCCAGAACCAAGGTTATGACATGGGATTTTCTTCAGTATGCTGTGATTACCATTAATGAATAAAGAAACTGCTTTGGACCTATAGCAGGGCAAAACAGTTAGGTGGGGAAAACTAAACTGAATGCTGGAAGAATAAAAGAGTAGAATCAGAGAGAAGCCATGTAGCCCCACTGGAGCCAGATGGAACTTTAGCTGGTAAGCCACAGCCACGTGCTGATATACAGATTAAAAGAAATGGGTTAACTTAATATGTAAGAGTCAGCCAATAAGAAGCTAGAACTAATGGGCCAAGCAGTGTTTTAAATAATTTAGTTTCTGTGTGGTTATTTTGGTTCTGGGTGGCAGGGACGAACAAGCGGCCAACTCCTACGTTCTTTTGTTTGTTTTGAGACAGAGTTTCTCTGTATAGTCCTAGCTGTCTTAGAACTCACTCAGTAGACCAGGCTGGCCTCGAACTCAGAGATCCACCTGCCTCTACCTCCTGAGTAATGGGATTAAAGGCTTGTGTCACCACCACTGACACCATTAGACTGCTTTTGTCAGGTGTGCTGTCATAGCAAAGAAAGAAAGTAACTGATACAATGTACAATGTAGAAGAGCTGTCTATTGCTCTAGGCAGAAGTCTTGCCTCTGCCAGTTAGTGTACTTTTATTTTATTTATTTATCTTTGTAGCCCTGGCTGTTCTAGAACTTGTTATGTAAAATAGACTAGTCTTGAACTCACAGAGATTCTTCTGTCTCTGCCTCCCAAGGGCTAGGATTTAAGGAGTCTTGTATCACATTTGGTTTCTGTGGTTCTTAGCCATGCAGACACACAGGACTAGGTTTGGAAACCTAGACTTTTACTTGGTACCTATGTATTTTAAACACTTTATTTTTCCTCCTAACTAGGGAAATGGGACTTTGCTGGGCTGTGCCTGTGCAGCTGATTTCTCCAGAACAGTGATTCTCAACCTTCCTAATGCTGCGACCCTTTAATATAGTTCTTCATATTGTGATAACCCCCAATCATAAAATTATTTTCATTGTTACTTCATAACTGTAATTTTGCTACTGTTATGACTCATAATGTAAACATCTGTGCTTTCTGATAATCTTAGGTGACACCTGTGTAAGAGTTGTTTGACCCAGAGGGGTCATGACCCACAGTTTGAGAACCAGTGTTCAAGTGTGCTCTTGCTACTGCCATCTTACATCAAAGTAGCACCTCCCCTTCCCAAGGTTATATGGAAATGAAAGTTGCCTGTGGTTACTGACAGGGTTTTGAGTCACAGAGCCATGGAGAATACAACTTGAAACAGCATGGAATTGTAGAATCACTTAGAGGCATGTTCCCAGTAGGTACTCCTTAGATTAATGTCACAGTAGACGCGTCACTGTGTATGTGCCACACTGGAGCAGGGTGAAGCATGGAACATAGATCTGGCAGAAGTCCCCCAAGGTTAGGTGCTCAGCTGTCCACACAGACCCATTTCTGACTGTCTTCAACACACAATGGGTGCTTCTGTGCCTTGCAGCCACTTAGCCAGGCCCCTACTGCTGTAGTTCCATTATACCTGGTCCCTATCTTTGGACCATAACAATGGCCACCTCCACCAGTCATGAATCAGGATGCAAGGATCAAGCTCAGGTAGGAATTGTGAGTCCCAGTTCCAGGGGTAAAACAGGAGTTTGCCCTCCTGCTTCTGTATAGGCACTAGGCAGGCATCAGAGATTGGGACAGGGCTCAGTGATGGAATGCAAAATAGAACTTGTGCCAGCATTAGAATCTGACTTAGGGGACGTCCTGGTGCTGGCACCTGAGTGCTGGCTCTGGAAAGATGAATTTTGCAGAGAAGAAGAGGAAGAAGGAGCTCAGGGCAGGACATCCCTGTGACACCCTCCAACTGGGTGTGGTGTCGTAGTCCTTTAATCCTAGCACTTGGGAGACAGAGGCAGGAGGACGTTTCCTGTCCCAACTGCCCAGTCCTAAATAACCAGAAACTGCTTCCCAAATTCCACACAGAGGCTTATATCACTTATAAATGCTCAGCCAACAGCTCAGGCTTATTACTAGCTAACTCTTACACTCAAATGAACCCATATTTCTATTTATATTTTGCCACCTCATTTTTTACATATCCTCGGTGGCTGACTGGCTTCTCTCCTGAGGTCACCCTCATTCTTTCCATCATTCTCAGTTTGGCTTTCCCACCTAACTTCCTGGCCAGCTAGCAACCTGTCAGCTTTTTATTAACCAATGAAAGGCATGCATATTCATAGTGTAGAAAAGGATTGTTCCACAGTAGATCTCTGTGATTTCAAGGCCAGCCTGGTCTACAGAGTGAGTTCCAGGATAGCCAGGGATACATAGAGAAAACCTGCCTCAGAGAGAGAGAGAGAGAGAGAGAGAGAGAGAGATAGTCCCCCAGAAACTCAAATGAGACCCCTGACTTCATGCCTCATGCCAGCTCTGACCCTTCCTGTCCTTTGCCTTCTGAGCTCAGCCACAGGGTCGGGGGATGCTGCAGGGAGAGGCGGCTTTCCCAACTGCAGCCATCTTTGGTTGCAGGCACTCCAGATGAGGGAGTGGCTAGTGAGTAGGCCTGATGGTGAGTATTTGTGGTATTTGGATAAGAGTGGTCCCCATAGGCTCCTGGCCTTGAAATCACAGAGATCTACTGTCCAGCCTGGTCTACAGAGTGGGTTTTAGGACAGCCAAGGCTACACAGAGAAACTCTGTCTCAAAAACACAACCACACAAAAAAGCAATATGTTAGGCAATCATTTTTTTGTTTGCTTGCTTTTATGGTTGCTATTTTAACAAGGAGCCTGGGTCATAAACTCAGTGGCACAGTTGAAGTCTCAGTCTTTGACTCACAACAGAATCTGAATGAAAAAATAAGTAAGGAGGACATGACTGCTCCTGGAAATGGTGGAGGAGAAGGTTTATTGTAGAAAAAAAGAGGGAGTATAGCCAGAAACAGAGAGGTCTGGGAGAGTCCAGAGTGGGCATGACCAAACTGAGCTGGACCTTGTGAGGAGAGCAGGGAGGAGAGAATGGAGAACCAGGAGAATAAACAGTAGACAAAAGACAGGGAAAGGCAGCTCGGGAGAGGGCAGCCCAAACCCTGGGCTGGAGAAATATGGGGTAAGGGGTGGGGTATCTGAGTCATACTCTTTTACAGGTAGGGACTAATGGATGCAGGGAGAACCTGGCAGCCAGGTCTGCTTTGATATGTTAATATAGGCACCTCAGTCAGTTATTCATTCATCCAGAGTTTGAGAGCTAACACTGACTTTCCTGGGGCAGGGAGTGAGGGCAGACACAGATCTGACAACTTATTCCAACAGACCCATAGATCATAATGAGGGAAGGGGACCAGCATTTAGAGTTCATTGGCCCCATCTACAGAGGCAGATAGGACTCTGTGAGTTCAAGGCCAGTCTGGGCCACACAAGATTAAATCTGTCTAGAAGAGAAACAGAGCTCACACAAAGGGGATCCCAGCATTTGGGATCACATACCTTTAATCCCAGCACTAGGGAGATGGAGACAGGAGTGATATGGCTGGGTGGAGAGAGGAATATAAGGCTGGAGGAGACAGAGGCTCAGATGCAGTCTGAGGATTCTTTCTGAGAGGCAGTCTGAGGATTCAGAGGGATTTCAGTCTGGGGATTCGTAGAGACAGGATCGCCCCTTCAGTCTGAGCACTGGCAGAGGTAAGAACCTTGTAGTGGCTGATTGCTCTGCTTCTCTGATCCTTCAGTTTTTGCCCCTGATAGCTGACCCTGGGTTTTTATTAAGAGCAATTAGAATTAATGTCGCATCTGGCACCCAACTTTTGGGGTATGAATTCAGGAAAAAGTCACTTGTCTGTGGCTTTGCAGCGGCTGGCGTAGGCTGGAGCTCCATGTGGCTGGCATCACCGCCCCACCGGCTAGGTTTCCACGCAGCAGCAGTCAACCTCATGTCTTCATTGTCATCATCAGCAGATTTGGTGAGAAAACTGGAAGTTCTTAACGGAAAGAATTAGTTAAGAGAGAGTTTTTTCCATGTTAAAAATATGAGGAACACTATTGTGATGGAGAAAGTTAGGTCTCTGTATGATTAGGTAATACATGATTTAAAAATGGAACAATTCAATGGATAATCAACTTACCTGGGATTGGCATAACGTTAATTATCATCTTGAGAATTCTTGGTTAATCTCTAAAAAGGTTGGTTGATATGAGTGCCAAGATACAAGACTTGGAAAAACTTAATAAAACAGATCATAGAGATATTAAATACAGATGGAGGAATTTAAAAAAGAACCAATTTCAGCATTGCATTATATAGTCAGAGAGGAACAACTTAAGGTTTCAAACAACCAACTTAATATACCCAGTAACCTTACAGAAATTGCCAAATTATAGACATCCCCAAGGCTGTAAAAGAACTGAATTAATTTATGTGCAATGTTAGATTTAAGAAGATCAAGAAAGCAATAATCTCATATGGCATGCATTTACCATTTGTGAAGCAGATGTTAAACTCGTGGTCAACCTGTAATAGAATTATCCCTCAAGACTGGAGAGACTTGGTTATAGCAGTCTTGGAGCCTGCTCCTCAATTACAATGGAATACCTGCTGCAGAGAAGAGGCTAAGACCATTGAACAACAGAGTAAGGCTAGAGGTATGGAAATAGCCCAAGATCAACTTCTTGGGGAAGGAGATTATATGAAAGTAGAAAGGTAGTCCCTATATGATGACCACACTCTGGCTTTATGCCATGCAGCAGCTTTGAATGCATCAGACAGAATTGAAGTCATACAGGGACCAAAAAAAACCTTCACTGATTTCTTAGAAAGATTGACTTCAGTGGTAAATAGAATGATACCAAATTTAGAAGCCAGACATATAATAATTGAATCTCTAGCTTTTGAAAATGCTAATGCACAATGCTTAAAGGTAATTAGGCCATTAAAGGCAAGATCAGCACCCTTAGAGTAATATAGTGTGGGAGGTCCTTCTGTTTATGTGTTGCTTTATTGGTTAATGAATAAAGGACTGCTTTGGGCCTGCACAGGGAATAGAGGTAGGTGGGGAAAGCTAGGCAGAATGCTGGGAGAAAGGAGGCAGAAGGAGAGAGAAGTGATGGAGCTGCCGGAGACTGGTGCTGGGAACTTTAGCTGGTAAGTCACAGCCACGTAGAGATACACAGATTACTAGAAATAAATACTTAAATTAAGATTTAAGAGTTAGTCAATAAGAAGCTAGATATAATGGGCCAAGCAGTGATTTAATTAATACAGTTTCTGTGTGATCATTTCAGGTCTAAGCTAGCCGGGTAACCGGGAACTAACTAGCAGCTCCCTACCTCCTACAAATTGGCATTCACATGGCCAACTAAAATCTACTTAAAACCTGGGAGAGCTTGAAAAGGAATTCTACAAACACAAAGATGCAGAGTGTAACACAGCTTCTTGCTGTTTGCTGGTGGTATACCGCAGCTCCTTTAAGAGAGGTTTTCCTGATTCAGTGGAAGCAGAAAAGCCACGGTTTTAAAATGCCAGCTTTTTGTGCCATGCTGCCAGCACAAATTCTGGCTCTTTCTGGAGGCCCATCATGTCCAGCTAACTTGACTATTTTAATTGACCCATTGAGGAAGGGTGGCTGAAACTGACTTGAAGCACAGGTTGTGTTCTACAATTATTATAATAATAATAATAATAATAATAATAACAACACTATCTCAAAAACAATTAAAAAAAATAAATGTTTTAAAACAGGCAGCTTCTCCTCAGGCAGCCCTCACAGAAGATAAAAGAAAAGTATCCAGGAGAACTTGGAAGTCCTGTTACTAGAGCATATTTCATTGGGGGCTAAATAAGCAGTACTTAGAGAGGAAGGGGTCAGCCCTGCATGCTAGGCCTCCAAGCCCAAAATGCTTTGCCTTCTACACAGGCAGTAAAGGATATGCTATGCCCCAGGGAGGCAGTGCTGCTGTTGACAGCTGTTTCCATGGTAACATCAGGCCTGGCAGGTAGAAGCAGCTGGTCTTATCTTGGAACTCACCAGGAAGCTGACTATATTTCCTGAGACAAGCTGGAGGGGAGATGCTTTATCTCTGAAGGAGACTGCTGCATCAAGTTGCACTGGTGGACTGGAGCTTGCCTGGCTTTGCCTGGCTCTCCTGGCTCCATGATCACTATTTGTGACTCTCCTCCGGGAAGTCATTTCCTCTTTCTCAGCTGTAACTGGAAGGGTTCAAGAGAACCATGGAAAAAACCCCCAGGGTATCACACCACCCTTCAAAGGACAACAATTAATCTTGAGCCATTTTCTTCCCCCAAAAATAAACAATCTATTTTGATTGCATAACATAAAGAGGCGGTCAGATGGCTAAGACTAGTGCGTGAAAATGTGGAAGATCAAAACTGAGTGACCCAGGCTCAGAGGCACATACCTGTAATTCCAGCACCTCAGAGGCAGAGACAGGTGGGCCGCAGCTCACAATGAACCAAAAAACAAAACTGTAAGTGGAACAAGAAGGGAAGCCTGGGGATGCAGCTCAGCTTGTAGAGTGGTTGCCTAGCTCGCATGAAGCTGTGTTCGATCCCCCATACTACCTAAAACTGGGACTCCACCAGCGTGGGGACTCAGGCCTGTAATCCCAGTCCTTGCTGGGTGAAGTCAGGAGGATCAGAAACTCAAGGTCATCCTCCACACATAGAGAGTTTGAGGACAACCTTGGCTACATGAATCAGCAGGTAAAGGTGCTTGCTATGAAAGTCTGGTGGACCTGAGTTTGATCCCCAGAACCCATGTACAGGCGAAAGGCGGGAGCTGGCTTCACAGGTTTGTCCTCTGATCTCACTGTGTGTTCAGTGGCTGTGCAACCATGTACAAGAGCTTGTGCACACACATGCACACACACACACACACAAAAAATAATACTGATAAAATAAAAAGAGAAACCCATTACTTTGTTTCTAATTTAAAACCAAACAAATCATTGACACCTTTTTAAGAATCTAAAAAAAAAATCATTTTGGCAACGGCTAGCAAAATTCCTGTGGAAGCTGAAGGACAGCCTTTGTTTGAGAAAAGACCTTGAAAGTCCTAGTATGGTGATGGGCCAGGGCACCAAGGCAGTGGAAGGGGTGTAAAGGGGACCCGAGAGTATTCTTTGCTCAAAGGGACATTACTACTTTGCTCCTTATCAGAGGAAGGAAATGCAGCCTGATTGAAAGCTTGGGGACGAGAAATCAAGAAAGGGTAATGGAAGCTGCTGAGCGGAAGGTTGGGGATCTCCTCACTGTCAGGGGTGGCTGTGACCACTGCCTGTTGTGCAAGGTCTGAGCTACTCCAGGGAGTTTTCTTCCCAGAGGGAGGACCACACAGCTGCGCAGCTTTGCACAGGGGTGGAATTCCCCAGGGCACAGCATCCCAGAAAATAAACATGCCTTGGGAACACAGATCTTCAGCTTTCCGGAGACTCAGAGCAAAACGGGGTGGGGGTGGAAGGGGGTGGAGGGATGAGGGGGGTAAGGATGCTGCTGAGGCTTTTAAGAACCTGGGAGGCCATCTGCCATCCTACTTGCACCTGAAACAGTGGTGGAGTCCCAGTGTCAGGGCTCGCCAAAGGCTTGACCATCCGCAGAGGTTGCTGGAGGGAGACTTTAGCCTGCTTTCAGGATGTACGGATCATGGGGGAGCTGAGATCTCTGTCCCACGAAGGGAAATCCAGACCTCACCTGGGCATTTCCAGAGTGGAGAAGAGGGACTACCTTCCAGTAGAGGCTTCCCTAGCCCTCCTGAGTCTGAGACCTGATGGTTTCTCTACAACAATGGTTTTCAACCTTCCTAATGCTGACATCCATATATACATATATATATATATAATATAAATTATTTATTTATTTTTCTATTTTTTGGTTTTTCAAGACAGGGTTTCTCTGTGTAGCTTTGGAGTCTTGACTGGCACTCACTCTGTAGACCAGGCTGGCCTTGAACTCACAGAGATCTGCCTGCTTCTGCCCCTCAAATGCAGGGATTAAAGGCGTGCACCACTACTGCCTGGCAATGCAATTTAATATAATTCTTGCTACGGTGACCCCCAACCATAAAGTTACTTTTGTTGCTACTTTATAATTATAATTTTGCTACCATTATGAATTGCAATGTAAATATCTGTGTGTTCTGATGCTCTGAGGCCACCCCTGCAAAAGAGTAGTTTGAGCCCAGAGGGGTCGCAGCACACAGGGTGAGACCCATTGCTGTACAATAAGCCACCAGACTAGCAAGCTGCAGGGATCCAAAAATAAACTCACTTCAAGGCTATTGGAGCCTTCTCAGCTAAAAATAACCAGAACAGAGCAAAGGGGACCTGGGGGTCAGCCATCCCACTCAAGGACAATACCTCAGAAGACGTGGCAGAGGCTCAGAAGGTCCACAGCAACTCAGCTAGGGGTTGCAAAGCCAGGGTTCCATCTTGAGAAGTCTGACCAGTTCCACTGTCCCAGATAGACGATACCTGTTCTAGCGGGAAAAGTGAGAGGCTAAGTAAGCCCTTTGCCTCTTCTTGGCGGGCAATCCTCTCTCAACTTCATTCTCCTCATCTGCAAGGGGGTGGGCAAGCAGCTTTGTCTGGGCTTCCATGTGAAGGTCAGGTGTGACCAACAAGGAAACAATGGGAGGGGCTTACTACTTGGAAACCCCACTGAGACTCCAGATTGACATACTGAGGGTTGCAGGGAGGAGTCATGCCAGGGTGGAGAGCCTGCTCCCTAGACAGTCTGTGCCCTTGATCAAATAGCCCAGAATGGAGTATAACAAAGGTTTATTTATCTGGGGATAAACTCACAGAAAACATAGTGATCTGCAGTCCTCTGCATGCATTGGGAACTGGAATGGAATCCAGCAGCCAAGAGGCCCATGCATGCTTTTCATCTGCATTTATAGTACACGAGACCATGCCCAAAGTGGGCCGGTATCTTAAAGGCTATTGGCTGAAGGAGTTCCCACAGCATCTCCCAAGCCCCATGTTAATGATTGAAGAGCATCAGGAGTTGTGATTTGACCTTGTCAATCACCAAGGTCATCCACAGACACACGCCTTATGTTTACCCCAGACTCCAGGTTCAGTGATTTCACCATTTCCCTTGCTTGTTCCTGCTGACTCCCTCATTGGCTCTGAGCATCTCCCTTAGTGTCCTCACTCATTCCCTTTTTCAATCACTTAGCAGGGAGGTGTGACCCTCTCATCAGGGTTTCCCGGTGGCAGCTGGGATGCAACACAGTCTGCTAGGGACAAGGGATAAAGGTTCCCTTCCCAACTTTGCCATTTACTGGCTGAGGACCTGAAACTCTTAATTCCATTTTTCCCATCTATAAAGCATGGCAAATAATCATCATGACACCTACTTCATAGATGGCCTTTAAGACTTGTGGAGGGAAAATACATAAAATGCAAAGCTTGGGCCTGGGGAAATAGCTTGATTAGTCAACATGTTTGACAGACATACACCAGGCCCTGAGTCCAATCCCCAGCACCCACATAAAAATCCAGGCACACTGACACATATTTGTAACCCCAGGTAAGGTAGGGAGATTCCTGAGATTTCCTGGCCAGACAACCAAGACTGTTAAGTTTTAGGTCCTAGTGAGAGACCCTGACTCAGAAATCAAGGTGGACAGCTTCTAAAGAATGACACTTGAAACTGGCCTGTGGTCTACAAATGCATGTGCACACACATGTATCTGAGAGGGTACACACAGGCATACACAGGGATACACAGGCAGGAATACACACACACAGGCACACAAGGCTTATACATATACATACAGGCACACACTCAGGCGCACACACACACCAGCACATACACAGGCATACACACACAGGCACACACACATACATACAAGCATACACACATACACACACAAGCACATACACATACATAGGCACACTGGCACAACACAGGTGTGCACACACAGCACACAGGCACACACACACATAGGTACACACACACATACAGACATACACACACAGGCACACACATAGGTACACACATACATACAGACATACACACACATAGGTACACACATACATACAGGCACACACATGCATATACACACCTGTGCACACACAGAGGCACACACACATACAGGCATACACGCATACACACATACACACACAGCACACAGGCACACACAGGCACACACACTTAGGTACACACACCCGTACAGACATACACACACAGGCACACACACATAGGTACATAGGTACACACATCCGTACAGACATACACACTCACATAGGTACACGCACACAGGCACATACACATAGGTACACACACCCGAACAGACATACACACACAGGCACACACACAGGCATACACATAGGTACACACATACATATGGGCATGCACACATACACACATAGGCACACACACACACACGCACATGCACACATACTCAAAGACAAGGCTTTTACATGAAGGAGCCCAAAACATCATTGATGGAAATTAAGTAAATCCCTAAGCAAATAAAAAGACAACTTGTATTCATGGATTGGAAGATGTGATACCATGAAGATTTAGAACAATTTTTAAAAATTATTTTGTGTGTGTGTGTGTGTTTTCTTTGAGACAGCATTTTACTGTGGGGCCTGGCTGTCCTGGAACTTTCTCTGTAGATCACACAGGCCTCAAACTTACAGATTCACTTGCTTCTGCCTCTCGAGTGTCGGGATTAAATGAGTGTGTCATCACCACCCAACTAAAAATTATTATTATTTTTTTAAATGCCTGTGAGTGTTTTGCCTACATGTATGTAGGCATACCTGGTACCCATGGAGAGCAGAAGAGGGTGTTAGATCCCTTAGAACTGGACTTATTATTATTATTGTGAGCCACCATGTGGGTGCTGACACCAGATCCTGTGTAAGAACTCAAGTGCTCTTAACTACTGAGTCTTCTCTAGCCCTAGGATTTTAATGTCATCAATACACCCAAATTGTTAGAGTTTTCCCAGCTGAGGCCTTCCCATGAGGAACTGCATTCTCCCAAACTCTCAAACCCCTCTCCATCCTCAGGTCTTCCGCAGGCTTTTCCAAGGGTCTGTCTTCCTGACCTAGAGGAAGTGTATGTGGATGACGAGCCAACACGGCTGGTATACATGCCTGATGTGCAAAGTGTAGGGGCAGGTGCATGTGTCTACTACATGTATAGATGCATGCACGCGTGTGTCCTTGGCTGCAGGACAATGTGAGGGTGGGAACAGACAGGGAACACACAGAGCCCCACCAACTGCAATTATCATGGTACAGGAACAAACACCCAAGAGTCCAAATTCTAAATCCAAACCGGGTCCTTTAGGCCCCTTTGAAGGTGTATTTGTCAAGGGAGAAGACTGGAGCCTATCTATTTCAGAGTTTGTGGGTTTGCTGGACCACCTGCAAAAATGGAGACACAGAGTGTGTCAACCTCAGACCACATGCTTAGTCCCGAGCACTAAAACTGTCCCAGGAAAATTGGCCACATTCTCACAGACACCTCATATGTCTGCCTGGCCCACCCAGTTCCCCTCAAACACAGCCAAGATTCCCAATTCCCCAGGACAGATGTAGGCCAAATTGGGTCTTCTTGACACCCATCACGGAGGAGGAACCAAAGGCTCCTTGGAGGCTCTGAGCTTTCTCCTCATTAATTTAATTAATGTTGAGGATGGAGCTGGATCAACTCACACCCAAAGGCACTGAGTACAAGTACCAGCAGCGACACACTTTCTGATCTTGCCACCAGAGGGCAGGCACACACAGCACCTGGAGCATGGCCACTCTGCAGAAGAAAGCAAGGCTTGATGGGCACCTCAGTGTCTAGCTCAAGATGCGGGAAGGGTGGGCCAGGAGGAGAAGGGAAAGGAATAGAAGACCTGGGACAGCCTCTGCAGGTCCCATGAGGCCCTAGCTTGGCCCCCAGAGAGCTCATTTTTCCTTCTTGCCTTTCAATTCTCCCTCCCATCTCCCTTCCTTTCCTGTTCTCTCTAGAAGATGGCACCTAGGTTCTATGGTGACTTTGATAGTCTAGATACCTCTTCGGTAAGCCCTAGATTACTCTCTCATCTACAAAATGGAGAGTAATAAACCAACTCAGAGCACATCCCCTGTCCCTTTACCTTGGGGGTGGGGACATTTTATATAAGACTCTCTCTTGTTGTCCAAAAGGAGCTAGTGGCTATGTCCCAGGCAAAACCAGTCCATCTCTCTCCCCTAGCGTGAGCTGGCTCATCAGGCCTCTGTTTCTGGTGGAGGGTGTCATAAGGTTCTCCTTAGTGGTACCGGGCAGGCTGGCTGAACTTGACAGACCGGAGTGGCAACTGCTTCTCCAGCCTGGGAACTTTAGCAATGTCAGGATGCCTTAGGAACCTCAGCAGGGCTGCTCTGTGTCAGAACAGCTAAGCAGGTGCACAGGGAGGTTGGACAGAAGAGAGGAAGGAAGGGAGGGAAGGAGGAAGGAAGGAAGGAAGGAAGGAAGGAAGGAAGGAAGGAAGGAAAGAAGGAAAGAAGAAAGAAGAAGAAGAAGGAAGGGAAACAGATGAGCTCATGGAACCCTGTAGATCACTTGTAACAAAGGTCTTTATTTAATACATGGTTCCAGAAGAACCCTAAAACCTTCGTAGGTCCCTTGGAACCTGGATCTAGGCAGACAGTTGAGGGGTGTCCCTTTCTGAGGCTCCTTGTCTCTCAGAGTCAGTACCGGCAGTGGCAGAGTTTTGGTCTAGCTTTCAGAACGAAGGTTAGAGTGAGTCCGCCAGACTCTAGGGCTTAACTGTGTTTGCATTTATTCCTTCGTCCCACAGACACTCCCCAGCTCCTTCCCAGGGTCCCAAAAACAGAGGGGGTGCCCCAGGAATGTCAGAGCAGAAACACGAAGCTAGACTGTGGCTCCCAGAGGAGCTACAGGTCAGAGAAACCACTGTCTCCAATCAGAGCCAGAGGACCCAGGAAGGGGCAGAAATACGCTTGCGTACAGCTGAGTGCAGATCTGGACTCCTAGGCTCCCATTCTCCCCTACTGGAAAGTTTCCAGGGAAAGGGTTTCTGGGAGGGCCCGGAAATGGGGATGTATCATAAGCACGGGTGTTCCCTCCCCAGCTGGCCCTGACTTCTCTCCTGGCACCGAGTCACACCTGCTGGGCCTCGCCCACCGCTGACCTAGATTTCCTTGCCACTCTGTCAACAGTTCCAGGGTGGAGCAAAGCGTGGCTTCTCGAGGCCCAAACAGAGTCTGTGGCCCGCATCACAGAAACCTGGCCCTCCCCCTACCAGGGTGGAGTCAGTGCCACATTTGTCAGGGTGAAAGTGAGGCTTCCTGGTGGCTGCTTGGACCCAGCGGTGGCCCTGACCCTCCCAACAAGGTTTTCAGATGGTTGAAAGCAACCAACATGGGTTGGACATGGCTCAGGCCAATTGCCAGTCCAGACCCAGAATTCAGGCCCACCTTGCATCTGAGCTCAGAGGAGATGAGTGGCAGTGTGTAGCGCTAGCAACTAGTGGTTCCGAAATATGCATTGCTTTCCCACTGAGGACAGGACAGGGAGGCCACTAAAGCTTCACTGGGAACCCCAGCCCAAACTTGCAGGTAGAAGAGGGTCCCGCTGTTTCCAGAAAGATACCAGCCAGCTGGATCCCCTTGCTCCGTCCTGGTAGGCAGCCCTAAACCTTGCATATTTCCCTGGCACACCTGAAATGGTATCTGGCTCCCTCTGAAGCCAGAGAGGGGAGTGGCCTTAGTCCCCCTCCCCTGAGGGTGGGGCGGAGCCAGTAGAGTGGAGACGCTATAAGAGCTGGGGGCCACACTCTGGAGGTGGCAAAGCCCAGCCTTCTCTCTGTGCTCTGCCAGGATGGACATCTGGACCAGAAGAGACGGAGAACACACCTGCTCCAAACGCTCCAGATAAAGAGTGGGCTGGCCCACGCCCAGGACTTGACTGGAGGCATCAGGGACACCTGGGCCTCTTGGCTTTCTGCCAGGCCTTCCATACCTGTGCACCTTGCCGTTCGCAGCTGTGGAAGGTTTCCATGAGTCAGGCCAGGAAACCACAACTGAGTACCGTGACAGGTGTGACCGTCTCTTGCGAGACAGAGCTGGGCGTACTTTTCTTTGGCCTCTACTGTCCCTTTTCAGCCGCTCCCCACGGGCAGAACTGGAGTTATTGCTTCCATACAGGACCCTGGCTACAGGGTCTCCTGTTCCCCACACTACCCTCTGCTACCTTCACCTAGGCGAAAGGACAGGCTCAACTACGCCAGATCACTGCTCCCTTGGGGATCTGAACAACGAGGGGAGGTACCAAGATCCTGGCCTGTGTGGCACCCCGGTCCTCCGAAGAAGTGAAGAATCAGTTGTGTTGGCACCGAGTTAAAGGCTGTATCTCTCCTAAGCTTCTAGACTCTTCTTGCTGAACACAAACAAGCCTGCTCCCTCCCTCCTCTTACCTCTGTTGGTAGTGTGTGAGCTGTGTGCCTACTATAATCTATTTTGTGTACCTTTCCCGTTTATATGATGAAACCCCAGCCCTCAGGTTAACGATATCAGGGGGTGAAGCTCTAGGATGGTGACCAGTGGCCCTGAGAAGGAGTCTGAGCTGAGCATGGTAGTCCAGACCCCTAATCCCAGTACTCACGAGGCAGAGGCAGGACAATTATCAGAGATTTTAGGCCAGACTGATTTACATAGTGAATTCCTGGCCAGTCAGATTCACAAAGGAAGACTGCCTCAAAAACACCAAAGAGATCATTCTGTGAGCCTGTAGCAGGAAGGCACCATCCCCGACCCCTTGATTCTGGATTGCTCAGCCTCTGGAACCATGAGGTAAACCGTGAGGAGCAACTTCCCTGTTTGTGACTGCCCGCCTGGTGTGTGGAGACTCTTTAAAGCAGTACCCAGAATGTGACCTCTTGTGGGAATGGACTCTGCAGGAAAGGAGCTCAGAGTAGAGTGAGCTCCCACTTCCGATCAATATAACTGGCTTTCCTTTTCAAATGGAAATTGTGGACAGGGTATCAATCTGCTCAGGGCAACTCACGCGAGATGAGGACCCTGCCTACAAGACAAGGAGGAAGTTGTGCCTGGTCCCTTCTTCACAGCCCTCAGAGGAGCCACAAGCCAGCAGATTTTGGACATAAACTCGGCAGCCTAAAATTCCAGATGAGAGAGACCAGAGAATTCTCACAACCACAACACAGAAACCTAGCCTGAGTCCCCAGCCCACCACCTTTAGGGTCAAGCAATGGTGTCACCAGCTTGAGTCCCCAGCCCGCCACCTTTAGGGTCAAGTAGTAGTGTCACCTGTTGCCCACGTTGCCACCTGCCAAGCCACCTCAAAAGCTGCAGGCTTGCCAACTCCACTATCACTCGAGATAATTTGTTAAGATCACTTCGCCTAGGCCAGGCAGTGGTGGTGCGCGCCTTTAATCCCAGCACTAGGGAGGCAGAGGCAGGTGAATCTCTGTGAGTTCAAGGCCAGCCTGGACTGTGGAGCTAGTTCCAGGGCAGCTAGGACTACAACACAGAAGAAGCCCTATCTAAGTAAACAAAAACAAACAAACAAAAAAAATCACTCCATCTGCATCTCTATTCCCTGAGAACTCTCAGCCAGTTTCAACAGCTTTGCTTAATGCACCCCATGTTTCATGTGCTTACATACAAAAAGACAATGGAAGTTTATAATTTTAAAAAGATTTAGTATTTATATTATTTATTATTTTTATTATAAAGTGTGTGTGTGTGTGCGTGCGTGTGTGTGTGTGTGTGTGTGCGTGTGCGCATGTATCCTGCAGAGACCAGAGTTGGCAGATCCCCTGAAGGTACGGGGTTTTTGAGTCATCTGACATCGATAGTGGGAACCGAACTCAGGTCCTCTACAAGAGCAGTCCAGTTCTTAATCACTGAGCCAACCCTTCAGCACGGAATCTTTTTCAATTTAATAACGCGACTTTTAGAAGTCCTGATTCAGAAGAGAAAAGTGCCTCATGGGAGTGGGCAAAGGAGGACCTGAAGACAAAGGGGCTGAGTCGGTGACACTGAAGGACAGTTGGTTGTCAAGGCAACACTGGAGATGACTAGCAACCAGACAGTCTAATACCTTAGATACCAGAGTGGTTCAATTTTAATATGCAGATTCCATATTATTAAGCATGCGACTACTTCCTAGGAAAGGAAAATGTACCAGCCCTGTCAATGCTAAATGTGGGTTCATATGATATTAATTTATTACTAGGGACCCATATGTTGACATTCTGTATCACTCGAGTTAGTGGGAGTCCTCCCTAGACCAGAGGCTCCATGTTGTCAAGTTAACAAATCAACTTCCCAGACTGCAAGACTAATAGACAAAGCTTTGCTGATAAAAACCCTTTAGGATTCAATGTGATGGGCCCTATGCCAACCTGTCCATTCCTGGCTGGACACCATCCTTCTCTGACCTGCCCTGTTGGCCGTTAGCTGAATGATCTCTCTGCCGAAGGAGTCCTTAAGAATGGGTTGTTGTCTAGCACACTTGTGCAGCAATAGGAGATCCCCGAGACTAAGCAATTGTCTTAGGGCTTCTATTGCTGCTATGAAACACCATGACCAAAGCGACTTGGGGAGGAAAGGGCCTATTTGGCTCACACTTCCATATCACTGTTCATCATCCTAGGAAGTCAGGATAGGAACTCAAAGAGGGCAGCAACCTGGAGGCAGGAGCTAATGCAGAGGCCATGGAGGGGGACTGCTTACTGGCTTGTTCCCCATGGCTTGCTCAGCCTGCCTTTCCTATAGAACCCAGGCCCACCAGTCCAGGGATGGCACCACCCACAATGTGCTAGTTGGGCAAGCCTGATGACCTAAGCTCATATCTCTGGAACCCACATATATAGGAGGAGTGCAAGCATCTGCAATCCCTGATTTTCCCTACAGGGAAATGGGGGGCAGAAGATTCTCTGAGAGCTCAAGGACCAGGTAACCTGGCATCCACATAGTGAAGAGATCCTGTCACAAACAAGGAAAGCTGTCCTCTGACATCCACATGTGCATGCTTGCACCCAACCCTCATGAACAAGCACTGATGCACATACACACACAGAGAGACATACACCTAAGTCATATATGGGATTAAGTTTCCAACACACAAGTTTTGGGAGACACATTCCAGCTATTCCATGACTGAAATGCAGGGATGTGATGAAGAGCTGGAACCTTGGGGAGATGATTAGAAGTCAGGGCTGTAGCTCAGTTGGTAAATGCTTGTCTTGCATGCACAAAACTATGGATTTAATCCCCAGCATTGCACTGACATCAAACCTGGCATCTGGCATGGTGGCATGTACCTGAAATGCTAGAACTTGGAAGATAAAGGTAGGAGGATTGGGAGTTCAAGATCATCCTCAGCTACATGGTGCATTTGGGGTTAACTGGGCTTCATGAAACTCTACCTCAAACAAACAGAAAGAGTCAGGCTGTGTTAGTTGCTTCTCCAGTTGCCATGATAATAAAACACTCTGATGAAAGCAACCGAAGGGAGAAAGGGGGATTTTGGCTCACGGCTCAAGGTTCCCACCCCTTGTGGTGGGGAAGTCACAGTGTGGGTAGCAGGGGCAGCTGGTCACATTGCAGCTGTAGTTGGGAAACAGAGAGCAATGAAGGCTTGTGCTCAGCTCACTTCTCCTTTTCCTAAAGGCCAGGATCCCAGCCTAGGGAATGGTGCCACTCACCGTGGCACCATCTCCATTGACCAAAAAAAAAAACAAAAAACAAAAAACAAAAAACTCCTCCATAGGCGTGCCCAGATTCTGGTCTGCAAGGGGATGGTAGATCACATCAAGTTAGGTGAAATTAGCCATCGCCTAGGTCAAGAAGGTTTCCCCTTGTAAGTGGGCGTCTGCCCATGCTGAAGAGGTGTCTATAGTGTTCCACAAGCTTGTCCTTCCTCTCTCTGCTCAGTGAGAACACAGTTCTCATCTCTGGCGTATGTAGACATCATCATCACACAACTTAACCTGCTGTGCTTTGATCTTGTACAGTCTTCAGAAATGTGAGAAATAAATATATTTTCCACGAATCACTACCACTAAGAAGACCAGGAATGGCCATGGCATTGGCCTTGAGTTCTGTGAAAGGGTAAAGCATTGTCTAGGTGTGGCTTCTCAGCTCTGCTACAGAGGACAACTGGAACTGTAAACAAAGTCATTGTCCTCCAAAAGCACCATGGTCTCCAGACCTCCTGAGAGGAGAATCTGCCATCTTACAGGTACTCTTACCATGAAGTGACATCCAAAGTGCCATTCTCAGCCCTAGGAATGCCAGGCCTCTCTTGTCCCATGACAAGAATGTGAATTTGGACACAGCCCTGTCCTCCCTGCTGCTGGGCCTTACATCAGCTCCCTCTAGACTTCAGTGCCAATGACATCTGAACGAGACACCCTCACAGTAGGTCCGGGGCTAACAGCAGCCACTCAAAAACAAGTTAATTTTCCTCCCTCATCATAGAGCAGTAGTTCTCAACCTTCCTGACGCGGCTGCGGCCCTGATTGCAACTGCTCATGCTGTGACCCAAGCCATAAAATTATTTTTGTTGCTCCATCATAACTGTCATTGGCCGCCTTTGTGAATCGTAATGTAAATATCTGTGCTTTCTGATGGTCTTAGACAACCCCTGTGAAAAGGTGTTGAGAGCCACTGTCACAGAGGGTCCTGCTTCTGCTGCCTCTGGCTGTCTTGATGCCATCTGTCCTGCCGTGAACACCAGGGTCCTTTGTCATTCTTCTCTGACCCCCGTCATCAGCTCCTTAGTTGTTGGACCGTCACTGTCTACCACCCCTTCCAATGACATCACGGCCCTGTAGTCCAAAATCCTCCTGCCACCAAGTGCTCACTGTGAAAGCTAACCCTGACGGGTCACCTTACCCTTGCCAACACTTCAGATCGTGTAGCTTTGCCATTTCAGCTCACCCACTTTTTGGGCCTACCTAGCAGTCGCCTAGGACCTTTGTCCCTCTATCTCTTCTCTATAAGGCCCATCTGCCTGTGTTACCATGTGGCACACTGTCTGAGTGTGGAGATCCATCCTGGTCAGGGCCGAAGGAGCCCAAATGGTCCCTCTTTTTAACGTCTCTAGGAAGTAAGCTATTCCTGCCTTGTGGTTCCTGTCACAAGGATCAGCAATCCTGTGGTGGCGGTGGTTGCACGGGGCCCAGCAAAAATGGTGTTCAAGGACAGTGGCTGCCCTGGAACCACTGAGGTCTGGGTGCAGGGAGTGGGAGTCTGGTGGGGGAGCAAGTGATGGGATGAGACTGGAGTCATTCCCACAGCACCCGCTCGGCACCCAAAGGCTGTGATACAGAGACGAGCCACTATGATGCCTGGGGTGGTCCATTATGTTGGTGAATTGCCATGTACTGCTGAAGCTCACTGGGCATCTGACTCCAGAAGTGGGGTTTCTCTGTCCCCATTTTAAATCCAAGCATGTGTGTCACCAAGTATCCTCCAAGTAAAACCCTCTGCGTCAGGCAGGAGACTAGCTGGAAGGTGAGCCATTCCCAGCAGAGGGCCCAGCCTACTGTGGCTAATGCCACCCTTGGGCAGGTAGTCCTGTGTGGTATAAGAAAACAGGTTGAGCCAGGGGTGTGGGGGCGCACGCCTTTAATCCCAGCACTCAGGAGGCTGAGGCAGGCAGATCTCTGTGAGTTCAAGGCCAGCCTGGTCTACAAGAGCTAGTTCCAGCACAGGCTCCAAAGCCACAGAGAAACCCTGTCTCAAAACTCAAAAAATAAGAAAAAGAAAAAGAAAAAAGGAAAGAAAGGAAGGAAGGAAGGAAGGAAGGAAGGAAGGAAGAAAGAAAGAAAGAAAGAAAGAAAGAAAGAAAGAAAGAAAGAAAAACAGGTTGAGTGAGCAAGCCATGGAAAGCAAGTCAGCCTTCCTCCGTGGTCTCTGCTCCACTTCCTGCCCTGACTTCCTTTCACAGTGGGCTGTAAGCTGCAGGATGACATCCTCCCTTTCCTCCCTAAAATGGTTTTGGTACCGTGTTTGTTACAGTAACAGAAAGGAACTAGGACACTGGTACTCAAGACTGAAGTTCTCAACCGTAAGAACAAGGGTCTTTGGTATACTTGGGCAGTGTTTCTGAATGACCTGAGTCAGCTTGGGGCTACCTCAGGACATGCAAGGAACACAAAACAGGCATCCTGGCTCCTGGCAGACTGAGAAGGCAGGTGACAGGGGTGGTGGCTGCAAGACTCATGGAGCTCTGTGCCAGGACACAGGGCTAGTGGGTCTGTGTTATGTCCACTCACACCTGTATTGTCCGTGTATGCACACACTCAAACAGACCCACATGCACACTCACATGTGCGCGCACACACATGCGTGGTCACACAGAACCACCTCTTGATTTGCAGTTTAAGGCTGCGGTCACTCACTCTTGTGTATGCAAGCTTCCGAGAGGCAAAGGTGTGCCCTTCCTGGTGAGTCCTCTGGTTACAGAGTTTGCTTCTGGATAGGTGGATGGGTGTGGACAGATTGATACAATGGGCTGCCTCCCTATTTATTTAGCTGTGGTCTTTTCTTTTAGAGATGTGCAAAGTTCTGGTTGTGAGCCATGCTCCACTTAAGAAAATAAAATTGAAATGATCTTTCAAATAAAACATGCAGAACAACCAGGCAGTGGTGGCTCATGCCTTTAATCCCAGCACTCAGGAGACAGAGGCAGACAGATCTCTGTGAGTTCAAGGCCAGCCTGGTCTACAGAGCTAGTTCCAGGGCATCTCTAGCTGTTACAGAAAAACCCTGACTCAAAAAAGTCCTCCCCCCCAAAAAAAAACCCCACACAGAACAAGTATTCATAGTTACATGTCACCTACAGGCATTTCTGTCACCATTGGTGTTCCTATGTAGTTCCTATGTAGCCAGGGACATATGTGGCTGTTGCAGTTCTTGTGAGTACACACTGCAGAACCAATTGCCTAACAGTGCAGGTCTCAGTGATGTCCCTATCCTCGAGTCACAGTGACGGCTTGGCATCCTTTCCCTACTCTCACAAGGAAGCTGGAGGTCACATCCCTTTGAGTGTTCAGGAATGAAACATTCGAGTGTGCTCTGGCAGGGCTTTCTCTTTTATCTGCATGAAAAGTCTTAGTGTATTCAGCTAGACTAGTCAGCTTCAGGGCTCTGCTGCTCTCGACCTCCCACCCCCACACTGGGGTTATAGATGACGATGGCTCCTGTTTTTTTCTGTGGGAACTGGAGATCCAAACTCACACATTCATGCTGTCATGGTAGGCACTTTACTGACGATCTCCTTAAGCCCAAGGGCCTTCTTTTCTGGAAAATTCTAGCAGTAATACCAGTCCACTGGCCCACTCAGATCAATGTTCTTTTCCAGTTGATTCTCAGCAACCCAGCGGCGGACATGGTGGGTCAGGTGTGTTTTCTGTGTCGTTAGTGACAAATAGAATACCTCTGTCCCTCCAACTGCTCACTTAACACTTAGATTCTCCTGAGAGAAAACAGGAGGCCTTCCAACGTCCTCCTCTGCTCACTGTTTCTTAGAATGCCGCAGGTGACCTAATGTACCTAATGCTGGGCCAACAGCTTCTATGGGCAGGATTTCACCCACCTACCAAGACCCTAACCCACTGACTGAGGGCTAAAGACTTCTCCTGGTGGAAGATATGTCACCTCCACAGCCTCTTCAGGTAGGGGAACCCCATCAGGGGTGGGATGGGGTAAGCCAGGACAGATGAATTGGAACAATAGGCTCTTTCTAACTCATCCTGAACAAGCCAACTTGAGATCGACATTGATCTGTGTAATGAGGGGAGAGTATTCCACTAGGTGGCGCCATCACCTCTCACTTAGGGCTGAATAGCAAGACGGAGTGTGTGGGGAGGTCATTTTTAAGAAAGGGACATCCAGGCCTTTCAGGAAGATGGGTGCTCACTGAGCAATGACCAGAAAAGACCCTCTAAGTGGAGGGAGCCTTATGATTGACTGACGTAGTACCTCACCCCTCTGATTTTGACTTTAAACTTCCTAGTGTTAACACAGGGACTGGGATCAGTCTGTATTCAAGGGACATGGTAGCTGGTAGCTCGGACCTGTCATCCCAGCGTTTGGAATTCCAAGACAGGAGAATGGCTAAGAGTTTGAGTCAGTCAGGGCTACACAGTGAGTTCCAGGCCATACTGTCCAGTGAGGAGTCTTGCCCACTCCCTGCCTCCTGATCTTGTCATTTTGTTCATCCCCGTACTAGAGTTCCTAGGAAGAGTCACACAGTCTGTAGCGATGCTGGAGAGATGGGCCTTGATGGAGTGAGGCAATTATGACTCGCTCTGTGTCAAGGATGCCCTAGGGCTAGCCCCACTGGAAGAGAGATGGAAACAGGAAAGAAGAATCAGAGAGGCCAGCAAAGCAAGTGTCACATCCTCCAGACGGGAGTGTGTGTTCTGGCCTGAGCCGTGATGAGGAAGTGGGGCCCGACACCAGGCCTATTACCCATTCCCTGAAGGGGGCTAGCCTGTGACCTTCTGCTGGGCTCTGTGCCTTCTGACCCACTTCCTTCCTCGAAGGCCAGCCTTCCCCCCTGACGTCTGCACTCTACCTAGGTCTTTGGCTCTGTCTTCTTATCAAAGTCCAACCTTCCTAGGCGCCATTTTGTTGTTGCTGTTACTTCTATAAGTTTTATTTTTTTTTCACACATTGTTGGTACTATGCTCTTACATGAAAATCTGCATAGTTTATATCAAGTTTTATAGTTATTCTTTTTCATATATATTCAGTGGTTGGGAAACTGTGAACTTTCTGACCTATGCCTACACCTTCAGGTTCATTAACGTTTGGTATTTCCAAGAGGGCTGCCGGCTTACCAGTTCTGCCTCTCCTGGAAAGATTGCGTTTTATCTGAGCATTTGTTGTGGGTTTTATTCACAATGTAGTTTCCACAGTTGTTTTTTACTTTTGTTGGATTGTTTGTTTTTTGAAACAGACTCTCTCTGTGTAGCCTTGGCTGTCCTCAAACTCTCTGTATAGATCAGGCGGGCCTTGAACTCACAGAGATTCACCTTCCTCTGTTTCCTGAGTGCTGGAATTAAAGGTGTGTGCCATCACTGCCCGGTCTGTAATTTATTTTCTTACAACCATTTGCCTCTTCTTAGACACAGGTGGGATGAAGTTGAAGAAATCAAGGACAGCTTTTAGTCGTGTCTTTGACTGTATGCTACTATTTTGGCTGGCTGTGCCAGGACCATGGGAAGTAAGGGGGCCCCTTTTGAGGCACTAAGCAAGGATGGAGAGAGCCGTCTTTGCAACCACATTGGTTTTAAAACCCACATTCTAGCCTTCTAAAATTCTGAGAAAGCTAGAGAGGTTTACAAGGCCAGTGCACTAGTGAGTTAGAAACCAGCATGGCCACAGGAGGCGTTCAATATCTTCCTTTAAAGCAGTGGCTGATGGTGGTGATGATGGCGATGGTGATGGTGTTGATGGTGGCGGTGAAGATGGCAATGATGATGGTGCTGATGATGGCGGTGACGATGGTGGTGAAGATGGTGATGATGATGGTGGTGATGATGGCGGTGACGATGGTGGTGAAGATGGCGATGGTAATGGTGCTGATGGTGGTGGTGACGATGGTGGTGATGATGAGTATTAGGCAAACCCAGCTGCAAAGGGTCCAATAATACCTGAAAACGGCAGCTATTCAAGGCAAACAAGCCCCAGTATGCCTAACCCATGTTGTCCACTGAACCAGAGGTGTTCTCTGCACTGGGGGTCACGTAGCAAAATCCACTCCGGATGTTTTCTTCCCATGAAGCCCTCCCATTGTCAGGCTGGGCCATGGGGGCTGTCTCATAAAAAGAGGAAGTTCATCTTCTTAGGAAGACAGTTGGGTATGTGAACTAAACCAGGTGATATCAGAATAGAAACCGTGGCTTGTCAATGGTAGACAATCTGGTTAGATTCCAGACTGTCTCCATTATAGCAGAGATGAGAGGGAAATTTTGCTTTAATTTCATGACACTATACACATCTGTGTTCTAGACAGTGGTCTCCTTTGGCCATCTACTTCATGAAGGCAACAGGAAGGGACAGGGTAAGCTTGGGGACTGGGGTTCTCAGAGTATGGCCACTGTCATCAAAATGGACAGCTCTCTCTAATGCCCACAGACAGAAATCTCAATGGTGCAGAGATCAAGATGAAAGCCCTTTGTCTCCTCCATGGGAACTGATTGCCAACAGGAATCCAAGGAAAACAGCAGTGACAGCCGCACTGTATCAGTGTGACAGGATTCTTTAATGTACTCTCTTTTTACCCTGTGAGACGAACCACTTTCGCTCATTCTCACTGTTGAAAACCAACAGCAGGAAGAGACCCAGAAGTTAACCACAACACAATGTTCTAGAAGGATTGTCATCTGTTCCCAGTCCCCCAGGCCCACACTTTCTTCATGCTAGACCCGTCGATAAGTCTAGGTGTGTCAGTCTCACCCAGGCCCTGTCTCCCTTGCTTCTCCTTCCCTTCCCTCCCCCCATACAGTTCTGATTATTTATTACATTTCTCTCAAAGCCTCCACCCCACCCCCAAAACCCTTTGTAATCTTCTGGATGGAATTTTCTTTCTTTCCATTTGTTCATTTTTATTTTGTAAGCTAACTGGTCTTCAACTTACCATCTTCCTGCTTCAGCTTCCCAAGTGTCAGGGCTGCAGGCTTGCATCACCACACCCATTCTGGCCAGACTTTGAAAGACAAATATTAAGGTTTGGCGGTGTCTGCTAAACAGAGAGTATGCTTACGGACTGACTCAGCGATTCCACACTTGGGTTTAAACCCAGCTGCCAAGAGATGGAGAGGACAATGCCCAGAGAAGCCGCGGCTTCCCCACATGTCCATCAACAGGAGAACAGATAAACACTGGAACAGAATGGCATGCCCCATGACAATGGAAACAAACAAGCTACCGATGCACCCAGTAACATGACTTCCACAAGCATAAAAGGGAGGCACAGAGGCCAAACACGAACTATACATACGTGATCGTATTTACAAAAGATTCGTAACCAAGAAAACTGAGTCTCCAAGTGACGGAAGTAAGGGTTCTGTGTGGTGATGTCTGTTGGTGCTGCAATGAATAAAGCTGGTGGCACAAACAAATTATCACCCCAGTTCTGGCTCACCTTTGGAGAGGATAAGCCCAAGGAGGCCCTGGCGGGGCAGGGGACATAGGGGTAGGAAGGGGTGAAACTTTCATAATAGCTTCTTCCTTAACACAAATAGCTATTTGCATGAATATGTCCACTTTGAAAAAAACTTAATAAGTTGTATACTTATAATCTATGGGAGATTTTGTGTATATTTCACAGACTTTGATTTTTAATGAAAATTGAAATAAACACATTTTAAGAAATAAAAATGAAGGTGTTGGGGGGGGCGTAGCAGAATTGGTAGTGTGCGCTTAGCGTGCTGGCAAGTTTTTATGGTCAACTTGACACAAACCGGGGGCTGGAGAGATGGCTCAGTGGTTAAGAGCATTGCCTGCTCTTCCAAAGGTCCTGAGTTCAATTCCCAGCAACCACATGGTGGTTCACAACCATCTGTAATGAGGTCTGGTGCCCTCTTCTGGCCTGCAGGCATATATGTAGACAGAATATTGTATCCATAATAAATAAATATTTAAAAAAAAAAAACTTGACACAAACCCAAAGTCACTTGGGAGGAAGGAGCCCTTGAGCAATCGCTGAGATCAAATGCAACCTTGTGACCATATCTGGGAGACACTGTCTTGATTGACGGGTTGATGTGGGAGAGCCCAGCCCGCTGTGGGCAGCACTTCCCTAGCAGGTTGTGCCTGGGCTGCGTGAGAAAGCTAGCTGAGCATGCCTCAGTGAAGGAGACAGTGTGCAGTGCTACTCCATAGCTAGGCTTCCATCCTGCCTGAGTCCCTGTCCTGACTTCCCTCAACCATGCATTGTGACCTGGAACTGTAAGCCAAAGAAATTCTTTCTTCCCTAAGTTGCTTTTGGTTGTGGAGGTTATCAGAGGGAAGCACACTAGAACATGTAACATGAAGGGAGCCCTGGGTTTTGATTCTCAGCCCTGTGTAAAGCTGGGGACCAAACATGGTGGGTCATGACTGTCAATCCAGCCCGCCAGAAGTCTAAGGTTGTTCTTGGCTACATAGCAAGTTCTAGGCTAGTCTGGGACACAGTAGACCTTGTCTGAGGAAGCAAAACCAAAACCAAAACCAAACAAACAAACAGCAACAACAACAACAACAACAAAAACCAAAGTTACTAGAAAGCGTATTCTACACAGTCTCCCTCTAGCCTACCCTAGTGCAGGCGATGAGGATGCCCACTGAGGATTGTGGAGCCAGAGAATGGAAGGGACCTGGGTCTCCATCACTGGGTGCAGGAAACTGCCTGCCCTCATACAATAACACCGACTTTGGGGGAGACCCAAGCAACTTCACAAGGTTACAGAGAGGGACTCAGAAACACGTGTTGTTACCAGCAATAGAAATCCTGAGTAAGACAGCCCTCAACCCCTCCTGTCATCGCACCAACCCCAGTGAGCTTCCTTCAGGACCTCTGGTACCTGGGTCTCCTGTGCTTGGAGACAAGGCAGAGGGGCGTGGCTACAACCCCAGCTCATGAAGATCCAGCTGCTGTCCATTTGAAACGCCAGTGTGCCCATGGAGGATCTCCTGAATATCTCTCGCCTCAGCCCTGTTTACTGGCTTTGTTTTGTTGAGGGAGGGTTTTGCTTTTTAGTCCAGGCTGGCCTTAAATTCATATTGTGTTGTCTTGTTTTCTGAGAGCTGGGATGACAGGAACATGCCACCACACCTAGCAGTTTTGTTTACTCTTAAGCTGGACTGTCGGCAAAAGTCTGAGGGTTAGGGCTGGAGGCTTGGCTCAGCAGTTGAGAGCATTTATTGGTCTGTCAGAGGACCATCAGTTGGATCGCAGTGCTGATGTCAGGAAGCTCACAAACACCTCTAACTCCAACTCCAAAGGTTTTGACGGCCACCTCTGACTCCATGGGCACCACTGCACATGCATGTGTACACACGTGCATACACACACACACGGAGGCACACACACACATAAATTAAATTTATCTTCTAGGAAAAACTCTGAGAGCTTTTGGAGGCAGAGTCTGGTCCAGTATACCTACACTGTGGATGGAGAAATTGAAGCCCAAAGTGATGAAAGAACTGACCCAGGACCACACAGCCCAGTGGTGGCAACCGTTTACTCTCAGCATCTATGACATCAATCTACTTAAAATCCACATACATGCAATCACATAGCCCTGGGATCCCAAACTTGGCTTATTTACTAACTTTAAGAATCTCCAATGCAGCCGGGCGGTGGTGGCGCACGCCTTTAATCCCAGCACTCGGGAGGCAGAGGCAGACAGATCTCTGTGAGTTTGAGATCAGCCTGGTCTACAAGAGCTAGTTCCAGGACAGGCTCCAAAGCTGCAGAGAAACCCTGTCTCAAAAAACAAAAAAACAAAAAAACAACAAAAAAAGAATTTCCAATGCTGGTCACACTGGATCCATTATTTATATAGCTGGATACTGTTCCATTGTGTATACTGGATGTTTTTGCCTTGTCCACTCAGTGGGCAGACTTGTTAGACTGTATCCATACTTTGTCCATTGTGGATAGAGTGTTACAATGACAATGGAAAGGGCAGATGTCCTCTAATACACTGGAATCATTTCCTTTGGAAATATGCCCAGGATTGGGGTTGTAGAATATAAGAGTTCTATTTTCAGTTCTCTGAGGGTTGGCCAATGGTATCTTTTGTGTTCCAGATTCAGTTTAAGAGTACATTTGTCCGACTGGGCAGTGGTGGTACACGCCTTTAATTCCAGGACTTGGGAGGCAGAGTCAGGTGGATCTCTGTGAGTTTGAGGCCAGCCTAATCTGCAAAGTGAGTTCCAGGTCAGGCTCCAAAGCTACACAGAGAAACCCTGTCTCAAAAACACACACACACACACACACACACACACACACACACACACAAAACAGTGTGCATTTTTGGGATTATGTGTCTATAACCCAAAAAGATTATAACCCTATTAATAATATTCTTTGTGTATTAATACTAGATGTATCACAGTTACAAAGAGCTTTCCCTCTGTTGTCTTGCTCAGTCCTGTCAGAAACCTATAGCGCCCTCAGTGTAGCTCGGGTCTTACAGGTGGGGAACTCAAGCTTGGACAGACAGAATGGGTATCTCTGCTGGAACACACCTCAGAGGCCTTGTCCCTCAGAACCTCCTAGACATATGTAGTATCTTCATTTCTTCTGGAAGAATCTCTTCTAGGGACAGGGACTGGGCCTCACAGGGAATATCCATGGGTCTTTGCACACAACTGTGCTCTGCAAACTTTAAGGGAGCTATGGGAATGGGCATTCAGCTCCCTGAGCTATCCCAGTTGACCTGCCCCACACTGGGTAAGCTCTGGAGCTGACTAAGGGTCCTTAGTACACGCCCTAGGCATGTTACTCCTTCCTGGGTCTTCAGGGTCCCCTCTGAGAAATAAGAATTATAGCTAGGTGTCTATGTATCTTGGAATCCACTTAGTTAGTGAAGGCCAGGGCTAGAAGATTCACTCATCTGTTCTGTTCTGGGCCCCATGTCATTTCTAGGGATAGGTACCCCGCCTGAGCCATCTCAGTGTGTCTGTCTGGTCTATAACTTTCAGTCTTTCATGAGTCTGAAGGATACCTCCAGGCTGGACCCATGCCCAGTGGTTATCACCTCTAAGCAGCTTCAAGTCCTGGGAGCAGCCAAAGAAGATCTGTGAGATTTCAAGGCTCACTGAAGCACAGGCCTTTGTTAAGTCCCTGATCTATAGGTGACATTTCGGCACGTACACACATGTGCATGGATTGACGCATGCACACGCGTGAGCACACACACACACAACCATATTGCACACACTTGCACTGTTTAAAGAATGACTGTAGAGTATAAACATTTTTATTTTATTGGTTATGTATTATATGCATATGTCGGAAAGTATGCCATGGTGTGTGGGTCAGAGGACAGCTTCGTGGTGATCATTATTGCGGGTCTGGGAATCAAACTCAGTGCTCAGACTTACATGGCCAGACAGTGAGTGCATTTACCTACCAAGCCATCTTGCTGGTCCCCAGACTTTTTTTCAATGTTTGTGTATGAGAGAGGGAGGTGGGGTGGGGTGAGTGGTCTATGTCCATTTACTCAGGGATAATGCACCGATGATGGACCAAAAGAATGATTGCACCCAAGTCTCTAGGTCTGGCTTAGCAACCAGTGAGTTTACTGGGGTTTCTGGCAGGAGTGTGGGTGAGTGACTCATTCCTTCAGGAGCAAGGAGCAAGCACGACTCAATGACACGGCATCACCAAAAAAAGCCCACTCTAGTTTGAGTGACAGCTCAGAAAAGCTACGTTCCCCAGCTCCATGCAAGTTGAGGTGTCTCCTCTTCCCAGCAATTGTTACTGATTACATAGCATTGGGGAGGAGCTTCGTGAACATTGAGCCTCCCGAGACTTGTGTGTTTTATTTCCTGAGCCTTAATGGAATATTTTAATATAGAGGAAATAGCAATGCTTTCTCAGTATGTAGCCCAGGCTAGCCTTGGATTAGAGCTCCTCTGGCTTCAGACTCCTAAGTGCTGACACGTGGCTCAGAGTGGGTTTTAAATGAGTAACTAGGGCTAGAGAGATGGCTCAGCAGATAAGAACTCCTAATGTTCTTGTAGGGGGGCCTGGGTTCAGTTCCTGGCACTCACAACTGCCTATAACACTAATTCCAGGGGACTGTGTGCCCTCTTCTGGCTTCTCCACTCACATATAAACCCATACGAGGCCGGGTGGTGGTGGCGCACGCCTTTAATCCCAGCACTCGGGAGGCAGAGGCAGGCGGATCTTTGTGAGTTCGAGACCAGCCTGGTCTACAAGAGCTAGTTCCAGGACAGGCTCCAAAGCCACAGAGAAACCCTGTCTCAAAAAACCAAAAAAAAAAAAAAAACCCATACGAGTACACACACATACACATAAAAATAATAAATAAATAAATACCAGGTCTTTAAATCAGCAGCCATGGTGTAGGCAGTATGGGGCCAGCTGGAACCCTCTAAACAGCATTTGGCTTTTAAAAGCAAACACACCTTATAAATTCATTCTCTCTTCAATCTTGTGAGGATTGGAAGGGCCAATGAAGGAAGCCAGGGCCAACCTGGTCTTTACTCCAGACTAAATTCTTTGTACCATGACATGCAACCCACAGATATAATGAAACAGATATGACACACAGGCTGGAAAACAGCAAAATCCGAACAAAAACATGATTTAAAAATGGAAGCATTTGGAAGAGACAATAGGTCTTTGAAATGGCGATGTAGTTTTCCTTTTTTTTTTTTTAACTATAGTAACATGTCATGACAGATGATTTGGAAAGTATAATAAATTGGGGGTTGGGGGAACAAACATAGAGCCAGCAAAATGGTTTGGCAAGTTAAAACCCTTGCTGCCCAGCCTGATGACCTGAGTTCAGTCCTGGAACCTGCAGAGTTGAGGGAAAGGACTGACTCCCACAAGCTCTCCACTGACTTCCGCATTTGTGTGTTCACATGTACACAAGTACACTAAAAAAGAAGAAAAACGTGTAAAAACAGATAAGCAATCCTCCCTTCTGGCCTCAGGTAGCTGTAGGTGCCACTTCTGTAATGTATTAATATCCTTCCGTTTCTTCCTTTGCTGATCCAACACAATCTCCCTATAATTAAAATATGGGGTTTTGCCTTAACTTACATATTATCATGGATTTTCGAGTCATTGAATTCCAAGAGGAAGTGATGATGGAGGGTTAGAGAATTCTGGACAAGTGGTTCATGGAAGGGCGGAGACAAGGGGACATGGGGTGGAGTGAATCATTCTTTAAGATTAGTTAGAACTGGTGCCCCTGTCATGACCTGGGAGTTAAGGATGAATCAGAAGGACCAGTTACATCATATGGGGAAGAGCCTGCAGGAGCATGCTAGAGAACTTCTGCTCATTCTCTTCTCATTAGAGAGCGCGTCATGTTGTCTGTATTTACAAGAGATACACATAACAAACATTTGGAAATAATTCATAATCCAATGGCCGCAAATAATTTCTATTAATATTCTGCACTAATGTAGCTTTTCCGTTTTTTCCCCTGTACATGCATTTTCCCCTCCCCCCCATCGACATAAAAATAAGCATTATTTTCTAATTCCGTTGTCAGCTTCATTAGTCATTAAAATAATTTTGTAACATAGTTTTTAGTTTTTCACAGCCATCATTATTTTATTCCAAGTGTGTATGTGTGTACAGAATGTGTGTGTACATATCTGTGCATATGCAACCACCCACACGCTCTGGCTCTTGTATGGAAGTCAGAGGACTGCTTCCAGGAGTCAGACTTCTTCTATGCTTTCTGGGAATTAAAGTCAGGCCATCAGGCTTGCCCAGGCAACACCTTTACCTCCTGAGCCGTCGCACTGGCCCAGAGAATAGTTTTACAACATTTTCTTCACTGAGGCTGTTTTCTTTTTTGGTTGTTTGGTTGGTTTTGTTTTTAATCCTACCAGGAACTGTAACATTCGAAAGAGATAAAAATGGAGCCCGTGTGTTCAGGGCAGGGGTGGAGCTGTGACACCTGCCTGGGCCTGTCAGGCGACCTGACCCCATTCTAAAACCCACGGTTGCACAAGGGCACTCTCCAGGCTGTGCTGTGAGACCATGGAAACCTTCTCTTCACAGCCTGCTCAGTCGCTTCCAATCTCCCCCGCTGTAAATGGATACTCTTATTCTCTGACCACATCCCATAATTATTTCCCAATGAAGGTTTTGAACCTGGGCTGTGACATAATCAGAGCTTTGAGTGTGAACACCAAATGCAGTTGACTGGCTCTTCCTTGGCTGAGATTCGGCTAACCACAGCTCCCAATTAACCAATTTTGCTTTGCTCAACTTTGCAAGCATAAAGGGAACTGGCTGTAGGTCACTCTTAGCTGTCTCTCTGTCTCGGTTTCTTTCTCACACAGAGAATTAGGAAACAGATTAATTCAACAAAAATGTCAATTAGCTGCATTCTCAAATTATAAGTCATTACTGAGAAAAATTAAAGATGAATAGAAACGGTGAAATCTACTATACTCATGGATTTAAAGCCTTTGTGGTTGTTTAAGTGTTAACTCTCCTCCCCACGTTCATCTGCTGATCCACCACAATGACATTCAAGATCTCCGTAGGGCTGTGTGAAAATATTTTAATAACAAAAAAATAGTAAAAGATACTATTTTTTTCAAGACCTAGTATGAAGTTCACCATGAATGAGGTGGTTTGGTATCCAAGCAAAGAATGGTGTAAAGGTCCCTGAAACGAAGCAGGAAAGCTAAAAATAGACTCACATCTTCACGGTCAATTGATTTTCAGCAAGGTGCCAACACAGGGAATTGTGGGAAAAGATAAGTCTTGATCAAAGTGCCAGAGAGGTTGCTTGGCTGTTGAACGAGAATGAGTCTTAACTTTTCTTATCTTACAACTATATTTGAAAGTTAACTAGAAGCAGATCATAGATCGAGAGGTAAAGCTGTGTGTGTCTGTGTGCGTGTTGTGTACATATGTGTACATTTGTGTGTGGAGGCCAGAGCTCAAAGTCAGGCACCCTTCTCTAGCACCCTCGTGTGTGTGTGTGTGTGTGTGTGTGTGTGTGTGTGTGTGTGAGTGTGTGAGCGTGTCTGCCTATGTACGTGCAGAGGCCAGGGAGACACTGGCTACTTTTCTATATTGGTCTGTCTCACTGCCTAGAACAGTCCAGGCCTCACACTGAATGAACCTTCACTATTTCCTCGGTGTTGGCTGGCTTTCCAGCCCCTGAGGGCCCCTTCTCCCATTGACACTAATTCTGGGGTTACAGGTATGACCAGCACAGGAGCATATTTAATAATGGGGGCAGAGCTGTGACATCTACTACTGTACTGGTGATTTTTCTCATTCTGGTTACCAAGTACCTGACAAGAAAGGATGGGTTTGTCTTGGTGAACTGCTTAAGAAGAAATATAATCTCTCCCAGCAGAAAAGACATGGTGGCTAGTCACACTGCTACCACAGGCAGGAAGCAGAGCGACAGAAGAAAGTGGGGCCAGGCAGTCAAACCTTAAGACCCACCCGGCAAAGCCCCGCCCTAAAGTTCCAGTATGTTCCCCAACAGCATCACCTCCTGGGGACCAAGTGTTCAAACATGTGAACCTGTGGGGCACATCTCACATACGGGCCTTCACAGTCTTTATGGGTTTTGCTGCTTTGTTGGATGCAGGGCCTGTGTGTGAATGTGAGGCAAGGTTTTTGGGTTTTTGTTTGTTTGTTTTTAAGCTTTGAGATGGGGTCTCATTGTGTTGTCCAGGTTGACTGGCCGTCCTACGTCCTAGCCTCTCTAAGTTATAATCAACCCAACTGTCTCAACCTCCTGAGTAGCTGGGCTTACACAGGCCTGACCGCCTGGTTATGTGTTTCTTCTGTTCTTTTGTTATTTTGAGATGATTTTTGAGATTTAGAAAAGAACTTTTCTCATCGCCTTGAACTTGGAGTCTCCTAGATAGTGGTCAAAACTGTTTGGCACATGTTTGTTGCCTACCAAGTAGCCTACATAGCTTACTGACCTCCTTTTTGGGGTTCCTTCTGCTTGTCTCCAGAATCAATCCCATGGGCAGGACTGGTGCCTCAGCTTTGTACTCAGAAGGGCTCCTCACTTAGTTCTGTCCCCAGTGCTGCCGACTTGAAACGCCTACACATTCGTTGAACAAGATGCTCTGAATTATCATGCTGTGTAAAGCCTCCAACTCAGATATTCTGTCCTGAATACAGGATGGCCGGAAGCCAGAGTTCTCTCTCCAGGACCTCGATGCCTGTGGCCAGAGTCACAGTGTCTGATGAGTCTTCTTCCTAGAAGAGAAGCAGGAGAAAGAGCAGGTTTGCCCTGAGACTATAAATGTGCAAACCGGCCCAGGACAGGTTCTGCAATTTGCCTGAGATCTTATCACTCAAGAGTTTGGGGAAACTCCAGGGTACCTCACACAAATCTTAGGTTACTTTGCTTCTGTTGAGTTGGAAGTGTGCCTTCAAAACCTGTTGGTGTCCTTAGACAAAGCAGTCATGGATCCAGCAGTCATGGTTCATTTTGTCACTAAAGAGTCCCTTGGAGGCAGCTACTGCCTCGGCAGGAAGACTGGGGAAGAACCAGCTTCTAGCCTGCTACATGACCTGATTGACCTCCCAAGCCTCAGTTTCCCCTTCTGTGATGAGACAACGATTTTAATCTAGCTTAGTTAGGAAATGACTTGAGTAATGGATCTGATGTTTGATATATAAAGTAAATACCCAGCAAGTATGGACCTGATGTTTGATATATAAAGTAAATACCCAGCAAGTATGGATCTGATGTTTGATATATAAAGTAAATACCCAGCAAATATTCTATCTTTTCTCCAAGACTTTGCAAATTACAGAGGGGTCCGGCCAACTGTGGGCAGACGGGGCCACAAGAGCAGACCTTGGAACCGTTGGGGGACCCATTTAGGGAATGATATTCCATGCTTTCTTCTCTCCAGTGGGAATTTTGAGGGTAGCTGGGAAGGAGGCTCCCAAAGAGAAGTATCAAGGCTCTCTGGAATAGCCGTGTGCTCTGTGATTAGCATTTGATAAGTTCCCATGAAAGCTTTGGAGATACATGTCTACCCTTCCTTTCCTCCTGTGATGGCAAAACAATGCATTTCTGTCAGCAGAGAGACTAAAAGACTTTTGCAAGGAGCCAGGACTTGCTCCTTCTCTTGAAAACTGTAGGAAAGTTGTGAAAGTTGAGCCCACAGAGGGAGTGGCATGAGAGGCTGTCCTTAGAAATGCATTCCCATCCCTGCAAACTGCTCTGTGGCACCAGTGAGGATTCTACTGTAAGCTAACGATAGCTAATGATGTTTGTATCCTGTCGTTCCGTTATTGACAAAGGTCTGCTGTATCCACTAGCCCAACCGTACTTTGCCTCCTCATGAGGTGGTGGTAAAGTTACCATTCCCATAATTCAAAGGGGAAGTGAGGCTCAGTGATGGGACTTGAGCAGATTGTCTCATTCGTAAACTAACAGGGACCTCTTGGGGCCGGGATTCCTGGACACACTACTTGGCACCCTCTGTACTCAGGAGAGCCTCAGCCACTGTTTAGGAAAGTCATCCCAAGCTAGAAGCCCTCAGACATTGGCAGCCTCCAGGGCCAAGAGGAAGCTGTGGGTGGCACTGAGTAACTCAGCCATCTTGGCAGG
Source organism: Dicrostonyx torquatus (assembly GCA_028555095.1). NCBI lineage: Eukaryota > Metazoa > Chordata > Mammalia > Rodentia > Cricetidae > Dicrostonyx > Dicrostonyx torquatus. Next base: position 5,593,480 of record JAQHUG010000018.1, on the reverse strand, counting down.
CCAGGGCTCCTGCCTGCTGCACGGTGGTCACAGTCACTGAATTCCAATGATCTGGTCACTGAGATAATACAGCCCCTCAGGGTGGCCTCATCAGGTCAGATCTGTCCCTCTCACCTACCAGACGTGCCTGTCATCTCCTTCCTCTACTGCATGACTGACATTTCAGTTACCTTTGTGCACGAAACATCGCACTAAGTATCATCCATGTTTCTTGACCCCTTCCTCCACGGCTCCTTCTGCTGCTACTGCACAGTTCTTGGCTTCTTTTTCTTCAGGGACTTGTGCTTATGCAGAAACTCTTTTCCTCCTCCCCCACCTCCAAACCTCTTTATGTAGGCTTCCCCCCCCCGGCCCAGACAGGGTTTCTCATTATACCCTTGGCTGACCTGGAACTCAGGTTTGGAGATTATGCTGGCCTTGAACTCAGAGCCCTGCCTCTGCCTCCTAAGTGCAGGGATTAAAGACGTGCACCACCACACCCAACTGCCTCTAGTCAAAATTTTATCCCTCTCCTTGCCTTAAACTCTTTCAAACCATGTGCCAAGTTTGCTCAAACTCCTCTGCATTTGGTGAGTCCATGGGCCACAATCCTGGATCTCTGCCTCCACCATCTGGTGGGATCGTCCTATTCTGCCTGACCACTGAGAATATAGTATCCTATACCCCAGCCCCAGGATTCTCTTCTCTCATTTGCCATCCACTCTCTTTCCTTTGATGTTCTTACTTGCCCCCACGGATATAAGTGCTCCTTGTAGACAATGATGATTCTAAAATCCACACAGGGCCCAGGAAGGACCTCTCGCTAGTCCAGATTCCCATTCCTAACTATTGACATTCAGTGTGACCCATATCTTTATTTTCACCCCGACTCTGCTGACAGCCACCCCAGTGATGGATTCCGCCTTTAACCCTGTGTCTCATCTTTGCTCCTCTTTTATCCCCTCACATCTACATCCACCCAGATGTTGGCGCTGCTTTAAATATAGATCTCTCAGGGCTTGGAGCGTTCAGTAATTATCGCCTGTTGCTCTTCCAGAGGATCCAAGTTCAGTTCCCAGCATCCAGGGTGTGTGTGTGACCCGTCTGTCCATCTGTCTGTCTGTCTGTTGCAACTGTCTATAACCCTGGCTCCAAGGGATCCAACACCCTTAACTAGCACAAAATCTAAACGTGTGTGAAGTTTATCTTGCAGAAAAGTAATACGCCTGCCTAACTGAATACTCCAGCCAATTCCAAGTGTCTAAGTGAGGCTTGGAAAGTTGTCCCCATTGAGGAACATGGGCTTTCCTAGTCTCGCTCTGTCTGTAGGCAGAAATCTGCCAACTGCACATACAGGCACAGAGTCAGCATTTGAATAGCTATGAGCAGCTTCATGGCACCTTCCTTCCTTTCTTTCAAGCTGAGACTCATGCTGCCGGCCAAGCACTGAGAACTTTATCAGACAACGCAGGCTGTCTGTAAATTCTGGCTAAATCTTAGGCCTGCAGGCCAAGAAAACCTTCAGCAGTTTGGCCTTGCCCAGCCCTCTGATCCCACAAGGCTGCCTCTTACCCACTAACCTCAGGGCACAGTGAATGACCTCTTTAGTTTCTCAAACAGTCTGCTTGGGTTCTACCTCAAGGCCTTTTTAATCTCCCTAAAACCTATTTATTTCTCTTTCTCTCCTCTCTCCCTCTCCTACCCCTCTCTCTTTATTTCCTCCTTATTCTTCATCATATCATTTAAAATTTATTTTTATTGTTTAACTGATGTTTTACTATGAGCCCAGGCTGACCTCATTTGCTATGTAGCTCAGGCTGGCCTCAAACCTGTAATCTTTCTACTTTAGTTTCCTGAGTGATAGTTTGTATGCA
>JAQHUG010000018.1:5530166-5578524 GCA_028555095.1 Dicrostonyx torquatus | reverse complement strand
AGACAGGGTTTCTCTGTGGCTTTGGAGCCTGTCCTGGAACTAGCTCTTGTAGACCAGGCTGGTCTCAAACTCACAGAGCTCCGCCTGCCTCTGCCTCCCGAGTGCTGGGATTAAAGGCGTGCGCCACCACCGCCTGACTATTTTTTTAATTTTAATTTTAAAAATTTACACTTCCTTTCCTTTTCCCAACCTCCTCCCACTCCCGCACTACCCCTCCTCCCTCCTCTTGCTTCCTTAAGAGAGGGCAGGGTACCCTCTTTGATCATATGCTCATTCAGTCCCGGTTTAGCTGGATTTGGTGAGGTCCCATTAGATTAGACACAGTGTCTCAGTGGGTGGGCCAGCCCCTCGCCATCCTCCTTGTTCACCTTCTCCCCACTTCTGCTCTTCGACTGGACCTTGGGAGCTCAGTACATTGCTTTGATGTGAATGAGAGTCTCTGTCTCTATCTCCATCCATTGGGCGAAATTTCTATGGTGATGATCAAGATATTCATCAATGTGACTATGGGACAAGGCTAGTTCAGGCACCTTTTCCTCTGATGCCCAAGTACCTAGCTGGGGATATCCCCATGGACACCCGGGATCCCCTCTAGAGCCAAGTATCTTGCCTATCCTAAAATGACTCCCTTAATGTAGATATCTTATTCCCTTCTCCAATATCCACCCTTCCTCCATCTCCATCCTCCCACTCCCCGCAGCTCTCCCCAGTTCTACCCTTCTCCTTCCCCCCTCCCCTTCCCCTACCTCCCCACCTCTACCCCCACCCCTATCCCCACCCATGTGCTTCCAACTTTTGCCCAGCGATCTTGTTTGCTTCCAATTTCCAGGAGGATCTATATATGTTTTTCTTTGGATTCACCTTGCTATTTAACTTGCTGATATACTTTAAAGATGTACTGACATCAGAATGGAAACCAGGACATGTTTTTCCTTGGGGAAGGGGTTTTGCTTTTGTTTCTACAGGAGAAGAAAAGCTATGGATACCATCGAAATTGATTAAGATTGGATTTGAACAAGAGACACCTCTTAATTAGAAGAGATGACAGTTCATCAAACATCATGGCCTTTTAACTTGAACTAACCTATAAAATTAACAAATGTTTTTCATTTTATTAGCTATAACTTGCCAAAAGAGAATCTCCCCAAAATTAGGGTTGGAGAAGGGTTTTGTTTCTGTCTTTTTAGGAGAATAAATATATCCAGCTAAGAAATCTGAAGATGACTGGACAAATGAGACATCTGAAGAAAAGGAACAAACCATCCAGAAAAAAAATGTCTCAAGGAAAAGAGTAAATTGGCCTATCGGTATATCACATTTCCAACAGGGTAAAATTTCATAAGTCTTATGAAATGTTTGTTTCTGCTATTCTCTACAGACATAAAATGCAAATGGTCTTTTTGTAGTCCCAGTTCAATTAAAAATTAAAGATGGCTTTGGAGTTGGAGTGCAACTCCCTCCTCCAAACCCAAGCATGATTATTAAAGTGAAATTCAAAATCTCTGTCTCATGTCAGAAGAGCCACCTAATATGGAAAAGGAGAAAAACAAATATTTAAGGACTATTTTATTCTACTAATCTCATAATCCTTTGGTTTTATATTGACAGCTTTTCTTAAGGTATAAGATTTTTAAGATTAATATATATATTTTAAACTTTTTGTCATGATATAAATGGTCATATAGAGTATTAACTAATTTAAAAAAAAAGGTTTAATCTACCTTCCTACACATGATTTCAGATTTAACAGTGACCTTTGAAGTCTCCATAAGGAGGATGGGGCCCTACAACAATGAATTCTCCTGGATTATGATAATACTACTAAGCTGAAAAATACCACCTAAGGATTGGTTTTGGACTACAAACTTCTCAGAATAATTTTGAGGTGACAAGCTGAGGTGATCTAGCCTAATAGACTATTCTAGCCAGGATTTGAGACAAACCATGCATTTTCCAGTTTTGCATATAGATGGACAAAAAAAAATAATACAGTTGCCTCTCCCAGGACTTGACAACTAACACAAATTTTCTTTTCAGGCTCCTCTAAAGATACCATCACCCCCAGTCAGCAGGAACTAAATTTAAGAATATAACGCCCACACTCCCAAGAGGTGGGGTGGGTGGTTTTTGTTTGTTCAGCGAATTATGAATGTTGGTCATTGTTTAGGGGGCTGGCTACAAGTTGTTATTGGTAATGGTCAGGGAAAAAGATAAATAAAGGAAGTTAGATTCTTTTCTTGTTCTGAAAAGAAAAGAGGGGGATATAGATATGGTAAGATAAAAGGGTAGATTATTGAATCTACTCTGAAAAGAAAAAAAGGAGAACATAGATATGATAAGATAAAAAGGTATATTATTGAGTCTACTTTTAAAAAGCAACTACTATTTTTAAATTGAATTGGACTTTTGTATAGTGTATATAAATTTGTATATTGAGATTGTTTTTGTTAGAACATTTCTAATCTTGTTCAACGTATTGTACCTATATAAGTCATTTAATAATGTAATACAAATTTATAGTCCTTGAAAATTATTATCAATTCATTCAGATAACAAGGAAATGTAGGTTAGTAGTTAATCACTTAGTATTATAGAACTGTAATCACATTAGGTACATTTTCAAGGTTAAATAAAGATATATTTTAGGTAGACAGGTCATCTTCAAACCCTTCAGAGATCTACAAAATATGGCATTTAAGATGTTTTAATAACCTAGGTTCTTCTTTTTTATGACAATGAGATATGAATCGGCTGGGTCTCTGTGAATTCAAGGCCACCCTGGGCTACACAAGATCAATGCAGAAATGAATCCAGGTGGTGGTGGCAAACACCTTTAATCCCAGCACTAGAGGGAATATAAAATGGGATAAGAGAGGCTTAGTCTGTTTTAGTCTGCGGCCTCCCAGCGTTAGTAGAGGGAAGACTTCTCTAGTGGCTTGTCTGCTTTGCTTTTCTGGTTTTCAGGTTGAACCCCAATTTCTGTCTCTGGGTTTTTATTATTCATGCATTATATTCTTGTGCAGGTGAAGGGTCTTCCTCTTTGATACTGCTGGCTTCCAGGCTGCCTTGTGCTGTTGGTTTTCCTCTGTGTCAAGGACATTCATTCTCATGGTCCTTTACTGGCTTCAGTCCTTGGACCTTTTTCTCTCTGGACACTCCCACTCTAGTGATCTTACCCTGGTCAGCCCCATGTTCATCCCCAGTTGTGCCCTTTCCCCTGAATAGCCAACTCATCTATTCAGTGTGGTCCTCAGGGCTCCACCTGGGACAAGACACATTAAGACATATACCAAAACAGAATATTGTCTTCTCCTCCACTATATCATGTGCTTAGGTAGAAGATTTATTTATTTATTTGCCTCAGTAAAGGCTATCTTTTCCCAGCAGGTCAGGTCCTGACATTTACAGTCTATCTTAACCCTTTTCTCATCCAGTCCATCAGGTTTGGCTTTTGCCTATAACCGCCTTTTCCACTATCACTGCTATTCCTCATCAGCGTTTGTTTGTTTGTTTGAGGCAGGGTATCATTATGTAGTCCAGGTGACTCTCTAACTCCTGCTCGGTCTGCAGAGGAGCTAGGATTAGATGTGCGTTATTGCACTCCACCTGGCCTTGTCTTCGCCTGTTTTTAACCGGACTTCTTCATTATTGGCTTGTGTGGCATCTTGGTTAACACAAGTCCACTGATGAATAGAGTTGCATGAACACTTCATCTTTTGTCTTGCTGTTGTCTCAATTATTCATTTATTTCCAGTCTTGAGGCTTGTGTCCATGGTTTTCTACATGATAGACAAACACACACCAACCACTGAGCAACATTCCAGCCCTAAACAATTTCTGATATAGCTAGTCTGGCTATCCTGGAATTTACTTTGTAGATCAGGCTGACCTCAGATTCAGAGATTTGATTGCCTCTGCCTCCCAGTGCTGGGATTAAAGGCATGTGCCACCAACACCCAGGCTCTCCTTGTATATTTTTTAATTATGTGTTTTCTTAAAAAGAAATAAGTCCCTTTCTTTGAAAAATTCAAATATAACCAGGGAGCGGTGGTGCACGCCTTTAATCCCAGCAACTGGGAAGCAGAGATCGGTGGGAACCTTATTACCTAAAATCCATCTCAACACTCATCTCTACCGACCCTGGGAAAGATCTTTAGCATTTAAAACAAATATAGCCAGGCAGTGGAGGTGTACATCTTTAATCCCAGCATTTGGGAGGTTGAGGCAGACAGTTCCAGGACAGCCTGGTCTGCAAAGTGAGTTTCAGAACAGCCTGGGCTACACAGAGAAACCCTGTCTTGAAAAAACAAAACAAAACAAACAAACAAAACAATGAAATAAGAATAATTTTAACAGCCCAAATATAGTTTTGACGAAAGTGGAGAGTTACTTTGTTTACAGGTAAATCCCCAAAATTTAAAGCAATTTTGATTTAAGGAATGAAGCAACGAATTCGAGTGTTCAACGAAGGAACGCACTAAATTTATTGAGACCTAACTATATTAACAGGTAAATATACAATTTTTACACAGGAAAAAGTGGAGGCACAAAAAAAAAAATCCTGATCCGCTACCTAGGTCGCACGGTGGTAAAGTACCTGACAAACATGCACAAGGGGAAGAAAAAAAAATACAAATAAAAGCCCAGCTCTAACAATGTGTTTTCTACCTCAAACATTAGGAGTTCGTGTTGTAAAAAAAAACGAGAAGCCGGGAGAGGTGGTGGTGCACGCCTTTAATCCCAGCCAAAAGGAGGATTTCTGTGATTTCAAGGCCAGTCTGATCAACAGAGCGCGTTCCCAGACAGCCAGGGCTACACAGAGAGACCCTGTCTCGACACATACTCCACCAAAATTAAATAAATAAGACACCTTCTCGTAGGTCTGAGCCAAGTCTCTGGAGTCTGGCCCCGTTTCTGCATTGCCGGTTTGCAGCTCAAGGCTTTGGGAGCACGAAGGGCGGCACCGAAGACTAGCGGAACGCAAAAGCTGGGGCTGTGTTTCCGGCCGGAGCGCTCTCCAGCCTCTCCCGGAAGCGGCTCCCGCTGTCTTGGGTAACGGTGGCGGCGACCGAGCAACGATGGATCTGGAGCAGGCGGTAAGGACCTAGAGGACAGCAAAGTCTGACTCGGCGTTCCCTAACTGAAAGAGCCAAGGGGAGGGGCAGCGCGGGGAGAAAGCGTCGGCGGGGGGCGGTGATCCGCAGAGGGGGCGGAGCGAGGGGGCGGTGGCCATGCGGCCCGGAACCAGGCTGCCTTCCCACACAGGGAGGGTGCGGGTGTGGGTCCGGGTGGGTGGAGTGTTTGTGCACGTGGGGTGTGGGCCGGGAGAACGATGAAGCTGTGGGGTTGTGGGATGGCCACTTCCATGGCTCAATCCTCTCTGGAGGGGACCATCCAGCAAAGCTCCCATTGATGCTGGGGTGGGGTGAGGAAGGGCAGGACCTGAACTTGGGACGCCTCCAAGAAACCCTTACCAGTCTGTCTGGGGTACTGATTTCAGACCCCTGCAGAGGACATTCCAGTGTGCTGTCTTAGTTAGGGTTTCTATTGCAGCAATAAAACACCATGACCAAAAAAGCAAGTTGGGGAAGAAAGGGTTTATTTGGCTTACACTGCACATCAGCACATCATCTAAGGAAGTCAGGGCAGGAGTCTGAAGCTGATGCAGAGGCCTTAGAGGTGTGCTGCTTACTTGCTTGCTCCCCATGGCTTGCTCAGCCTGCTTTCTTATAGAACCTAGGACCAGCAGCCCAGGAATAACACCGCTCATTGTGAGCTGGGCCCTCCCCCATCAAACACTAATTAAGAAACCCAATCTTATGGAGGCATTTTCTCTATTGGGCTTCCTCCTAAAATGACTTTAGGTTGTGGCAAGTTGATACAAACCTATCCAGCACATGTACCTATCTACACCTCATCGTAAAAGTGATCAAGATGTTGTTGAACTTCAAATGCACCTTTACGTGATAGGCATATTCAGTAACGACCATAAGTCAAACACCAAAGGTTTAGGATCCAAGTCTCTGTGTGTGACTGGCAGAATAATGATAGAGGGTCTCATAGTAGACTCTCAGTATAATACCAATAAATGTTGTATGATGGATGGTTAAAGTTTAGAGAATAAGTTGATAAAACTGAAATTACAATCCACCATGATCCATCCATTTAGACCACGGGTGAATCTTGTGCTCCTTTTGCTTAATGTAGACCTGCAGCACCCGGTTACACATCTCGTACACATACAGTTGATACCCTTGATATTGCTGCCTAAATACACCAGAACTTGAAACAGCTGCTTCTTGGTACATTTTCAGTGCTACCAAGAAATGCCAACGGGGTTCCTATTCTTTGCATTTTTAATTCGCCTCCATACACTGAGTCATCTTTTTCTTCCCCACTGCTTCCAAGGAACTTTACTTGTTTCTTTGTTTGTTTCTGGTTTAGTCTTGTCTACCTTTTCTTCTTGGTTCTTAGTCTGCATGTTTTAGTTTTGTGGAATAGTTACTGTGTTTCATACTACTAAAGAGACTGAACTTCTTATTTGTAGATAGTCTGATGTGTTTTTAACTTTCTGTTAATTTTTTTTTTTAATTTGGGGGATGAAATCACCAGGTACCCTAGAGGTAGAACTTAGAACCATGAGGTTTAAGATGCAGTGTACTGGCCTGACAGTCACAGTTTTTCTGTCTTCTATAGAAATCGTTCACAGACCGCTGTTCACAGTGTGCTGCTGTCTCCTGGGGCCTTACTGATGAAGGCAAATACTATTGTACTTCCTGCCACAATGTCACAGACGTAAGTAACATGCCACTCGTGAATATGCTTATGCTTTTAAAATTGCAGTTTCAGTCTGGTGTGTGGCCTGGTCCCTAAAAATGGATCTGTTTTTATTATTAATTTACTGGCCAAATTCCAAAAATAGAAACAGTCTTCAAGAGTACAGTCTTGGATTAAGAACCTTGCAAATTAGATGGGAGATAAAATTTTAAAATTATATTGAGCCCCTGGGCAGTGGTGGCGCACGCATTTAATTCCCTCACTTGGTTGAGGCAGGAGATCCTCATGAGTTTGAGGCCAACCTGGTCTACAGAGTGAGATCCAGGACAGTCAGAGCTACACAGAGAAACCCTGTCTCAAAAGCTTACATATTTTTAGCCACATTTATAAATGAATATTACATTTAGACTGTATGTGTATGGATATATCAAACATTACACTTGAAAGAAGTTTTAAGTTTTTAATGTGTTGCACTAATGTAGAGTTTTGGATGTAAGGTGATGGGGGGCTTATCTTTGTGTAGTTCCTTTACAGAGTACCAAATACTTTCTCATATTTTATTTAATTCCTACCTTACAACAACCTGTGAGATAAAATGTTATGCCTAAACAGAGCAAGTAAAGCTCATCAGTCGAATTAGTGGTTTTTGTTGTTGTTTGATTTTTTGTTTTAAGACACAGTCTTACTCTGTAGACCAGGCTGGGCTCCAACTCAGAGACCTGAAAGAGCTGGGACTGAAGGCCTTTACCCCCACACCTGGCACCAGTTGAGCTAGTTCGCTAACATCAGAGGAGTGGTGGGACTTGAACCTAAGTCTTGTAACTCTCGGGTTCATTTTATCCCATCACCCCTTTTTCCTAACTAGAGAGTGTCACTCTGCACTGTTAACCTTGGTAAATGAGGCCATCTTCACACTGAAGTCCTAGGTCTTATTCTGGCAAGCATACTCTTCTAATTCAGCCATAGTAATCACGGTGTGGACAGCCTGCTGCTGGACCAGCTAAACACACCAGGACTGTTCTCCATAGGACAGGATCTGCTGGAAGTGCAGAGCCAAGAAGGAACAGGTGCTGCCTTCACCGCTTGGTCAGAAAGACTAGTTGGTGCTAAAGAGAGACTGTGCCCCAGCATAGAGTGTGGTGGGGCCTGATTTGCCTTCCTACGTCAGTGTTACAACTAAAAATCTGGACACAAGATGTGAAACAAGCAAAACTGTTAAGAAGCATAGATAATTTAGCTGATAACTCAGTTATACTAGTGCTCTTCTCATATAAAAAGATGTGTCTATGTGTGAGTGCAGGTGCCTGTGGCGTCCAGAAGAGGGAGCTTGTGAGCAGCCTGACATAGGTATGGAAACCCAAGGGTCCTTTGCAGGATCTGCACATGTACTTAGCCTGGGCCATCTCCAGCCCCACACAGGTGTGTTTCCTTGAGGTGACTTCTTCAGTCTAAAGCTCAGATGCTTGTTTGCATCCCTGTTAGGCAGGCAGGATATTAATAAGATAGACACTCAACTGAGAAAGAACACTGGGGGAATAACTGAGTGCTAATCTCCTTGATGATGGCAATGGTCTCATGGAGACATGTCTCATCAAGATGTGTAAATACTCGTGTACACAGATACATCAGATAGGACACTTGAAACCTGTGTGGTTTGTCTCTGCTTTGATGCTCACCAAGGCACCAGTGGTTTAGTCACTCTTAATTTCGTATTGTTGTCCAGATGTAAATATAGTGAAGGGGCGAAATGTCACGACAGAAGAGTTGCCATTTGCAGGTGGAGTCAGGGCCTATTTTTATATGAATTGAACAGCCGTAACTAATGACTTCTTTTATTTCTGTCTTTGATACTTCTTGGTTCTGTCTGTTTAAATCTACTACCATCATTTTTAGTTTGAAAGAATATAATATTACTACCTCGTTTCATGTTTAAGACTCTCAATCCAGCTGGGCAGTGGTGGCACACGCCTTTAATCGGGAGGCAGAGGCAGTCGGATCTCTGTGAATTCAAGGCCAGCCTGGTCTACAAGAGCTAGCTCCAGGACAGGCTCCAAAGCCACAGAGAAATCCTGTCTTGAAAAAAACAAAAAACAAAAACCAACCAAACAAAAAAGACTCTCAACCCAATTGAGTAATGCACAATTCTTGAAGATGGGTGATATTTCTTTTTCCTACTGTGTAGGGGATGATCTAAAGCCTTCTGTATGCTAGGCATGTGTCATACTAATTATATCCTTGGTCCCTACATGTTTTGTAAAAGGCCATGAACCTCAGAGTCTTCCCTTCACACAATAGGCAAACCTCTCTGTGTGTACAACTTCCATTGTTACTTTCGGCTTTACACTAATCCAGTCATATTCAACTCGTAGAATAGTATACAGCTGGTGCTTCCTAGGGTTCTGTGGTGTGGAGGTCAGTGTGCTGTAACAAGTGGAAGCTGGGGTACAGCTCGCTGACTTTCTGCTCCCTGCCCTTCCATCAGTTTGTTGTACCTGACTCTTCTAGCTCTTGGCACATGGAACAATTCCAGCAAGGCTTCTGGTTAGAAAGCGTTTTCTCTGGTGTGTTTTAGTCAGGACAAAGAATGTAAGGTCCTTAATCTGGCCAGTATAGACACCATATATTTTTTTGCAAGTTTTTAAGTATTTAATAAAAGTATGGGCTCAAATTATGTGAGTTTAATAGATTTTATAAGAACAATGCATGCTCATTGTAGGAAATGGAAAACTATGCAAATGAAGGCAAAAATCACTAATATTCTCAGCATCATTCAGCAGCTTCCATTCAGTCCTTTGTTTGCTTGCGTATGGGAAGGAAAAGGGAGACTTGTGAGTACCACAGTCCTTTGTCTTGATGATTTTTACTGTGTTATCCTAAGTATTGCAGATTTGTATTAGGTATGTAAATAATCCACAGTCTAACCATTCAGTCAGCTGATCATAGCTTTATGTGGATGCTCAGCCTTCCCACCACTTTGTTTTACCTGTCTTTTCTCAATAACTGCTTTAGTGGGTTTTTTTGTTTTATTTTTTTTGGCATGTCTTACCTTCTCACTATATCCAACTTAGTATATCATATTGTTTGAAAATTAGAGAGACTACAGCCCAGAAATCCTAATGTTAGAAGTGTGTCCTTTCATGTGCTCAACTATGTTCATAGCAGCTTTGTTTGTCATAGTCAGAACCTGGAAACAACCTAAATGCCCCTCGACTGAAGAATAGATAAAGAAAATGTGGTACATTTACACAATGGCATATTACACAGCAGGAAAAAAAATAACGACAGCTTGAATTTTGCAGGGAAATGGATGGAACTAGAAAACATTATTTTGAGTGAGGTAACGCAGACACAGAAAGACAATTGTCACATGTACTCACTCATAGGTGGTTTTTAAACATAAAACAAAGAAAGCCAGCCTACAAATCACAATCCCAGAGAATTTAGACAACAATGAGGACACTAAGAGAGACTTACATAGACCTAATATACATGGGAAAGTATAAAAAGACAAGATCTCCTAGTAAATTGGGAGCATAGGGACATTGGGAGAGGGTTGAAGAGGGGAGGGGAGAGGCAGGGAGGGGAGCAGAGAAAAATGTAGAGCTTAATAAACATCAATAAAGAAAAAAAAAGTGTGTCCTTTATAATGTTTGTTTGAGACAGGATGTCATGTAGCCCAGGCTAGCTAATGAGTGTTGAACCTAGGGTTTGGGTATGTTAGGGAAGCATTTTACCTACTGGGTTACATCTCAACCTGTGCCTTTTATTATTATTTTATTGTTTTTATTGAGCTATGCATTTTTCTCCACTCTCCTCCCTTCCTCCCTTCCCCCCTTCCCCCTTCTACCCTCTCCTGTGACACCCCATGCTCCCAATTTACTCAAAGGACATCTTGTTTTTTTTCTACTTCCTATATAGATCCATATATATCTCTCTTAGGGTCCTCTTTGCTGTCTAGGTTCTCTGGGATTGTGAATTATAGGCTGGGTTTTTTTTGCTTTATGTCTAAAAGCCACTTATGAGTGAATACATAATATGTTTGACTTTCTGGGTCTGGGTTACCTCACTCAATATTTTTTTTCTAGATACATCCATTTGCCTGAAGATTTTAAGATGTTATTATTTTTTAACCTCTGTGTAATGCTCCATTGTGTAACTGTACCACATTTTCCTTATCCATTCTTTGGTTGAGCGGCATCTAGGTTGTTTCCATGTTCTGGCTATTATGAATAATGCTGCTATGAACATTGTTGAGCATATGTCCTTGTGGTATGATTGAGCATCTTTTGGATAGATACCCAAAAGTGACATTGCTGGGTCTTGCCTTTTATTCTTACTGAGATTCATTCTGCTGGTGTGATATAGACTGGGATTCCAGTACTTGAATGGTAAGGCAACCACAAATTTGAGGCTTTCCCAGGCTATCTGGAAGCATACCCCCACCTCAGCGATCCCCAAAAGATAAGCTTCATCTTTAATCTTTAAATTTATAAAAATATAGTAATGCCATTTATTATTTAAAAAATTTGACTTTTCTTTAGAAATAAGACTCAGTGTTTTGTTTTTGGTGGTAAGAAAAATCAATCTGAGACCATCACTGTTGATAACAGTCGTCATTGATCAGTTTGTAATGAGTGTTACTAACCATTACCCTTCTAAAATTCTGTTTTATTGAAAATAAAAAGTAGTGCTTTTATTTTTTTATTTTAATTTTTCAGACAGGCTCTTCTCTACTTTGTAACCTTGTCTGGCCTGGAACTCATTATATAGAACAGGCTGGCCATGCTTCTCAAGAAGGAGGAGTCTCCCTCTGTGTTGGTGGGGCACCAGCAATCTCACTGAGTTAGTAATTGCTTGGTTGTTTGGTTCTTGTTGTTGTTTGTTTTGAGGGAGGGTCTATGTAGCACAGACTGGCCTTAAACTCCTGATCTTCCTGCCTTCACCTCCTAAATCCAGGATTATGGGTGTGTGCCACTTTCTCTAACCATGAATTGTTCTAATGTTAAAATGTATTATTCATGAATAAAAAAAATTGAGTATATTTTATTCTTTGTCTGTTTTGAAAAGCTAATATATTCTTTTTGCATTGTTCCCCTTATTTTTTAAAAATTTAATTTAATTTAATTTTTAATACTTTTGTTTTGTTTTTGTTTTCTAGACAGGATCTCTCTGTGTAGCCCTGGCTGTCCTGGAACTCACTCTGTAGATCAGGCTAGCCTCAAACTGACAGAGATCTGCCTGCCTCTGCCTCCCAAATGCTGGGATTAAAGGTGTGCACCACCATGCTCAGCTTTTTAAATTCATATTTAATTATATATAATTACACCATTTAAAGTAAAAGTGTATTCATTTAGCTGCTGTGTGCTGGCTCTTTTAGAAAGTGAAACATTTTACTTGAAAAATCAGCATAAAGATTAACCAGCATAGTATGGTTTCACTGTCACCCGCCTAGTCTCTGTTTTCCAGACACTTCCCAGAGCATGCTGGGAATCTGCTTCAGAGGCGTAGAGCTCACTCTTCTTCACTGTCTGTTTTTTTTTTCCTGCAGCGGTCTGAGGAAGTTGTGAGCACTGCAGTTATTCCCAATACCAAGATCAACTCCATCAACAGGGGGCTGAGGAAGAGAAGCAGGCATGGTGAGCACCCACACTGCCAGGCTCTGCTCACATTTTCCTTCACGCTTTGAGGACAGAAAATATATATATATATATTTTTTGAGACAGGCTTTCTCTGTGTAACAACCTTGGCTTTCCTAGAATTAGCTCTTGTAGACCAGGCTAGCCTCGAGCTCACAGCTATCCATCTGCCTCTGCCTCCCTAGTGCTGGGATTAAAAGCGTGCACCACCACCGCACAGCCTACGAAATGAAATTTTAAATAAATTCCAGACAAAATGCCAGCATTTTAAGCAGAAAACCCAAACTCGAGTTGAAGTTACAGCTGGTGGGAAAATTCGAAGCACATGTTGTCGGTAGCCACTCTTCGGGTGGGCGGGCAGCAGGTGTGCAGGAGGTGGTAACCATGCTGCCTGTCCTACTGTGCTGGTGGACGTTCTGTCTGTGCCATCACCAGGATGTCACTTTCTGAAATGACTCAGTTATGCTTGTCAGATTAGGCAAGTTAAAGATTATATCCAACTTTCAAAACACCATTTCTCACATTGAATTTTGAATATGCCTTCTTAAAATAAGAAAGATTAATTTTCCCTAAAATGGCTATAGTGCAGGTGCGGATCTAGTGAGCCCCTAACCATGAGCCATCATGGAGAAGGGTTGGGAACATTTGGCTGGTGGTTTGTATTTTTGTGACTAACTAGGACCAGATAGATTCTTAAGTCAGAAACCACTAACCTAATGATGATAGTAAACAGTTCTACAAAAGGTAGTAGCTATGAAGGTCGACATACAAATATATTTTTATATTGTATGTCTCTCTCTCCGTATATATATATATATATATATATATATATATATATATATATATATGAACGTACATATAGACATCCATGACATACTTATATTGACATTCTTAGATGTGTAACAGAGAATGCTGAAGTATTAACACATTTTAAAAAACGAATCAAAGATTATTTTATGTATTATATATATGTAGGTGTTTGCACATATGTGATGTGGGATTCCACACTGTGTGCTGTGAATACCGTTGATTAATAGGGTAGAGTAGAGCTAAGGGGAGGGAGGGTGGCGGCTAAATTAAATGCTGGAAGGAAGAAGGTGGAGTCAGGAGAAGCCATGTAGCCCTACCAGAGACGGACGCTGGAACTTTACCTGGTAAGCCACAGCCTTGTGGCGATACACAGATTAATGGAGGTGGGTTTATTTAAGATAAGAGTAAGCCAGAAATATGTTTAAGCTATTGGCCAAACAGTATTATAAATAATATGATTTTTGTGTGATTATTTTGGGGCTGAGCAGCCGGGAACAAACAAGCAGCCTCCTACAACACATATGTCTATGTACCATGTCTGTGTGTGTGCAGGCCAGTGTGTGTTGGACCCTCTGTGACTGGAGTTATAGATGGTTGTGACCCACTCTTTAGGTGCTAAAAACCAAACCCAGGTTCTCTTTGAGAGCAACCAGTGTTCTTCATCATGGAACCGTTCATCTCTCCAGCCCAGTAGTGGCTTTTTATAGGCTTAAAACTTGATTGATTTTTATTCATTTTTATCGGAATAAAACTTGATTAATTGTAATTCATATGTGTAAGTAGTTAAAATGTGTAGTTTGGGCTTAATTGTCTACAGAACCTTGGATGCTCTATTAGGTGTGTCTTCACATTGTTAGCTACAGCAGGCACTTACAGTGGTGTAAAACATCAGTTCCTAGGTTTATATGGCTGTGTGGGAGCTCGAAAGGTTCAAACCCTTTTAACCTCTGGGTCATCAGAAACCACAGGCTTTTTGGTTATCTGTGAGACTCTTTCCCGGAAGGATTGGATGGTCAGTGGGGCAAGGACATCCTGTACTAATCTGGCGAGTGGAAGGAGTTTGAATCTTCGCCATGTGCAGAGAAGTTACGTGGGAGTCAGGCAGACCTCAGGGCCGTGTGAGAAATTTGAATAGCATGCTTTTGAATGCATTTCTGTATTTGTCTGGCAGTGGCAAGTAAAACACAAGGGTCTTAACCACTGTGACATTTTTTCAGCTGGTCATTGCCATAGGTAACATGTAATTCTGACTGCTCTGGCAGATTTTTTTTTTTTTTTTATGCCTTCTTAGGTTGTTGTGAGGCTCACATGAGTAGTCCATTTAAAATACTTAGGAGCTGGGAACATGGCTCCATCAGTGACTTACCTGACATACAAAAGGACTAAAGGGAAGATCCCCAAAACTTATATAAGCTGCTAATGACAGCATGTGTCTGTAACCCCAGTATTGGGAGGAATGAGGCAGGTAGATCCTTGAAGCTTCCTGGCCAGCCATTCTAGCCAAATCGGTGAGTTCTAGATTCACTAAGAGACCTCATGTTAAAAAGAAAAAAAATAGAGGTGGAAGGGCCGGAGAGATGACTCAGTGGTTAAGAGCACTTGCTTTGTTGGGAACTTCATTCAGTTCCTAGCACCCATTCAGTGGTTTCCAACTGTCCATAAATGAATTCCAGGCGATCTTGGGCAGCATTCATATGCACGTGGTACATATACATACATACAAGCAAACATCCATACATACGAAGCGAAATAATAGTAATTTTTCAAAGATGCATCATGTTCAAGGAAGATCCTGCCACTGATCATAGACTACACATACCCACACATAGCCACATGCAGCCCACCTACACGTGCACATATACCAACAATTGCAAAAACTGCACACAAAGCCACACACACACATTTTAAAAGGGAAAAAATAAAATGCCTAGGACACATCTGGTACCTAGGTACCAGTGTATACTAGACTCCTTATTTTCAGTTTCTCTCTAACCTAAAACCATTTTCACAAAAGCAGACTGCTACTTGGAGTTTATTTTCTTTAAATGTTCCTATTGCCCATTCTGCACATTAATTCTTGGGTCTTGTCACTTACATTTGTTGACCAAACTGTGTGTTGAAATGGAGCAGAAAACTGGTAGAAGCAGTGGCCAAGTATTCAACATAGCAATATTTTGAGCATTGTAAAACACACATTTGAAAACTTAAATCTCACTGGATGTGGTGCCAAAGCCTTTAATCCTAGCACTTAGGAGGCAGAAGTAGAAAGAGCTCTCTGAGTTCCATACCAGCCTGCATATTGAGTTGCAGGATAGCCAGGGTTACATAGTAAGACCCTGTTCAAAAACAAACAGAAATCCCAAACAAACATAAATTTTACCTGTTCATTTTTTAAATATGCCAACTAGTAAGTTTTCTGCATTTATTATAGATAATTGAAAACAATATGTTAACAGAATGCTTAGTTTTGTTAAATATAAATATATATACAAATACATCAGATTGGAAAAAAATATAGGTAGAACCTGTTCACAGCTGGATATGGTAGTGGATGTCTGTGCTCCCAGCACTTAGGAGGAGGAGGAAACAGAGGTGGGGAGACTGGTACAAGTTTGAGACCTGCCTGGTCTGCATAGCAAGTTCTGGGCTGGACAGAGTCACATAGTGAGACCTAATTTAAAACAAAACAAAACAAAAACATAAAAACAAACAAATAAAAACAGGCTGGAGAGATGGCTCAGAAGTTGGAAGCCCTGGCTGCTCTTCCAGAGGACCTGTGTTTCATTCCACATGGCAGCTCACAACCACTCCAGTTCCAGGGGTCTGACACCCTCACAGACACACATGCAGGCATGCATAGATAGATAGATAGATAGATAGATAGATAGATAGATAGATAGATAGATAGATAGATAGATCATTTAGAAAAAGACAAAGTACACATACCACACATAGACAAATGCACACACACACAAAGGAAGAAAAGACTATTTGAGACACAGAAATAGTTTTTTGGCATATGTAAGCAGAAATTGCATTATGTAAAGGAGCCATAGTAAATTAGGAATGTATGTGTCTAAAACTTTTTTATCCGTTCTTCAGAGAAAGGCTGGGATTGGTATGTGTGTGAAGGTTTTCAGTGCATACTTTACCACCAGGCAGAGGCCCTGAAGACCCTTGGAGTAGGCTCAGAGCTAAAGGTAAGTCATGTGTGTCTAGATGTTGGCTCCTTGTTGTTTGAAGTGTGAGGTTTGAGTAGACCTTGGGAGGAATCCGCAGGAAGAGCCGGGGCTCTGGCCCTGACTAGAAATGTAGTCCTGGATAAATTGTTTCCTTTCTGTGATCTGAATTGTATAAAAGAACAGGCTCTGTGGTGACCTTAATGTCTATCCCTTTCCTTAACTCCAAGATTAGAAGTACACCTTGAGGTCTATATTTAGTCTCTAGCACTGAGAAACAAAATGAAACTTTTATTGATTCAGTGTCCCCATGTACCTGATAAGGGAAAGCAGGTGAGAAGGCATTTGATTGGAGGTGACCTGCACAGGAGGACAGTGTGTGTGGTAGAGATGTGACTGTGTGTATGCTATAGTGATGAATTACCCCTTGCTTCTCTTCCACCTTAGGACAAAGTTTTACACAATTTTTGGAAGCGCTATCTTCAGAAGAGCAAGCAGGCCTATTGTAAAAACCCGGTTCGTACAAGCAGAAAGAAAGCCAAGGTGAGCCATGGAGCAAAATCTGCTTGTGTGGCAGAGGTGCTGCGTGTGGCTTCTTGAGTCTGATGGTGGTGCATGTTTATGGGTTTTTGGGGAAGAGGCCTCTGGTGCAATCTGGAATGATCCAAACTTCACAATGAATTGTGGCTGTTTATTAAACCAATTGGAACATTCAGGCATTTAAAGTTCATCTTTTTAAAATTTTTCTTGGGGTTTTGTTTTTTTTTTTTTTTTTTGAGTCAGGATCTTATTCCATAGTTCAGGCTAGCCTTGTACTCCTGGTAATCCACCTGCCTCAGCTTTTCAAGTGCTAGGATTACAGCCACAACACCCAGCTCACTCAGAGAACTTTCTGGAATGTCTTACTTGTTTTGCAGTGTTGTGGTCAAACTCATAAGCTAGTAAGTCACCAAGCCTCTGAGCTCCACCCCCAGACTAAAAGAATGGAGGCTCTTGAGGGACTCCTGTCATGTGACTATTCAGTATGTGAGGTTTGTTTGTCTTGTGTTGTTTTTTTTGTTTTTTTTTTTTTGGTTAGAATTTTTTTTTGCATATGTTATTCCTATTATTATTATCAGTAGTAGTATTACTGTTTTTTGAGATGGGACCTTATCATTTATCCCTGGCTGGTGTTAAACTCACAGAGATCCACTGCCTCTGCCTCCCAAGTGTCATCACCTGGCTTATTTTGTTTTATTTTGAAATAGGGTCTTACCAGGCTAGGCTTGCTGTGTAGTCAAGGACAGCCTTGACTTGCCTCTGCCTCTCAAATGCTAAAGTAACAGACATGAAGTTATGGTGCCCTGTTTTTGTGTAGAGGATCAAGCCAAGGGCTTTGTGCATGCCAGGCAAGCAGTCCACATCCCTAAGCCCTGCTCATGTCTTTCCTTTCACTTGACATTCCTGCTTACTTTATCCAGCATTTCCATATTCAGCTCCCTTCTTGTCTGGCTCAGAAGCTTTGAAGTGAAGTCCGGCCACCTATTAGAGCCACTCTGTCTGTGAGCAGTTTGTTCTGATGTTCTTTAGAAGTGTGCTACGGTACCTTTTCCTTGGAATAGAGAACAGTTCTGCTGCAGACAAAGGCAAATGTCCCAACCACAGACTTGTCCCATGAGTGGTTGCTGCCCTCCAGGGCTAAGATGAGATTCTAAGCCCTGTGACTCAGGTGTGGTAGGAACTTGGGAACTTGGCCCAGCATTTCCTTGTTTGGACAGGTCCTCATAGGTCTATATGCAAAGGTCAGTGATCCAGGACTGAGAGTCCTGGTCAAGATGAAAGGAATAGGCTACAGAGGTGAGCAAGGCAGTGCTCCCGAGCTGCAAATGCATCCTCCATGATTAGGGTAGACCTGGGGCTGAGGTTAGTCAAGCCATGCGGACAGAACTTAGGGAAATGACCTAAGGAATGGCCCTCTTATATAGAGATGATAAGCTTCAAGCAACTCCTGAAAAGTAGTTTGAATTAACTGGAAAAAAGAAACATTTTATGATCATAAAGTTATGGAATG
Source organism: Dicrostonyx torquatus (assembly GCA_028555095.1). Classification (NCBI taxonomy): domain Eukaryota; kingdom Metazoa; phylum Chordata; class Mammalia; order Rodentia; family Cricetidae; genus Dicrostonyx; species Dicrostonyx torquatus. Next base: position 5,560,072 of record JAQHUG010000018.1, on the reverse strand, counting down.
CTAGCCTGTCTGGATATATGAGTCACAAGCTTGTCCAGAAAAGCAAAAGATGCTGTATGGTTTTATGGTGACTCTTTGAAAGGAAAAAAGAAAAAGAGAGAATTACTTAAAGCAGTAAGGACATGATGTTCAAATCCCACACTTGGTGTTTTGTTTGTGGTTGTCTGTGTATACTGTGATGTTGCCTAGTAGACAGAAAATAGGAATGAGAGTCTAGAGTTCTCTATGACACTCTAATCTCTTTAGGTTAACTGAAAACTTACAGACAAAAGTTTTGTTGGTGTGAGTAAACACCTGGGTGAACAGTATCACACTAAACCCTGGTGAAGAAATAAGAAGTGAAATTGGAAGCTCATGGGTAAATATTATTTCTGTCTCATGAGTACAGCAATACTCCTTTTGAAAGGAAGAGAGAATTATATTTTAAAATAGAGACAGGCATGGGGTATAGTTCACAGACAGAACTTGCCTTGCAGTTCAATTCCATGGGTTCCATCCTCAGAGATGCAGGCTTTTCAGTAAGTCTACAGATGTGATCCTAGAGCTCTGGATGCAGCTGTTCCAACAATTAGAGAGGTCTGCATCAGAATCCTGTCCTACAACTTTTAAGCTATGGATAAACTGGAAACTTCCAGAACAAGCAAACAAATGTGTATAATGGGGCATCAGGAAGGATGTTACGTAACCCAGAATGGCCAGGGGGACTTACCAGTGAGATGAGGGAGCTCTGGGAACTGGGATTAACATGAGGTATAGAGGGGAAGAAATGCTGAACTTCAGGCCTCACTGGGACCAACAAGCCAAGCCTACATTTAGTGAGTGCCATCAGGCTGGGGCCCAGCAGTGCACAGGAGACCCAAGCCTGCATTTGGTGTGTGGCGTCAGGCTGGGGCTTGCTAATGCACAGGAGATGATGAGTAGGACACTAGATGAGCTTTGGAGATAGAGCCAGGAGGATTTCCTGATGGACTAGAGGTGGGATATGGGAGACAGGCATCCAGGATGTCTACAAGGTTCTCAGCCTAAGCAGCTAGAAGGAAGGACAGGTGGGACTGGGAGATCAGGAGCTGGGTTTGGGACATGTTAAGTTGAGGCAGCTGTTAGACGCCCACGAGGAAATGTCACATATGTAGTGAGACAGATGAGTCTGCAGTTGAAAAGATAGGAATTTCAAACTGTCACTGTGCATTGTGGTCACCACATCTGAAATGTTGTTCTTTATAAACATGCCCCTCCCTGCTAGAAGTAAAGTCTCAGGCAGTCCCTACAGGCCTCAGACTTAGTATGCAGCTGAGGATGATCTTGAACTTCTCATCTTCCTGTCTCCCTCTTTTATGCTAGATCATAGTATCCATTACCATAGTTTGTGCAGTGCTGGGGATTGAATCCAGGGCTTCATGCGTAGTAGGCAAGCATTCTACCTCTGAACTATAGCCTCAAACCAAGTCTTAGTTAGGGCATCTGTTGCTGTGATAGAACCTCATTGTCATTATCAGCCAGCCCTTGCTGTGTAGTCAAGGATGCCCTTGACTTGCTTCCACCTCCCAAGTGCTGGATTGACAGACATAAGCTACAGTGCCCAGTTTATGTGTAGAGGACCAAGCCAAGGGCTTTGTGCATGCCAGGCAAGTAGTCTATTAACTGAGCCTCATCCATAAGCCCTGCATCTGCCATTCCTTTCTCTTGACAAGAGGTGCTCCTGGAAGCACCTACCTGGTGTGTGTGTGTGCGCGTGAGCACACTCGTTCCAGCAGACTGTTTCCCCACTCGCCCTTGTTTGCAGCCTCTCTCCCAGAAGCCTTGCTGGGAACTGTCAGGGAACCATTCCCCAGGAAGGCCTATCACAGAAGCTAACCTTTACATTCCAGCAGGTGTTTTTGTCTGTTATTTTATGGACAGGTATTGGAAGACAATCAGCAGAGTTCAGATTGGGCCAGTGAACTTGAGCTGCTAAGTGACACCTCCTTTCCCCTTGAAAGTGGAGCAGAGTTCCAGTCTGAGCCCCAGACTCCAAAGCCTTTCCCTGTCACCAAAGCATCATCAAAGTCAGGTAAAGAAGAACCAGTCTGTCTAGAACCTTTTAGAGAATTGTTTATCTATTATCCATGTATGTGTGCAGGAGTGTCCTTGTGTGACAGTCAGAGGACAGCTCATGGGAGGTGGTGTGTGGGTTCCAGATCTCTAACTCAGCTTATCGATCTAACAGTGCATTGACTGCTGGCCTGATGTTTTGAATGTTAATGCCAGCATTGCATTTTAAGACTAACATAGTCCTGCCAGGTGTGGTGGTGTGTGCCTATAATCCCAGCACTTGGGAGGTAGAGGCATGAGAATCAGGAGTTTAAGGTCAGCCTTCCTTGAGACCGCCTGGACTGAGACACTATCTCAAAAACAAACCAATGAATAAGGACATCGATGACTTAATCCTCTCTTCTGGTGTTCAGGATGTGTAAGGAGGGAACTTGACCTAGGAAGAATGACTTGCTGAGTCATGTGACCAAGTAGAATAAACTGAATGAAATCTTAGTGCTATTTTTAAAAAGGTATTTTGGGGACTGGTGAAATGACTCAGTGGTTAAGAACCCTGCTGCTCTTCCAGAAGATCTGAGTTCAATTCCCAGCACGCACGTGGTCAATCACATCCCTCTGTAATTCAAGTTCTAGGGGATCTGATCTGATGTTCTCTTCTGGCCTCTGCAGGCACCAGGCACACTGGTGGTGCACACACATGTTCAGACATACTTGCACAGAAATAAAGAAGAAAATCTTTTAAAAATTATTTCTAGAGCTTTCTTTTAGTTTTTGTACTAATTATGAACACAACTCAATATAAAGCTATAAAATGTAGACAGTTACATAGAAGATAAAGTACCAGCTGCCATCCCATTCAGATATAACTATTACTACCATAGGTAATCATCCAGAAAGCCTTTTATTCTAATATTAGAGAAAGAGGCAAGATTGTATGTGCACATAATTCAAATGGCTTTCCATGCTGCTCTAAAAAGAGAGAGGTGTAGTCTACTGTCCTCACAAAATGACATTCATTTAATATTACATCTTAATATAATTCAAATATTACATCTTAATCTAAATCAAAATAAAAAAATCATAAAAATAAATGCAGAATCAGAAAGAAGATGAAATGGGATCTAGGAAATCAATCCAAAAGGAGAGAGGAAACAGGACAGAGGTTCACCAAGTTAGTGACAGAGAGCCTAGAGTCAGCGGAATGTCCATCCACAGCCTAGAGCCAGCGGTATGTCCATCCACAGCCTAGAGCCAGCGGTATGTCCATCGGTAGACATTTTATTAGAGCAGAGCCCATCATCAGTCTTGTGAAGCCCAGGTCACAGTGACACCCAGGCGTGTGTGCACAAGTGAATTTGTGCAAGCATGGTGTGTTTGTGTGTGTCTAGTAAATACATGTGGAGCTCAGAGGACAACTTTCAGGAGTCTGATTCTCCCTTCCACCATATATGTCCTGATTTGGGCTATTAGAGTTGGTGGCCAGTGCCTTAGCCTGCTGAGCTAGCTCGCTGGTCCCACAGTGCTAACTTTGTAACTACTGTTCCAAATCAGAAATTTGATCCCTGAAAAGGAGGAGGGAGGCAGCTAATCCTGTTCCTCCAGCCAGTAGATTCCCTAGTTAACTGCCTGCTTGCCATTCATCCGTGTGTCTGAAAAGACTTCATGCTTACCACTGAAGCTCTGTGTGCTTTTGAGACAGTAGCTCACTATGCTGCCTAGCCTGGCCTCTGACTCACAACCTTCCTACCCTACCCTTGCTGATGCTAGAAACAGATCTGTGTCGCCACACCTGATCAGTGTGACATCTTGATGTCTTTGCCATCTCCTTCGTCTTGGCAAATGTCTTCATTCTTGTTGTATTTGCCAGAACCATGCTTGTTTTCTTCTCTTAGCTTATACCAGCCACCACTAAGCCCTTCTGATTCTGCCTTTAAAGTCTGCCTCAAACCTAACCACTTTTCACCATCTGTAGTGCAAGTGCTTTGCTCCTAGCCAAGCTCTGTTCTGACTGCCCTGGAAGAGAGACTGCCTGTTCTCATCCCAACCCTCCCGTAATTTCATCCCTCTGCTGTGGGCGGTCTAGTATTAAGCACAGGAGTGAGGCCATGTTGCTCTCACGTTAAAACTCCCTAAACTTCTCTCCTTACCTAGAGTGAAATCCAAAGTATATATCCTGAGCTCTGAAGTGTGGTTTCCACACTCTGCATTATAAGTTGCCACTTTCCCTCACTTGTAGGCCCCTCCCACACATGCACACACACACATACCCATACACACTAACACATGCAGATCCATACACACCTTTTCACTGCTGTTGATATGTTGGGATTTTCCCTCAAAGTAGAATTCACCTTTCTGCTCAGATACCACCTTCTTAGAGAGGGCTTTCTGACCACTCACTCAAAAGAGCCATCTTGCCCCTCCTACTCTTGGATGTCCTTGGATGCCCCTGCACTGCCATTTTTCTGAATAGCACCTTTCTCTGTCTGTTGTAATTTTTGTTCATTGCTCTTAGGAGAGAATAAATTGCAGGAGAGGTGAGACCTTGTTCATTGTCATTTCTCCAGACCTCGGGGAGTAGCACAGAGTGAAATCATCCCTGTCTGTAGAGTAGACAGTGTCCACTAGAGGGTACCTGGAAGGTGGGTGGGGTGGGAGAAAGTGCTGCCTCCTTCTCAGGCTCTGGGAGAGGCTCCCTGAGAGATCTTCAAGCAAAGGACTTTCACTTTTCTTTACAATTGTTTATCCTTTTATTTTAAAAATTGTTTTGACTATCTACAAATTTGTATCTCTTTTGAGGCTCTCAATCCACCCCACTCCCACAGATGACCCTAGTTACCTGTTAGCCTGGTTCCCTTCTAAAGCTTTCCTTGACCTTTGCTGCTAGATTGTTTATACAAAGCGAATCAGTTATAATCCATTTTGAATGCCCCTGATTTGTTATTAATTTTTTTAAAAAAATCTGTGTTTCTAAAGAAGCCACAGATGTCTGTTCTGGATCTGTTGATGGAGTGGAATACTCAGAGTGGAAGGAGAAGGGTGTCCTGAAGATGACTGTACCCAGGACGCTGGCTCTCTGCTCTCTGTCCTTGCTCTGGCAGAGAGAAACGATTACTCTCTCCGACCTTCTGAGGTGAGTGAATTTCCTTCTTGATCATTTTTCCATGATTATCTGTGTGAACTTAGGAACAGCTTTTAGATATTCTTAATTTTACAAGAAAGCCTACAGTGAGGAAAGGCGTGGAAAGCTTGGGTAGTACATGGGTTACTTTTCTCCTCATGACTAAAAACTGATGGAAACAATTAACTTAGAAGAGGAAGAATTTGTGTTGGCTTGTGGTGTAAGGGGATGCAGGCCACCATGTTGGTGATAGGCGGCTTGCTCACATCAGATTATTGAGTAGATGAAGGGATATCGCTGTCTTTACTCCATTTGGACCAGGACCCCAGCCCATGGGCGGTGCCAACTGCATTCCCCAGTGGATTTTCCCATAATTAAGCCTCTCCAGGACTATTTCCTCAGATATGCATGAGGTAAATGTGTCTCCTGGGTGAGTCCAAATCCAGTCAGACTGACAGTGATGATTAATCATTGCATGGAACTTGGGTTCAAATTCCTGAAGTTAATCGTCTTTAAGTCTAATAATTTGAGTTTTTAATGATATGGTGGGAATTGTAGTGCTCCCCTCACATGAGATATTAGAAAGTTAATTATCTAATGTGAATAAAATACTTTAAAGATAAAAATGACATTAGTATTCCTGTGCAGACTCAAATATTTTTCTAGGAAAAGATGAACAGGGGATCTTTTACTAACAAAATGATTATTAGTATTTATATAAAACTATGTATTGTGGTTGTAAAAACTAAAGTATAGGAAGTCTGTTTATTAGGAAAAGTTGATTGCAGAACTATAGAAAGACCTTGTTATGCAGTAGTAGGCATTTACATATTTTGAGGTAGTCTAGGCCGTTTTAGACAGAAAGACTGACCAAAGGAAGTGCGTGCTTGAGCTAAAGCCAACTCCACTATACTAATGAGCTGAGAGCAGAAGAATCAGTCACTTACCAGGCAGACCAAAATCGTTAGTGTGTTCATTTCTCCCTTGCTTTATATGCGTTCTGAATAGTAACATTGAGTTTAATCGGTGTGTGGAATGCTTATAAGGGCACAAGTTTGAAGCCAGACTCTGACTCTGCCAGTTTTTTGTCACATGACATCACATTGAGCAAGTCAGGAAATGTCTGTTTCTGCTTCCTTCTAGGTAAATGGGTCTGTAATAAAATGTACCTTAGGGCTCCAGCTGCTCAGCCCTCGGCCCCGCGTTACAGTTAGAGCAGTCTGAAGCGTCTCTAGAGCTCTGGCTAGCCATGCTCGCTTAGCGCTCCTCATCACCATCATTGTCGTCAGCATCATTATTGGCGCTTGGCCCTTTTATTAGATAGCATGCTTCTAGTAAATGACGGTGGTGCCTTTGATTTTGGACATTAACCAAATAACAAAGCTTTTCTGGGTGTGAGCAGCTGCAGATAGACCACTCGTGATTCTCTGAGTTGAGGATTGCCTTGCTTTGTGCCCTCACTAGATGACATCATCTTCTCCCAAGACTCTAATTATTGTCTATATGCTGAAGACTCCCGACTCTGTCACCAGCCCAGACTTGTCTAGTAAGGGCCAGACCCGTCTGCTCATCTGTAGAGCTGCCACTGGACATGACTACTTGATGTCTTTATGGTTGAATCAGTATGATTAGGAAGTGCCTCAGCATCTGTCTCCTTGACCCTGCTCTTCTCCAGTGCTCTTAGCACATGCCATGGACCCTGGTGTTCTGTCAGGAAACCTAGAGCTGTTCCTGGATTCTCTAAGGGTCCAGATAGCCAGCTGTTCATCCCCACTAAGGGTCCAGATAGCCAGCTGTTCATCCCCACTAAGGGTCCAGATAGCCAGCTGTTAATCCCCGCTAAGGGTCCAGATAGCCAGCTGTTCATTCCCGCTAAGGGTCCAGATAGCCAGCTGTTAATCCCCACTAAGGGTTCAGATAGCCAGCTGNGCTAAGGGTCCAGATAGCCAGCTGTTCATTCCCGCTAAGGGTCCAGATAGCCAGCTGTTAATCCCCACTAAGGGTTCAGATAGCCAGCTGTTCATCCCCACTAAGGGTCCAGATAGCCAGCTGTTCATCCCCGCTAAGGGTCCAGATAGCCAGCTGTTCATCCCTGCTAAGGGTCCAGATAGCCAGCTGTTCATCCCTGCTAAGGATCCAGTAGCCAGCTGTTCATCCCCGCTAAGGGGAATAGTGTGTTCAAATTTTGACCAAGTTGCCATCCATTTGAGGAAAAAAAGTTTTTCTAAAAGAAATTTCAAATTCTAAAGTAAGACTTCGAGAAGACTGCAAGCAGCGAGTCATTGTTAAAATCCCACATACTCCAGCACCAGCTCTTGGGCCATCTCTGCTTCCCCACTTTTCATTTCTCTCTCCTGCCTCTCCTGCTACACAGACATGCCTCTCTAGCGCACTGTGATCATATGTCTGCTGTCTATCTGCTGCACTGGAAGAGTGGGCGGTCTCTCCATCTCCTGTTACTCTCTCACTTCCAGCACTGGGCACACTGACAGCACGTGTTCGAACCTTTATTGTACATATATTTTCATATTTTATGTATATATCATATTACAGTTATATATTGTGTATATATCAAAGACTAAATAAATGATGTGTATGTTAGCATTTGGAAGTCTAGGTGCTTTTTTGAAGGAATAGGTATGTATTATATCATGTATATAATAATACTAAGCCAGTATTATAGTCTACTATGCACAGATACTTTATATAAACTAAAACAACTAATCAAAACCCAGCTTGGAGAGGTTTTTGTCTATTCGTACCTTAAATATTTAATTCTTAAGTTTCAGTACACTAAAAGGCATCACATTTTAATTTTTAAATTAAGTTTAGGTCTACACTTTCTTTTTCTAGGAAGTTGGCGACAATGGAGGCCAAAGCAGTGCATTCTGGGTGCTTATTTCCAACTGGGTCTGATTTCCCTTGATACTTTGTTTAGGAATTTGCACACCAGACCCCTGTCCTGCTCTCTCTTGCTCTCTCCTTTGTTTCTTAGCACACTGTAGGTTTGTTGACTGACTGCCCACATTTCCTCTTCTCACTAGAACACAAGCTCGGCAGGAACAGAAGTTTGGCCTATTTGGGTCACTGCTGTTTCCCCACTAGTGCTATGTTATACCCCACAACTTTGACTTGATGAGTGGAACGTCAATAAGTGTTTTGGTCCATGTTTAAATGTCTGGAGTTTAAATGCTTGGCCCCCTGCTATATACAAGGCATGGGGCAGAAACCTTAATAGTTTTCCATCAGCTAGTGCACACTAGGCTAGGTCCTGAGGATAGAAGGGGAGGACAAGGAAACGGGGACCAAGTAAGAGTTTCCTGAAGAAGGGATTCATAGTGACGGAGCTAGTCAAGTGATGGCAGCAGAAATGGAAGGAGTGATCTGGGAGCCTGATGGTGAGCAGGCAAATACATACTTCTCAGACACACTTATTATATTAGTTAGAGTTAGACACTCTGTAGACAACCAGTGACTGCTCTCCTGCAGGGGTGCAGGGGACAGCAGCTTTCTCTTTTAAAATACACAGGAGATAGAATCCACTGTGCGAACTCCCCCTTCCCTTGAGAAGAGAGGTTTTTGAGAAAGTTTACCCAGAGCCAGTGCGCAGCTCTCATCAAGACTCCTTTCTGTAAAGCACAGGTTTGTTGAAGAGGACCGCATTCCATACAGAAATGCTTTTCAGATTTTTCCAGAAGAGATGAAAGTCTATGGTCGCGATAAAGGCATCTTTGCTATCGAGGTAAGATGCTCCTTTGTGCATTGCAGTGACTACCAGGGCAATAGTTCAGTTGTTTCTACGGTCTCTGGTGCAATATTTAATTCTGTGGTTTTCTAACATGTCCAACATCTAGTTTCAGTAGATTTTCATGAAGAGTAGATGTATTCTATTTTAAAATGTGTTCATGTGACTTCTCTGAAGGAGATGTGGGTCTGTCTGTCACTGCTCACACACAACATGGCTGCACAGGAGGAATAAAGCCATCGCTCGTGCCAGGCGGTGCTGGTTCAAGTCTTCTCCTTATGTTAGTTTATCTTCCTTCTTGAGACAGGGTTTCACTGAGCAACCTGCTGGCCTTGAACTCACCATCTCTCAGCCTCAGCCTGCTGAGTGCTGAGATAGATTACAGGCATGCACCACAGCCCTGGCCTCCTTTGTCTCTTTCTAGACTGACTGCACTGGACATGCTTCTGTCCTTCAACTGCGCATCTCTATTACTATTAGAGTACTCAAAGGGTACATCCCCATTCTTCATTAGACGTTTGTGAGTATGCTAAGTATTAATATGAGATGCTTTCTTCCATTTTCCACAGAAGGAATTTCTGTGTTAGGCTTTTGTGGCCTCTGTGGTGATGGCACTATTTGCAGCGTAAGAGACTTGTGTGGAATGCGTGCCAGTAGTTTTTGACTCTAGTAATGCTTGTGGTACCTTAATAAAGACAGCACAGTTTATAACATAGTGACGTGAAGGCTGAAATATACCTTTTCCACAGCCTTATATAACTGGCAGATCATGAGGCCTGGGTCTAGGCTGCATCTCCCATGTTAGATGTCTTCTGTGCCATGACGGTGTATCAGTCTTTGGTGAAAACAACAGCTAGACAGATCACAGGTCTTAAGCATTGAACAACAGTGTTCCCAACCCCCAAGAACATGGGTCTTGAAAAATTGACCAAGTGAGCAGTACACTGAGAAGTACTTATTTATTTATGAAAAACAAAAGCGAAACAACAGCCACAGAAACTGTCCAGAACTTCCGATAAAAAAAGTGAGTCTGGAGTGTTTTATCTGAGGTTGCTCCTACCTGGCACCCCATTTAGTCCTAGCTGTGGGATGGTGCTGCTAGGGTGTGACTGTTACCATTAGCTTCATTGTTGGAGAGAAGCAGAGGCCAGGTGAAATAGAAAGTTCCACAGGGAATGTCCAGAGAAAGGCCACACCTTGCTTGCCTGAGACTGACTGCTGATAGACAAAGCAGAAGAGCCTTGGTTATTACAGGTACAGTGCAGATTCTGAGCAAACGTCTCTCCTGATGTCACCACAGGTGGGGAGAGATGGGCATCAGTCAGAAGTTGATGTCTTATACCTAAGTTGAGATACAGAGTCACATGTGTCAGTCTTTCTGTCTGTCTGTCTATTATCCATCTATCATCTATTCATCCATCTATTTTTGTTAGTTTCTTTATTATTGTTCAATCTTTCAAAAGTAGGTAGTGTCCCTTTCTTCAGAAATAGAATTTGAGGGACTGGAGAGATAGCTCAGTGGTTAAGAACACTGGCTGTTCTTCCAAGGGCCCAGGTTCAATCCCCAGCACCCACATGGCAGCTCACAACTGTCTGTTACTTCAGTTCCAGGGGATCTGATACCTTCACACCAATGTACATAAAGTAAAGTTAAATAACGTGACTGTTCCTGGTAGTGATTGCATTTGTTAGTTCTACAGTACAACTGGAGACGTCACATACATCAGAACAGTTGTTTGCCGACAGAGTCTGTATGGTTATCAGATTTTCTGTGCGATGGCTCTATACATAAATATTTTAAAAAACTTTTTAGGGATTTTCAAGACAGGGTTTCTCTGTGTTACAGTCCTGGCTGTCCTGGAACTTGCTTTATAGGCCAGGTTGATTTTGAGCTCACAGAGATCTGTCTGTCTGTGCCTCCCAAGTACCGGGATTAAAGGTATACACCACACATAAATAAATAAATAAAGTTAAATTTTTAAAAAAGAAAAGAAATAGAATTTGACACAAGAGAAATAAAAGATTAGTGTAGCATAAATTCTAATTGATCTTAATAATAGAAACCCAGAGTCAAATATTAAGGGGTGAAAACCGAAAGATCAGAGAAGCAGAATAGCCAGCCACTAGTTCTTACTTTTACAAAATCCTCAGAACCAAGATCCTGTCTCTACGAATTCTCAGACTGAATGCCTTGAGCTCCTGTTTTATTCCTCTCTCCCAGCTAGCCATATCCCTTCCTGTCTCCACCTCCCTAGTGCTGGGATTAAAGGCGTGTGACTCCCAAGTGCTGGGATTAAAAAGGTGTGAGCCGCCACCTCCTGGCTCTGTTTTTCTTTGAAACTGGGTTAGTTTAGTGTAGCCCAGGATGGCCTTGAACTCACAGAGATCCACCTGCCTCTGCCTTTTGAGTGCTGGGATTAAAGGTGTGCGCCACCAGTCCCTAGACTCTATGGCTAACTAGTAACTAGCTTTGCACTCTGATCTTTAGGCAAGTTTTATTTGTTAGAACATAAACAAAATATCACCACAGATTAGAACCAAATAATCTAAGAATTTTTTTTCTCCTTGGCTGGTTAATTCTCTTAGAAAATATTTTACCTTTTTTCTGTCACAAGTAAGTAGGTTACCTAAATAATTCATAATTTGATAGTGCATGATAGGGAACACCTTTTCATCATGTTTATTATCAAAAGATAGTGAGGGAGAAAGTCAGTATGATGCCAACTGTGCAAGTGGTCTCAGTTTTCAGAAATGCATTTCTGTTTGAGGGCACTGTAATTCAAAAGTTGTCAGCATTGATATCATACAGACAGAATTTGGAAAAAGTTCTAGTATTCACCTTGTCTCTGAAATTAATTGGAGGAACTGATTGCAGTCCAGTGCCAAATCAGGGTCTAACAATACCATAGTGTGCACACAGGTGTAATAGGACCATAGTGTGCATATAGGTGTAACAGGACCATAGTGTGCCCATAAGTGTAATAGGACCATAGTGTGCTCATAGGTATAATAGGACATAGTGTACCCATAGGTGTAATAGGGCCATAGTGTAGGCATAGGTGTAACAGGACCATAGTGTACCCATAGGTGTAACAGGACAATAGTGTACCCATAGGTGTAACAGGACCATAGAGGAAAAACCCTCTTATTCGGGGTTTTAGTTATCTGTGGTCAGCCACAGTACAAAAATGTTACATGAAAATTTCATGAATTAACTGAAGAAGCTTTGAGTAGTGTAATGGAACATCCTGTGTTTGAGTTTTGAGTACTAACGATGTCTTTCCTCTGTATTGTTGCCGGGATGTCAATCATCCTTTTGTGCAGCCTATCAGCGCCCGACTTGTGACCTCCCACTTGTCACATTGCAGCCATTTGGTTATCAGACTGACTTTTCCAGGATCAGTACCAGTCATAGCACTTAGATTCTGTAAACACTGATGTACTTAATAATGATGGAAGATACAGGAGCAGTGATGTCAGCAATTCAGGTGTGCCCAGGAGCAGCCATCCAGTGTTACCTTAATAGTGACGTAATGTTGGGGACCCTTCCCCAACTACTTCTGTTATGGATGACCCTGGGTAGTGCCACAGAAATCAGGACACAGGGGATACAGAATAGAAGATACAACTGCATACTTTATTGCAAAGCCAATGCTCTTTTATAATACTCAAATCACAGTTCAAACTAGGTTCCCATAATACTTGAAAATAGTTACATAAACTAATAACTTTGTTGCAAGTAATTTCAAGAGCTTTGTGCCCTACTTAATATAAACAAAAAGCCTGGTGTTATGGGAATAACTTTTGCTGTTATATAATATGTAAAAACACCTCATCAGAAGACAATCTAATCAGAGCCTTTGAACTACAGTGCACATCTGTGTTCTTAATGACTATTGGCAAGACATTCTACTGATGGAAGAGGTTTGCCTCTTCCTGATTTGGTTTGCCAAACCTGTCAGCAAGAATGTACCTCAAGTCACCCTTGCACAGAGTTTCTCTGTAGTTCAAAACTGGCCCTCCACAATGTAAGATACAGGACGGTGATGTCAGCAGTTCAGGTGTGTCCAGAAGCAGCCAAACAGTGTTACCTTTACAAGGAAAGGTCAAAATCAGGATGGTGTTCTGAGAGTGCAACCCCATTACATCACAAAAGTTGATTTATTATTTGAATCAGGCATGGGGGTGTAGAGTATGTGCATGTGTGTGCTGGTGTCTGAGGAGCCCAGATACTTAGGTGAATATGAGCTATCTACATGGGTTCTGGGAACCCAATTCAGGTCCGCAGAATAACCACATGTGCTCTTAACTACTGTGCCATCTTCAGCCCCTGCCACTTACTACTGTATGTTGCTGTTTGTTCTGCTCTATTATTAGTTGTTAATCTCTTACTGTACTAACTTTTGAGTTAAACCATATCACAGGTGTATGTATGTATGTATAGGGAAGGAGGTGATACATATAGGGCTGGGCACTACCTAGGAGGTTTCAGGTATCTCTTAAGGATTTTGGAATATATGCTGGGGATTGTTGTAGTTTACAATGAAAAAAGAGAAAGTCGTTGATGAGGGTCAGCTCAGGTGCTTTGAAAATGATCAATTGGATATCAAAGAGCATATCAAGAGCGTTCCCTGGCAAACCAATAGAGCTTGTGTAGTTTATAAAGTGGTTCTCTGTTACTTCTTTAATGTGTGTGTCCATGCATGTGTGTGAGCCTGTGGATGAGTGCCTGCACGTGTGCACATGTGCGGACATCTTGCTGCTGTCTTCTCCTAACAAACATTGCTAAGTCAGAAGCCGTGGGGAGGACACCATGTTATAATGGACAATTTCTTTGCTAGAAAAATTATTCCAGAAAAGAAAGTCAGTGTTGGTAAGTGAAATTACAATTTAAAAACTGTTCAAAATAAAGCCAGATGGTGATGCACACCTTTAATCCCAGCACTCAGGAGGCAAAAGTAGAGGCAGGTGGATCTCTGAGTTTGAGGCCAGCCTGGTCTACAGAGCAAGTTCCAGGACAGCCAGGACTACACAGAGAAACTGTCTCAAAAAAACAAAATCCAAACCAAACCAAAAATAATTGTTCAAAATAAGATAAACTTATTTATATATCCCCTTAGCCAAATCTTCTTTACTATTTACCAATAAGGTTTTTGGCCTCCATTTAGAAAAATTAATTATTTTAAATTGCACATATGTATCTGTGAGTGCAAGTTGGCCTCCGTTTTTAAGTAGATTCTCTTTGAGTGGCTTTTACTAATACGAGCTAACGTTGGATAGCAATAACAGTAGGATTAAAATACACTGAGCCTGTAAAAGTCACTCTTGAGCTAGTGAGATTGCATAGTGGGTCAAGGAGCCTTTTTCCAAAACTGACAACCTGGGTTCAACCCCAGGCCCACATGATACAAAGAGTTAAACAATTCCCCCAGGTTGTCCTCTGACCTACACACTAAATAAATAAATGAAAAAACTTTTGATCATACTTATAATCTAGAATGTTATATTCAAATAAAAATCCTTTAATGGCTTATTTCCATTTTTATAATTGTAGCCACTTTTTTTTAAAAGTTTTTTTTTTGTCAAGGTTGTTGAAGACACCTTATCTGTGAAGAAGTGAGCTGGCTACATTTTTGTGAGGTACTAATTTGGAAGCATTGAACCAGATGAAAGTGTACTACTAGAAAGACAGTTGAATTAAGCAGGGCCACATCATGTGACTGACATCTCAGGTTATTAAATACTGACTGTCTGCATCTTGAGTTGGGAGTTAGCCATGGTGAGATTTATCTAGCACATTACATTCCTCAGGTCCAGCATCTGATCTTGAAGTTCTAACTAAAGTTGTGAAAAACAGTCCCTAGAACCTTGGCAAGCAGGAAGCACAATCGGAGGGGCCGATCTGAGGGCTGCCGACTTTAGTTGCGGCTTTCCATTATGCCAGGAAAGACTGACTGTGTGCCACATGCGTGTGTGCCTGTGATGGTGAGCCTCGGAAAGACTAAGTGTGTGCCACATGTGTGTGCATCTGTGATGGTGAGCCCAGGGAAGACTGAGTGTGTGCCACATGCGTGTGTACTTGTGATAGAAGCAGTGTGTGGATGCAGCTCCTACTTGGCCTGGAGAAAACAAGAGGAAATAATAGTGGAATTCTTGTAATGGGGGCGCAGTGTCAGAACAGGAGGCAGACATAGGGTACCAAGGTAAAGGGAGCCTCAGTCTGCTTGCTGAAGCTAACAGATGGCCTGAGGCAGAGATGGCACTTAGGAACAAAGGGCCTGTGATAGAGGACAGGCTGGTGGTTCAAATGGGAGCTGTTCCGTTTCTGGCCCGAGGCCAGGCCTGCTAGCTAGAGCAATCCCTGAAGTGGTCTTCTTCCTGATAAGGCAAGCTAGTGTTTCCTGGCTTGGACAGGGATGAGGTCATTGGCGAGAAGGACAGAGGACACCTGTTTTCCAGCAAGCACTCTAGGCCTCAGCCAACCTGTCAGAATGTGGTAGAATAGCCAAACCTGAATGATAGCAGGGAGGAAACACTGTCCTTGGGGAATAAAAACCCAAGTTCTTAGTCTTGGAATTGGCCTGAACTGAGAGTTGGTATTTTATCTTTATGTATGTGTGTATCATGTGTGGCATATTCACAAATGTATACAAATGTCTGCGACTGAGTATGTGATGTGTGTACATGTGTGTGTAGGTGCCTACACCCATGTACACTTATGCAGAGGCCAGAAGAGGATATCAAGTGTCTTCCACTATTGCTGTCTTCCTAATTATGTTGAGACAGGGTCTCTCACTGAACCTGAAGCTTGCTGTTTTGTATAGGCCAGCTGGTCAGCCAGCTTCTGGGAGCCACTTGTCCCCACCCACCAATGCTGGGGACATTATAGCACATGCAGCCATGCCTGGATCTCACCTGGGTGCTGGGGAGTTAAACTCAGACCCTTGTGCCCGTACAACACATGCTCCTTTCCCCCGAGCCATCTCCCCAGCCATGGTTTCTTTGTCTTTAATGGCATCCCACATACGCTGAGCAAAGCCTGGGCTTTCTAGGTATCCTTTCAGAGTAGTCGGAAGGTATCTGAAGTCATCACACAACAGGAGGCTTGCTTTAAAAAGAAAATTGATTTGAAGCCGCACATGGTGGTGCACACCTTTTAACCCCATCATTCTCAATGCAGAGCCAGGTGGATAGCTCTGAGTTCAAGGCCAGCCTGGTCTACAGAGTGAGTCCCAGGACAGCCAGAGATACACAGAGAAACCCTGTCTCGAAAAACCAAAATGCCATTAATAATAACAATAATTGATTTGCAATCTTTAACTTTAGACTTAGTGACTGAAAAATTGTTTATGGCAGCCATCTGAGCCTGGTTGAAATGTCCTGCTAAAAAAGCTGGAGCTCTGTCCTCTTGTTCTAGCACATGTCTCTATGTCCTGGAAGAACAGTGACTTGCTTACCACCTTTGTAGTCATTCTCTGCTTAGCCTTGGCTTATAAAATTGCTCCCTTCTTCAGCCCTGGCTTGTTTGCTTTCCCGACTCTCCCTCCCCACCATTCCTTCCATGGCCAGCGTGTTCTGCAGTGCACCTCCTTCCGGTTAAGGTTACATGATTCCCCACAGCCACCGCTCATCAAATATTCTCCTTTCGCGTAGGCAAGGCTGTGTGTCTGTTCTGAAAGTATTCTGTCTGTCAGTTCCCCAACCAAATCGCAGCCAGGACAGACACCAGCATCTTTTCCCTGGATGAATGGGAAACTGCAGCTGGAGGGGAACTGGGTGATCACACAGGCCTACTTTACATGTTTCAAAAGTGGAAACTGACCTAAGAGTCCTTCGGTTGGTGAGGATTAATCGTCTGTGAAGTGCAAGTAGGTGACAAGCGTTCACACAGCAGCTTCCTTCAGGTCCCAAGAAGGGAGCTTCCTCCCTGATGGGGGAAGGAATGATAAAGCTCCGGTGCAGGTGGCATTAGTTTTTAGCATAGGTTTCTGTTAATCTCTGCCTGTGCCCATTCCTATGGGTTCTCACAGCAGGGTCTAGATGTCTGTGCACATCCCACTTCTTTAGTACTTTCATCTTGGTTACAGAGGCACTGCAGCTTCAGCTGGGTTTATGTGTTTGAGATCAGTATCAAAATAGTTCTTTTCTTTTTAATTAGGAATGTTGTTTTACTGTTTTTGCATGTGGGGTGTGTGTGTGTGTGTGTGTGCCAGAAGTCTACCTCTCTGTTTTGTTTTTTTGAGTCTCTCTCTCTCTCTCTCTATCTATCTATCTATCTCTATCTCTCGCTCTCTGACTAGGACTCCCTGTTTTAGTTAGGCTGGCTGGACAGCAAGCCCAGGGTCCTGCCCGTTTCCTGGTACCTACTTCCTGGGAGTGGGGCTGGGATTACAGATGCACACACCTGGCATTTATATGGGTGCTGGGGATCTGAGCTCAGGTCCCCATGCTCCACTGGAAGCTCTGTACCCACTGAGCCACCTCTCCCAGCCCTAGTATCTCAGTTAGGGTCTCTGTCACTGTGATAAAATGCCATGACAAAAGCAACTTGGGGAGGAGAGGGTTTTTATTTCAGCTTACGGTTCCACAGCATAGCCCATCAAGGAGAAAAGTCAGGGCAGGAACCAGGATGGTGCAGAGGCCATGGAGGAGTGCAACTTACTGGCTTGTTCCTTGTGGCTTGCTCAGTTTGCTCTCTTAGAGTATCCAGGATCACCTGCCCAGGGGTGACTCCACCCACAATGGGCTGGGCCCTATCATATCAGTCGTTAAGATAATTCCCCACTTATTTGCCTACAAGATAATCTTATGGAGGCACTTTAATTAAGAATCCCTCTTCCTGTGGGCTGGAGAGATGATGGTTTGGTTTTAAAAGCACTGGCTGCTTTTCCAGAGGGTTCAATTCCCAGCACCCACATCGCACCTGACAACTGTCTGTAACTCCAGTTCCAGTAGCGCTGACTCCCTCATACAGACATACATGCAGACAAAACACCAGTACACATTACAGAAAAGAATCCCTCATTCCAGATATGTTTAGATTTGTGTTGGTTGGAAAAAAACAACCAACACACCTAGTTTGCTTCCTCTGCCCTCTCTACATAATTAATTTTTAGTTATTCATTTCTTTCAGAAACATATATAATGTTTCCTTAGGACATTTTTGTATATGTGTGTCATTGTGTTTTCCTCACATTTGCTGATCCTATCACCCTCTCATTGTCTCTTTTACTCCTCAAGTGGTACCCTTTCTGCTTTTACGCACATATGCGTGTGTGTGCTTAAATCTGTTTACTGCATATGATAGAAAGTGTGATGCTTGTCTTCTGAGTCTGGCTTATTTTGCTTAATTTGATGATCTCTGTCATTTCTCCAAGTGATGTAATTTCCTTCTTCTCTACAGCTGAACCTAACCCCATTGTATACGTTTGCCACCTTATCTTTATCCATTGGTGCATGGATGAGCATCTAGTTTGGTTCTATAGCTTGGCTGTTGTCAACAGTGTTGAAATAAACATGAATTACACTAGTGTTTCTTGAGCGCTGATGTAAGTCCCTGCAGGTGTACCAAAGAGTGTGGCCAAGGAAACCAAAGGAAGAGCCCCAGCTGTGTACCAGGAAGCAGGGACATCAGTTTAGAAAGAGACTAAGCCTGGCAAGGTCCCAGAATGGGGACTATTAGAGACTGGTCCTCCAGGACCCCAGGATAGGGACTGTTAGAGACTGGTCCTCCAGGGTTTCAGGATGGAACTGTTAGAGACTGGTCCTCCAGGGTCCCAAGGCTGGAATCATGGACACTTGGTTTCCTTGTCCTCTCTATGTGTTTACATGCATTGTGACTGAGTACTTTAAGCTAATGGCAATGGTGGGTAGAACAGGAGGGAAGGATAGGCAGGGGTTGCAAGTGGAATAATGTGGTCAGTCTTTACATACCCATGTGCTTGCATGTGGTTGGACACTGACGTCAACATTGCTGTTTCTTGTTTCTCTTCCTCTCATTCCTCTAAGCTCCCTTCCTTCCCCTACCACAGTATGCTGGATCATATGGTAGTTTCTTAGTTTTTTGTTTATGTTTTTTAGGAATCTCACCTTCTATTGTAGTTACACTAATTTACTAAATTCCCACCAATAGTGTAAAAGGATCCCCATCTGCCCTATCTCCTTGCCACATTTTGTTGGTTTTGTTATGTTTGTGTGTGTTCTTGATGATAGCCATTTTGATTAGAATAAAATAGACTCAATATTTTGATTTGCATTTCTTTGATGTTTTGAGAAACATCTTCATAGATGTCAAATTCAGGCTACTTTCTTTCAATACTAAATAAAAGCATTACTTTATTGATTTCAGGTCTGCTTGATCTTAATCCACATAATTAATTGTACATATTTATGAGGCATGATCTCTTATTTCAGTACAAGTGTCAGTGTGCAATGGTCAGATGGGATAATTGGCATGTCTTTGTGTGGGGAACATGGAAATCCTCTCTACTAGCTCTTTGTAGATGTCATCCTGCCATGCACTAGACACTCAGAAGCCCCAGGCACTGGCCATCACTGACCTACTCTCGACCTCTTGAATTGCATCATCGTCCTGAGCCTGATCCCTTCACTGTGCCCTCTAGGTTCAGGTTGCTGCATTAGAGCATTCATCTTTATGGCAGAATACATCCTGTTGTGCGTGTTGATCATGTTTTCTTACCAGTTTGTCAATAGACGCCTCAGTAGGCTCTGTGCCTGGGCTGCTGTGAGTTGTGCTGCAGTGATTGTGTGCCTGCAGCTCCAGCGCTGACGCCCCTCCTGTGGGTGCACCCTACAGCGTGACTTGGACTCCCCTCCTGTGGGTGCACCCTACAGCGTGACTTGAACTCCCCTCCTGTGGGTACACCCTACAGCGTGACTTGGACTTGCATGTTCAGCTTTTAGGTTGACGTTTGGTATTTCTTTTGTTGAGTTTGTTTTCCAGACAGTGTTTTCATGATAGCAAAGGCTGACAACCTCAAACTTACAATCCCCTGCCTCAGCAATTACAGGCATGTCCTACTGTACCCACTTCTAGTTTTAATTTCTCTGATGGTTTTCAGTTTACAGCACCACAACAACATAGATGAGTTCAGAGCAACAGTTGGGGTCTTTTGCCCATTTTTTTCCCCTTTGGGGTGGGTTCTTTAAGATTTTTTTCTCATTGGAAAAGGTTTTCATCTATTTAAATAGAAGTTGTTCTTTTAACGACTAGGTGAGATGTTTTCCGTTGGCCTTTCTGACAGCTGGGGTGGTGAATGTTTTTTTCATGCATGTACACATTTTCATTCATGTGTTACCCACTTTAGAAATATTTGTTCAAATCCGTTGTCTGTTTAAAAATTGGTTTAAGCTAAAATATTCTGCTATTTCCTTTTTTATGTAGTTAAGTGTTTATCTCTTGTCAGGCGAATAGGTCATAAGGATTTTCTTCCATTTTGTGGGTTGTTTCTTAATTCTGTTTGCAGTCTGATGTAATTCCATTTATCTGTTTCTGCTCTAGTTGTCTATGTCTTTGATGTCATATCCAAAAAAAAAAAATCTTTGTTTCATTTGATGCCCTAGAGCACTTTCCTGTGTTTTCTCCTGGACTCCTCATAGTTTTAGGTCATATCTTTAAGCCTTTGATCCACTTTGAGTTGGGTTTTTTTGTATGTGTGTTTGGTCTGGTTATGTTTCTGTTTATCTTTTTGCATGGGGTCTCCAGTTATCCAGGTGCCATTTATTAGCAACTATACTATCCCCACCATATGTTTCTGGTATTTCCACCAGAACCAGTGGACTGTCACTTGTAGATTGTTTCTGGGGTCTCTGTTAGTGCACTGGCCTTTGTGTGTGTGTTTCTGCTATTGCTGTGGTTACTCTGGGTTCGTAGCACATTTGGAAGTCAGGTGTTAAGGTCCCACCAGCCTTGTTCTTGTTACTAGTGTTGCTTTGTTATGGAGTCTGTGTGGTTTTACAGGAGGCTTGTTCTTTCTATTTATGTGAAGGCTATCATTGGTATTTGATCTAGATTGCATGGAATGTGTGGTAGGCCACGTTGGGTCATTTTGGATTGTATGGACATTAAATGATTCCTTTCAATTCACAAATATGGGTTGGTGTGTGTGTGTGTGTGTGTGTGTGTGTGTGTGTGTGTGTGTGTGTGTGTGGTTCTCCCCACTCCCATCACATACACACAAGTTTTTGGTGTCCTTTTCAGTCTCTTTCATCAGTGTTTAGAAGTTTTCATTATGGAGTTCTCCATCTCTTGGTTAAATCTTCCTGGGCATCTGCATCATAGCTTCCTCTACTCAGGCCACTTTTTGGACTTTTTGGTACTTACTGGAGCATAGAAATGCTACTGACTCTGGCATGTTGACCTTTTGTCCTGTAGATTTATTGAATTCATTGTCAGATCTAATTTTTGGTTGGGTGTTTAGGGTTTTCTATAATTTCATGTACAAACAAGGATAGTTTTTTTTTCCCCCTTCATTCTGTTGTTGCATCTTGTCACATGTACTGATGTGTGTATGCTGAGCTATCTACATCTCCAGGGTAAATTACATTTGATTGTGCTGTATGACTAGTGTGCTCCTGGATTCATTGTGCTGGTGTTTTGTTGGGAAATTTACATCTATGCTCATGAGTGACTTTGACCTATAATTTTTGTTTTATTCCTCTGGATTTGTCTGGTTTTGTGTCAGGTAATGCTGTACTCATGGAATTTTACCCCTTTCAATTTTTTTGGAATAGTTTGAGGAAAATTAAACTTAGTTCTTTAAAAGTCTGATAAAAATTAGCAGTGAAAATTTCCAGTCCAGGACTTGTCCTTCTTAGAAGAATTTTCTTACTGATTCAGTTTTGATGTTCCCTTGTCTTTAGGTTGTCTGTGGCCTAAGCTACAGTCTTGGGAGGTCATTCCTTCTAGTTCTTCCAATTTGTTGGCAAGTACTTCACAAGAGTCCCCAGTGCAATGGTTCTCAACCTGTGGGTTGTGAGCCCTTTAGGGGTCAAATGACCCTTACACTTGAGTTGCCTAAGACCATTGGAAAACACAGATATTTATACTATCATTTATAAACGTAGAAAAATTATAGTTATGAAGTAGCAACAAAAATAATTTTGTGGTTGGGGGGGTTCACAATATGAGGAAGCTTATTAAAGGCCATAGTCTTGGGAAGGTTGAGTTTCTTGTGGCTGCTCATGAGAGTCTCTAATGCTGCTTGTGTTTCTTTGGCGTCAGTTGTAATGCCTTCTTTTGTGTCCTGTTTTATTTGATGCTTCCCTCTATTTATTACTTAGTTTAACTAAATGTTTGTTGAAAAGACTTTAAAATTTCTTTTTTAAAAAGATCACCCCCTGCCCTATATGGGGAGTGTGGATGGTGTTAAGAACAATGGTATTTGCCTGTAACCCCAGAATTTGAGAGACTGAGGCAGGAAGATTCAAAGTCTGAGGTCACCAGCCCAGGCTCAGTCTCAGAACCAGAGCAAATCTATAATAATCCCTTTTCATTTCACTGGCTTCCTTTTCTCCTCCTGGTGCTGAAAATCCTACACAAAGCTTCCTTTGAGCTCCGGGGCTTCCCAGTGATTAGTGTTACAGTGTGTTCACTGGCCGTGAGTGTTTGTTTCCCCCCACAGGTCTGCCCTGCGCTGAAGGCTTGGCAGGACCCTCATGCAGATGTCTGCTTTGGTTGTTATTTGGCTTTGCTGCTTAAGGCTGCGATTTCATTTTGACAGTGTTAGGGTTAAACCTTGAACCTCAGGCCGGCTAGACAAGCACCCTACCCCAAGCTTCTGGTGTTCTGCTGTTGTCTTCAGCAGATTCATCACACTGTGTCCTAGGCAGACCTTGAACTCAGAGCATTCCTCCTGCCTTATCTTCTCTAGTGCAAGCAGCATTAGTGCCTGTTTCCTTGTATAGATCCCCTGAGCTTCCTCCCCATGCAGCTTTATCCTGGGAACTGCAGCTATTTAACCTCTGGAAATCTGTTCCTGACTAGACCATAGGACCGTCCCACCCGCAGTTCCTTACCGTGTGTTTGACAACTGCTCAGGCTGTAAGCGGGTTCCTTGGATTCTTTGCTCAGGGTTCTAGCTCAGTGTGGCTGTTGTCCCATGCCTGAAAACTCTTTTGCATGTTCTTTTTACTTCTCTGTTGTTTATGGTGAAAGGTCATTTCCAGAGTGATTAATCTCTGGGCAGACACAGGAGTGTTCCAGTATTGGGCTTTCCAAGCACAGAGTAGAGTTCAGATGCCAACCATTTCTTCCCTGGACACTTGCAGGCATCTCAGTGCTTGTTCAGTCTTAGGTTTTAGAACCCCAATTGTCATCTCTGTCATCTTTTCATAATCAAGACACGCCCCTGCAGAAGTTTAGCTGAGCGGTAGAGTGCTTACCTAGAACACGTTTCCTGTAGTTGGGGTGTGCTTTTGGAGGCCATGGTCTTGGTTATGTAGAATGCTTGTTTTATAATCTCTTCTGTCAACTATGTTTTCTTTCTTAGTATTTTTAGTTGATCCATTTATGAAGTCTATCTTGCTGCCTTACTATTGGTACTCCAGATGGAATAATCCAATGTGACTGGCACACCCATCACATTGTTGTATCCTTCTGCTTTGTGTCCAGGGCCCTGTGTATGTCAGGCAAGCACTCTGCCTTTAAAGTTTTCACTTCGGTACAGAGTCTTGCTCAGTTGCCCAGGTTGGACTTCAATTTGTGACCCTCCTGGTACAGCTCCCTGTGAGATCACAGGCATGTGCCCAGACATGGTTCATCTACATCTTTCTTACAATAAGACCTTTGAAATCTGCTTTCAGTTGTTTTAAAACACTCACGACATTATTGTTGATTGTAATTACTTGCTGTGAAATAGATTGCCAGATTTATTCCTTCTGTTCATCTGAAACTTTATACCCTGTGACCAGCAGGTGCCCATGTCCCTCCATCACCCAGTGCTTCGCTTCTGGTGGCCATCAGCTTCTTTAAAATCCCACTTGCAAGTGAGATATTTGCTTTTCTGTGCCAAATACCTCTGGGCTCCTTCATATCATCACAGATAGTGGAGTTTCCTTCTCTCTTATTGCTGAGTAGTGTCTGTTTGGTAGTCTGCCATTGTGGGGAAGTCAGTGACAGGTACTTGAATCATCTCTTCATGTTCCATCTGCAATCAGGAGATGAGGGAAGTAAACACATGCATGCTACTTGCTGTACTCAACTGGATTTCTCTGCTCTTACATAGTTCAGGACTCTTTGTCTAGGGAATGGTGCTGCCCACTGTGAACTGGGTCCTCCCACATCAACTCACTTAATTAGGACGGTCTCTCATAGACACCCCCACAGGCCAAGCCAATGCAGATAATCCCTCATTAAGACTTTTTCCAGATTCTGGATTGTATAAAGTTGACAATTAAAGCTGACCATCACACTCTACTTCTTGTCAATTTGACAAACCAAACATCACTTTTAAACCATGACCTTCCGCATCTTGTCCCCAAAGTCTCTTTTTTTAATATAATGTGAAATCTAGCTTTGAAAGTCCAAAGTCTCTTAACCATGGGCCCTGCAAAATTAAAAACAATTTATATACTTGAAATATACTTGAAATAGATGATGACACAGGATAGTATTCTTATCAAAAGGGAAGAATCAGGGCATCACAGGGAATAAGCAGTTCAAAACAAAACCAAATCCAGCAGATATGTCCTATAGCTCAGTGTCTTGTA
Source organism: Dicrostonyx torquatus (assembly GCA_028555095.1). Taxonomy (NCBI): domain Eukaryota; kingdom Metazoa; phylum Chordata; class Mammalia; order Rodentia; family Cricetidae; genus Dicrostonyx; species Dicrostonyx torquatus. The sequence continues at coordinate 5,535,446 of JAQHUG010000018.1, read as the reverse complement.
CCTGGAGCTTGTCTTCTGGCTTCAAAGGGCCTCGGTAGCCCAGTTCTTCCAGTTCTGCCACCCACAACACACACAGCTTCTCTTTAGGCTTTAGCCAGCTGCTCGCCACACTACAGCTGTCTTGGCGGCCATCCCATGGTTCTTCAATCACCAGTATCCTGAGGTCTCCGTTGTGAGACACCTGAGGCTTCACCTCACTGTTGGCTTCTCAGGGCCTCTTTGCAAGGACTCTGACCCTGTGACAAAATGCCAGCCTCAGCTGCTCTCCATGTGCGCCTCGATCTTGCGTCTTTCGTACCGTTCAAGCCAGTACCATGTAGACAACACTGAGACTGGCAAGCTCTGCTGGTAGCTGGAGTTACAGGTGGGCCCTGCTGGACCACAGCTATCGGCGGCTTGTGTGTGCTCCCCTGAGAAGACACTTTTCCCCCAGGAAAGCACAAGAGGTTTCACTTCAGTGATGCTCTTCCATCACTCTGTCAGTCTCCAGCCCCGGCCTGTGCAGCACACACAGATTCTTAGCCAGAATGTCACAGGGAAGCCTCGTCTGGTTGGCTTTCTTCCTCCTAACCCCCTGAACCAGGCCTCAACTGTCTACATTCTTTTCAAGAGCCTCATGTTTTTAAAGTGTGTGTGTGTGTGTGTGTGCACCCACACACGCATGTCCATGTCTACGTGCATGTCCACTTGCGTGCAAGCACCTACAGAAGAGGACATCAGATTTCCTAGAGCTGTGATAGTTGTGAGCTGCCTGGCATGGGTGCTGTGATCCAAACTGGAATCCGTAGAGCGTACCCCACCTCTCTCCCCATGCTTGTTTTTTATGTTCCCACTGTAAAGCCCAGTATGTTTTGCTCATAACACTCAACAGTTACAAGTTCTTCCACAAAATAGTGGAAAAGCATGAAAGCTGCATGGCCAGGTCCACCCCAGCAGTGACCGTGTTTCCTCAGTTCTCACCCTGTTCCGGATTCATCTGTTGCTGTGGTAAATAGCCTCACAACAAGAAATTTAGGGAGGAACGGATTTATGTTTGCTTTCAATTCCAGGGTACAGTCCATCACTGTGAGGAAGTAAAGGTCACGGGAGCTTCAGGTCACATCCACAGTCAAGAGCAGAGGACATGAGTGCATGTGCTGCCCATTCACCTGCCTGCACTCAGCTCCTTTCTCACTCACACACAGTTCAGGACAGGTCTGTGCTGTCCATCCACCAATGATGGGCACTTACTGCCTCCATATGTTGGCTATCACCAGCAGTGCTGCAGTGAACATGGGCGTGCAGACCTCAGTTCCGTGGGCTGTGTGTCCTGCATGGGATTACTCCATTTTTAGTGCCTCCATCCTGTTTATCACAATGTTTATATTAATCCGTAATCCCAGCATCAGTATGTAAGAGTTCTTTCTTCTCTACATCCTTACCAGTCATCTTTTATCCCTCGGAAGAAATCTTGAATGGAATGTTATGAAAACTAGAGAGATTTCTTACAAATCTTTCAGTAGAAAATCTAAATATAATAAAGAATTATCGGTAACAGCCATTGAATTGAATTATATATTAGAGAATTTTTTACCCCTTTTCTTTCTATTTAAAAAAAAATAAGTGTATGGATGTTTTGCCTGCATGTATGTCTGTGCACCACGTACATGCTATACCCTTGGAGGCCAGAAAAGGGCATTAGATCTCCTGGAACTGAAGTTAAAGGTGATTATGAGCTGCAGTGTGGGTACTGGGATTTGTAAGAGCAGCCAGTGCTCTTGACTGCAGAGCCATCTCCAGTCCCAGTCTTTTCCTGTAATACATTTTCATGACATTTATGGGAGGGCGCTCCACCCTGCTGCATGTACTGAGTCAGAGGACAGATTGCAGGATGTGGCTCTCTCCTGCCCTGTTGGTCCAGGGATCATGCTGAGCTTATCAAGTGATGGCAAGCCCCATTACCTCTGAAGCTCTCGCTGGCCCTCGTGGAGAGCTTCGGAAAATCAGTCTTCTTTTAGGGATGACTTTAGATGTATAGGAAAACCGCAATGCTAAATGCAGTCCACAGAACATCCATATTCTGACTTGACTCAAATTCAGCTGTTATTAACATTTTATTCTCTTTAGAATACAGTCTCTCCCTGCCTACCTGTGTAGCTACATAAGTCTACTTCTGAGTCACTGAGACAGTTACGGCCATGGCTGCTTGCCTCTAAAAATTTCAGCATGCATTTCCCAAGACTGAGAATATTCTTTTACATGCTGCAATTTACGAATTTTTATTCTCTTTAGAGCTGTGTAATACATGTGCCATCATCTAAGTAGCTCTTTGTTGATACAAACTTTGTGTTTGGGGAGAAAAGGCTAAAGAAGGCAGCTAGCTAATAAAAAACAAAAACTACACTAAAAGGCATCTAAATGCCTACAGTAGGAGAGTTGATAAGACACGTTAAGCTTGTCTTGACTGCATTAAACAAATGTGGAAACAAATGGACTGCAGCTATGGGGAACAGGAGTGAATTTCAGAAACATCTGAGCTTAGAAAACAATACTCAGATGAGTCTATATAAAGGGATCTCGTTTTTTAGTATGAATTATTGCTGATTTGCGATAGATACCAGGAGACTGCCTCCAGTGGACAGAGGGCTGACTGGGGAAGGCGCATACTGGGGATCATCCATAGCAATGATGTCCTAGTTCCTGAGCAGGTAGAGGCTCACAGGATCATCCATGGCGATGATGGCCTAGTTCCTGAGCAGGTAGAGGCTCACAGGATCATCCATAGCGATGATATTCCTGAGCAGGTAGAGGCTCACAGGATCATCCATGGCGATGATGGCCTAGTTCCTGAGCAGGTAGAGGCTCACAGGATCATCCATGGCGATGATGTTCTAGTTCCTGAGCAGGTAGAGGCTCACAAGATCATCCATGGCGATGATGGCCTAGTGCCTGAGCAGGTAGAGGCTCACAGGTGCTCACTTTCCTGTCTTACTTCAAAGGTACAAATGTGTGACATGTTCTTGTGTGTTTCTCAATTTCAGAGATAATTAGAGGACGTTGTCTAAGTAGGGTCCCTGAGAGAGGCCTCAGGCAGCTTATGATTCAAGGGTATTTCTGTGTCTTACATCTCCACTGTGAAGCATAAATTCTTTATGACTTAGGACCATATTTGCTGGTTCAGTCCACAAGAACTGTATGTGTGGAAGGGCTTAGTCTGTGTGGTTGAGCAAATGATAAGAGATCAATATGAAACAAAATACATTTAAACACTTTGCTTTGGGGAGAGTTCAAATTGATTTGCTGAAGTTTTTATTTTCCCACCCAAACCAGAAATTTCTAGACTGCTTCTGACATAATTTTGTGTAATACATCAATCCATTAAAGAGTAATATTTAGTTTTTTTTTTTAAAAATGGGCTGGGGAGATGGCTCAGTGGTCTAAAACACTGGCTGTTCTTCTAGAGGACCTGGGTTCAATTCCCAGCACCGACATGGCAACTCACAACTGACTGTAACTCCAGTTCCAGGCTATCCAACATTCTCACACAGACAAACATGCAGGCAAAACACCAGTGCACATGAAATAAAAATAAACTAGAATTCTATTAGGTTTGTGTAGTAAATTCCTGAGGTGTATCTTTTCTGTTTATAAGTTAGGGCATTTAACAGTAAGAATCATGGGCGTGTCAGTATCAGCTGTGAGAGAAATCACTTTGTTAGCTCTGTTCCTCGCCAGTCCTTCCTCAAGCCAGCAGTGCTCAGAAATGGTGTCTACAAGGGGACATTTATATTGCTTTTAGGAGAGCCATACTTGACTGCCAAGTGAAACTGGTGATTTCATGTGGATTATCTGTGATTTAGTTTGATCCTGTGCTACTACACCCCAGTACCCAGTGTGCTCAGCCCACGGTTCTCCTCCCTGCACTACTCAGGAAGAGAGTAGGAACTTGCTTTGCTCTTAATATTGACAGGCATAAATCCGCTGCAAAAAAAAAAAATAGCCACTCAACTCTTCCAGAATCGGTTCCAAGTGGGGATTATCTGCACCACTGTACACGAGTCCTTAATCTCCTTTAGTAAGAGGCTGTGGCACTGGAGCACAACAGTCAGCACAACCCAAAGGTGAGAAAGTCACCCCTGGGGACCAAGGCACACTGCATTCACCACATGACACAATGAACGTAAGAAATACCCTTTGTTACTACACAGTAAACATGTAACCATTAAGGTAATTCTAGTAGTCTGAAATAGGCTGGCAAGCTCTTTTATGAATCATAATATATGTGGAATTCATTTTATCCTTTCTACATAAAGAATACATGCTATGGTTTGTGTGTGTGTGTGTTTGTGTTTGTATGTGTGTGTGATAATTTTACTCCTTGTCAGTTCTCATAGGATGAAAGTCTTGTGATAAATGTGGATGCATAGGTGCATCTAGTGCTAGTTAACTCCTTTCTAGCTGGATTTCAGCTCCACAGCAGCCATAGGCAGGGTGCGGCCAGAGCAGGAAGTCGGCTCTGATGGGGTATTGTAATGTGCTTTATCACAGGAGCCTGTTGTGTAACAGAAACTCCAGCTTGTCCTCGCCTGTCCTAAAGCATTGCTTCATGAAGGGAAATCAACTCACCGGAATATTTGTGAAATTCAATTAAAATGCTTTCCCAAGCACTCTGTTTTTAAATGCATGCTGGAACAATTTCTTATAGCCTTGTGGTCTTTTACAAAACATACTAATTGGGTGATTCCCTCAGTTGTAATTAAATGGCTCTGTGTTACTCTGGAAGCCTTGTGTCATCTGTATCAGGTGGAGTGGTGGCCTACAGCAGCCCTTGGTGTTTTCAAGAGCACGGGAAGGTCTGGCTGACAGACAGGCGGCTCTCCTTCACTGTGTGCTTTGCCTCTGTTCACAGAAGTGCCTTCACTCCACTATAGGTGTTGAAACTTTTCAGTGGAAATGGCTTTTCACTAACAAAGGAGCATTTTCTTCCCCCTCCCATGTCTTCGCTTTCCCCCACTAAGTCTTGGCCTCTTCAGCAGCTGTGCCTCCTCCAGAAGTGACAAAGGTGTGATTGTGTTTAGAGATGGTCACGATGATAATGGCACCTGAGTTTGTGTCGGCTCCTGGGACTGGTTTTGTTTTATGGGTTCGGCTCTATTTTTGTTATTTCAGAGGTTTAGCCTGCCTTAAGAATTCCAAGAGCAACCACCCCATCAAAAAAGGCTTTAAACTCCTTTCTGGCTCTCCCAATGAGAGCTGTGTCTTTCCATTAGCTGTTCTTCTAGTTCTTTTTTTTTTTTTTTT
>JAQHUG010000018.1:5502507-5530161 GCA_028555095.1 Dicrostonyx torquatus | reverse complement strand
TTCGAGACAGGGTTTCTCTGTAGCTTTTGGAGCCTGTCCTGGAACTAGCTCTTGTAGACCAGGCTGGCCTCGAACTCACAGAGATCCGCCTGCCTCTGCCTCCCGAGTGCTGGGATTAAAGGCGTGCGCCACCACTGCCCGGCTTTGTTCTTCTAGTTCTTGTGGGGGCTCTTGGCCCAGCGACAGTCAGTAGGAATGCAGTAGGACCCCAAGAGTGGCGAGTGGGTTGTTTCTTACAGGCGGGCCTGGAGCAGTTCAGCACGTTAAGCTTTGTTTCTTCCCGCCATCTCCTTTTCTGAGTTGTGACTCCCAGCCCCATGTGGGCAGCATTTGTGTTATGTCGTTTCCTTAATTAACTTAAAGATAACATGTCTGTATCCTTCCTGATTCATTTTTCAACCAAGGTTCTGGATGGACAGTGGCGCTGCTTCTGAAGCAGCGTTTGCTTCTAGCAAACATCACTTGGGTCTTCTGATAGAATTAAGCTGGACACCTTGTCTTCTTCAGGGAAAACTCTGTCCACACAACAGTTATGTCAACAGTGGAGCAAAAACATTGTCCCTAGCCACACTGGTCTCCATTAGATACAGTTTATCGTCTGATGACCGACAAGCAGGAAGGCAGCATCTATCTTTGGGGCCATGATTCTTTTATACATTTATAAATAGGTACTAGGTGGTGCACATATCCAACCATTGTCCTTGGCTGTTTTTCTAACTCTTCCTCTCGAGAGTTAGCCATTTCCCTTCACGTCACTGTACGTGGTTAGCGGGGCTGAAGAAGACAACAGAGTCCTTCTGCAGTCCACATGCGGTGTTCTGAGTACTGACAGAAGCATTCTCGCCTCCCTCCAGACAAGCAGAGAGAAAAGATGTAATGCAGGCTCAGCCAAACCCACTGAGTGGCACCCTGCCATGATGATTCATTTTGCCTTGGAGCAATCTTACACCCTTTGTAAAACTAGGTCCCTTTTAGTTGAAGGAAGAAAAAGGCTCTTCCAGAGCTGTCAATCACTGCCTAAGCAGCACCAAATGGAGGACTTAGTGGATCAAGTTAGCACACCCCGTCTTCAGACCTTCACCCTCTCACTCAGTAAGTCACGTGTGCCCTTGAGTGCACTTATGCAATCTCTGTCAGAATAACAATCTGACAACATGAAATCCACCAAGTGTGGTGGCAACAGGTGTGTCCAGCTCCTTCGGTCCCACTGCTCTCTCAGGGGTCACTACTGCTAGACAGCACAAAAGCCAGCTGAGGGCTTTTGTTCCTCTCCTCCCATATCTTAAACATCACTGAAATGCACGAGCGTGTGTGCATCTCAAAGAAAAACCAACTGAGATTTCTGCCACTGTAGAATAAAATGAAGATGGAAGCCACCGTGTTTATGCATTAGTTCCCACACACACTGGCATATCGTGTGCCCTGGAGAGTCACGGAGGCTTCACCGATCCATTGGAACATCTCCAACTTTAATAAGCATAAGACTATGGCACACCTGGCACTCCAGCACTCAGAAGGATGAGGCAGGAGGATGGTGAGACTGGGAAAAACTTGAGCTATTTATTTAATGAGAGATACTGTCTCAAAAAAAAAAATTAGCCAGGCGAGGTGGTGCACACCTTTAATCCCAGTATTTGAGAGGCAGAGCCAGGCAGATGTAGAGGCCAGCCTGGTGTAGAGAGCTAGTTCCAGGACAGCCAGGGATACACAGAGAAACCCTGTCTTGAAAAACAAAACAAAAAATTCAATATAATAAATTCTGAAGTGGTGGTTTAGCCGTATCGTCCTAGACCCAGACTGACTCAGGAGATCTGGTTATGCGATCTGAGCAGACGCCGCAATAATAAGCATCTTGTGGTGGTTCTGGGAGCTGCTGCTCTGCAGCGCACAGAAGCCTTATCTCTTGCCTCTGTCCTTCCTTTGTAGTCCACACTGTGCCACAGATGGTTGGGGTAGGAGTTGGACTAATTAGCTAGTAATCCAGGAGTCAGTGGGAAGCAAAATGCTACTGCACCTTTCTAAACAAGCCAAGCTCTGAGCAGGATCCCCAAACCTGCTTTGGGGTCCTCTAAGCCCCTGTATTAGCACACTGTGGACTCTGCTTACCTGCTGAGAACATGCTACACCTCCTTGCAGCTTGTGTGGGACCCTTCCCTTGGGGTGTTCTGCAGTCTCACCTGAACGTTTAAGGTAATTACATGCTGCCTATCAGAGCCTTAGGATCTTGTGGCCATCAGAGACCGACTGCCCTCTCTGGACTAGGGGCAGTAGGACAAAGGCAAAAGTGTTCCTTTTCTAAAACCAGACTGAGGAGCAGTACAGGCCCTCAAATAGCCCTGGCTTAATTGTACTGTCAGTAGAGCTGTGGTGTGCATCCATGGTCAAGCCAAACCTTGTCTCATTGACAGCCTCTCTTGGGACAGGAGTGGGGTTCACTGGTGACATAATTATTCTTTTACCTCATTTTCGGCACTGAAGGAAAAGCCCTTCATTTTGCTTTGGGCTCACTGGATAGTAATCAGATGCACCGGGAAGAGGCCTCTGGCAGCAGGGTCTCCAGTCACTCCTGCCCTTTCATTCCCTATGCCCGGGTCTTCTGGGAAGAAGGACCTTGTCTCGATGTTACATAGCTAGTGATCGGATTTTACTCTGCCAAAGCATACTTCCCCTGCTGACATCAAATCAGATCTGGTAACTGTTGAGACGTATAGAGTTTACACATGTTGAATTTTTTAAAAAGTGTCGTTAGAGAGCCGGGCGGTGGTGGCGCACGCCTTTAATCCTAGCACTCGGGAGGCAGAGGCAGGCGGATCTCTGTGAGTTTGAGACCAGCCTGGTCTACAAGAGCTAGTTCCAGGACAGGCTCTAAAGCCAGAGAAACCCTGTCTCGAAAAACCAAAAAAAAAAAAAAAACCAAAAAAAAAAAAAGTGTCGTTAGAGTTGTAACCTGGGAACACTTGGTAGATAGCATGTGAGAGGGGACAAGAGTTTGTCTGGGGTGTTCTAACACACACAGGAGAGCTGTCTGTGTAGAGAATGTTAACCAGGCTGTTGGAGTGAAAGCCCAGTGTTACAAACTTGAACTGCCCAAGATGGTTGACAGGAAAGCCCACACTTGCGTTGTGACCCGTTTTTGTTTTTGTTTTTGTTTTTAATTTTGAAACAGGATTTTTTCTGTGTAGCCCTGGCTATTCTGAAACTCTCTGTAAACCTAGCTGGCCTTGAACTCAGCCTGCCTCTGCCTCCTGAGTCCTATAGTGTTGAAATTAAAGGCCTAAGTTCCCATCACCCAGCAAGTTGACTTTTTTTGGGTGTTTTGTTCGTTTTGGGGTGTGTGTGTGTGTGTGTGTGTGTGTGTGTGTGTGTGTGTGTGTGTGTGTGTATACAGTGTCTCTCTGTAGCCCTGGCTAGCCTGGAACTTGTGTAGATCAGACTGGCTTTAATCTCACAGAGATGTGCCTGCCTCTACCTGCTGAGAGCTGAGATGAAGGTTTTGTGCCACCACCCCTGTGCTCACCACCCCTGTGTACACCACCCCTGGCTTTGTTGTTGCCTTCAGTGCAGTGTTCTGTATTTTTTAAATTTATGATCACAGTTAGTGATGAAACTTAAATGTGGCTGACCTACAGTTGTGATGTTGATGTTGTCCTGGTGGAAGACCGCCTTAAACAAATGGAATGTTACTACATGCCCTTTAGTCATCCTTAAACATTCTGGTTCATTCATAAATTTAGAAATTGGCTCTGTTTAAAAATAAATTTTCTCAAGACTGGTAGTTCACATGTGTAATCCTAAAACTTGGGAGGTAGAAGCAGAGGACTCACAAGCTTGAATCCAGCCTGGGCTACCTAGTGAATTTTAGACCAGCTTGGGGTTGCAAAGCAAACCTACAAGCCAAGGAAAATACATAGGAAAATCTAAAAGTGGAATCTAAAATGCCAGTTTGAAATTAGAAAAGTTTAGAATCTACATGAAGTATAAATGAGTAGATTTACATTGTGAGTAATTGTTTTCTCCTCTCTTCATGTTTGAAAAGATGGCGGCCAGCTCATGACAAGCTGTTTAGATTGATGGATCAGCTCTTTGTGTGGCCGTTCTGAAAACATACTTAGTGTACGAGCCTACCAAATTGCTACTCATTAGCAACCTGTTTGTCAGGGTTTCTCATCTACTAAATCACTTTTTTTTGGGTGAGGTGATTATTTTTCTAAGGGGCCGTGTACTGCCCTAGTGTTTCGCTTGAAGGTAAAAAGTACTTACTTATGTCTCCTCCTTGTCTTATTTAAGAGGATTAGGGGCTGCCATAAATCTTGTCAGTGATACTAAAATTGTCTAGCTTCAAAGATACTTCAGGCTCTCTGTAGAGAAAGAGTTCTAAATGATTTTTTAAGGAAACAGACACTTTCCTAAGACTGATGAAAGTTTGTGTTTTTTCTCTTTTAAATTGGCAACTTAGAATACAGTTAATAGTATTTTCACATATAAGTAGAATTACCTGTTTCAATGTTAAGAAGATTTTAAAAGAACACATTGCCCCTTTGAACTGATAGCAGTTCGCTCTGTATTCCCCAGCTGTAGATGAATCTGTTTTGATAACATAGCATGGACTAGGAGGGTTTTTGCTCCAGATAAATTCATAAAATTCACGTTAAAATAAGCACAATGCAGAGATAGCTGTAATGACACCGGAATGTAAAATGAGCACAGGTATGAAGTCTAGAAGTCAGCACAGAACCACTTCCTGTAGACCTAGTCCTGAGCCCTTATAAGATAATACCCCATCCCTTCCTTCTGTGGAAGAGCTGAATTTAACAACATGAAATTTTATCAAGAAATTATGATTCCTTCAGTTGGCTCCCAAGCATGTTCACACATTTAGTAGGCGGGAAAGATGCAACTCAGTGGCAGGACTTTCCAAACAACCCCATTTTCCTGAGCTCAAAGTGTTACTAAGGGAGAAGTTTTACTAGTAAGCCCGCCAAAAGTAGAATGTCTGGGGCTGGAGGAGCTCTCAGTGGGAGGACATGTGCCTCCACTTCCTCCCAAGAAGAGAGGAGGCAGTGGTGTGCCTGCTTGGGGAAGTGCTGGGTTGGAGGCCAGGCATCTTCCCACAGGGGATTTTTGTATGTTTCCTGAGCTACGATCTTCAGATTGTTTCCCCACGAAGCTGCTGTGCAGAGTAGTTTACTTATCTGGCATTGCCTGCCTCCTCCCCTTTTTATTTTTACTGAGGTAAACTGACATCTGGAAAACGCACATGTTATAACCGTGTGCAGCACAGTGGGTTTTCACAACCTGAGCAGTCACGCCTCCAGCATCTCTCCCAGCCCACCATGGAATCACAGCTGTCCTGGCGTAACTATGCACAAGACTCAACCCTAGACTGCTGAGCCCTGTCCTTCTTAAGAACCACATCCTTCTCTTATGCCTGGCATCTTTCTTTGAACTTTATGGTTTGAAATCTTACATTGCATGTGGAGCATGCATTTTATTGCTGATTCACGTTGCATTGTGAGATGCCAAGATCTACTCATCTGTCCCATCCCAACAGACATTCATGTTGTTTCCTGCTCCGGCTTCTGCAAACAGTGTGGTTATACAATGTCTCATATGTGTGTGTGTATCTCAACAGGCTTGCAACATTTCTGTCAAGAACAGCTTTAGCAGGGTCCCTCCCACCCCCGCCCATAACAAAAACCTCAGGTTTCCTGAAATCCCATGAGATGCTGGTTTATATCACTAGGCACGTTCATAAGCTTCATGTGGACAAATGAGATGCCAAAAACCAAGGGCAGAATGTGTTCTCTAGAAAACTCCAGACTTTTCTAAAATTTCAAAGAAGATTGTCGGGCTGGAGAGATGGCTCAGTGGTTAAGAGCATTGCCTGCTCTTCCAAAGGTCCTGAGTTCAATTCCCAGCAACCACATGGTGGCTCACAACCATCTGTAATGAGGTCTGGTGCCCTCTTCTGGCCTGCAGACATACACACAGACAGAATATTGTATACATAATAAATAAATATTTAAAAAAAAAAAAAAAGAAGATTGTCCATGCCTTTATGTAGAGGGCTATAGTATGAAGTTGAGCTGCAGAGTTTTAACTTGTAGATTTTGAGGTGGTATTATCGCCCTCACGGGAGTGTGGCTATCAGGTCACTGTAGGCTGCTCCTGTGTGTGAGCTGACGATGACTAGGGAAGCACAGGAGAGGATGAGGGACGAGGGGTGGTGTTAGAACAGTGACCACAACGCTGTGACTTGAGTGGATTGATTGAGTGGATTGCCAAGTAGAACTATGTGACATTAAAATTGCCAAATTTGAGTATTTACCTTTCACATTTTTCTCCATATTCTAAGTTTTATTTAATGAATATCTAGTACTTTTGTGTGTGACTGGGCCTCACTGTGTTGGCTGTGACTGACCTGAACCTCACTCACTATGTAGAGAGAGCTGGCCTTGAACTCAGACATTTGCTTCCACCTGCTTTCCAGGTGCTGAGGTGAAAGGTGTGCACTGCCACGCCCAACCTAATAAATACACAATTCTCTTACCACATTTGTTTATCTGCTTACATTGTTGGGGGAGGTACAAGTGCCTAGTACACATGCTGTGTGGTATATACAGACCTCAGAGGGCAACTTGTCAAAGCCAGTTCTCTCCCTCCACCATGTGGGTCCCAGGGTTGAACTCAGTTCATCAAGCTTGGTAGCAAGCACTTGTACCTAGCGAATCATTGTACCGACCCACACACTACTTTTTTAAAAAGATTTATTTATTTATTTGCACATGCGCATGCAGGTACCCATGGAGGCCAGAAGAGGGGGCTGGCTCTCCTGGAGCTGGACTTAAGTGACTGTGAGTTGAGTCACTTGCTGCAGGTGCTGGGAACTGGTCTTTGGTCCTCTGCAAGAGCTCTTAACTGCTGAGCTGCTTTCCTTCCCCATACATTAATCTTTTTTTATTATTTATTATGTATGCAGTATTCTATCTGTGTGTATGCCTGCAGGCCAGAAGAGAGCACCAGATCTCATTACAGATGGTTGTGAACCACCATGTGGTTGCTGGGAATTGAACTCAGGACCTTTGGAAGAGCAGGCAATGCTCTTAACCACTGAGCCATCTCTCTAGCCCCCCCATACATTAATCTTAAGTCAGAAAATACCTTTAAAATAATTTTAAGGAAATACTTTTGTTTGTTTTGTTGAAGCAGGGTTTCCCTGTATAGTTCTTGCTCTCCTGGAACTCACTATGTAGACCAGACTGGCCTGGAACCCAGAGATTTGCCTGCTCCTGCCTTCCAAGTTCTGGGATTAAAGTCATGTGCCACCACTGCCCAAAGAAAATATTTTTAAAATAATTTTTGTTGCAAAAATTACTGTCTTGCCGGGTGGTGGTGGCACACACCTTTAATCCCAGCACTCAGGAGGCAGAGGCAGGTGGATTAGCCTGGTCTACAAGAGCTAGTTCCAGGACAGGCTCCAAAGCTACAGAGAAACCCTGACTCGAAAAACCAAAAAAAAAAAAAAAAAAAAATTTACTGTCTTGATTATGTCTTTTTAAATTTCAGTCTTGGCCTGACTATGAAGACATCTATAAAAACATGATTGAAGTCGCCATATTTTTAGATTTACCTCGTTTTCCAGACATAACTGAAGACTGCTACCTTCATCCCAACATCTTGTGCATGAAATACTTACTGGAGCTCAATCTTCCCGGTGAGTTGTGGTGTGCAGGGGAGGAGGGCAGGCGTTACCTACGTCATCTTTTAAGCAGAACAGAAGGGCCTTTCTTTCAGCTGCAGACTACTCAAGCTACCTGAGGGAGTCCCTAGTAACAGGAACTTAATTCAAATGCTTTCTTAAAATAATTCAGACCATACAACGTGGTTAAAGAGACACTACTGAGAAACAGAGGTCTAGTTCTGTGTGGTTTATGCTTGGAAGAACTCATGTGGTTTCTGTGGTAGGTCTAAGTGCAGACAGAGGAGCGAGTGTCTCAGTGTGGGCCATTGATGGTCTGCGTGGAAAAGCTACACTCTTCACCTGAGAGCATTGGTACTGCATAATGCATCTAATTTAGAACATCACAGCCAAATGTGATGTCAGCCCTTGAGAGGCAGGGGAGGAAGAGCTCAAGGCTGAACTGAGCTAGCCGTTCTGGAGGCTAACCCACTGAGTGCCGGAAGCTTGCTGACATTCGCATGTGTGGAAACCCAGCAAGCTCTCTAGGGCAGCAAGGGCTGTGCTGAGAGTCAGAGCCTCTCATGCAGAACACTCGTGCCAGGCAACCCTGGATGTCACACCAGACTAGAAATACAGAGTCCTGGTTGGATTTTTTTGTGGTGGGGGGTGCGGGAGGGATTAAGACAGGGCCTGTGTTTGTAGCCTTGGCCTGGAGCTCATTGTGTAGACCAGGCTGACCTGGAACTCACGGGGATCTTTCTGCCTTCGTCTCCTGAGTGCTGGGACCATGGGTGTCAGTCACTATGCTCAGCCTCTAAGTGACTGTTACTGAGTTACCACAACGCACATCATTTTCCTTCTCCTGCTTATTGTAGATGGCCTATGTTGAGTTCCTATGTAACAGGTGGGGGAAAACAGTTCAGATTACCATGCGACAGTCCCTGTGTGTTGGGATTCAGATTACAACCATCCACCCATGCAGGAAGTCTTGGGAGAGCTGCCTTAGCACTGAGACAGGGCTGATGGGGAAACCCTGCTGGTGTTACCCAGGTGGTCTTAGAAGCAATTGGTGTAACCACAGCCCGTGACATAAATATCAGCCAAGAGAAACTTGTGATGCGAAATGGAGAAAAGAAATATTGAGATGAGCTGTGCAAAACAGAGGCAGGGGATGGTATAGACTTTGGGAAAGCATGAGACCTGCTGGGGCCGGGAGCTAACGGTTCTAATGGGATAAGCAGAAGGGAGCTCAGTTCATGAGGGAGCTTGGGACAGTCCATAATGGAGAGGACAGACAGGAGAGTGTCAGTGAGTCCTGACCCAAGTGCTTTAGGCGGGTCAGTTCATGTCACATTCATAACTAGCAAGAAGACACTGTTGTGGCTCAGGTCTTGTAACCTGTCTAGGATCACACGGCCCTAGTAAGGGGTTGGGTTCCACAATCTCCTTTCCCATGTCATCTGTCAGTAGTTAGAGCCATAGGTCTGGAGAGCTGTGTTGATTATGTGCGAGTTCTCCTGTGCTTCTCTTCAAAGTCCATTCACTTCCATTAGAAGAGGCTGTGCTGCACCTGTCATAGGTAGGTTAGTGAGGAATTTGCCTAATAACTTAGAATTTTCAAAGAATATTCACCTGTATAATTGTATTTACTCTTACTTTATTCTCTCCTAACCCACTCAACAAATGAGGAGGCTATGGCTAGGTATAGTGGTTCATGCCTGTAATAATCCCAGTCACAAATTTGAGGCAAACCTAAGCTACACAACAAAACGCTGTCTTTTTTTTTAAGAAAGAAAGTGAGGCAGCTGAGGTCATGTGACTCTAATCATGTATCATGTGCTACTGATGGGAAGGGCCTAGGGTTTCAGGTTCTAAGTCTCGCGTGATTCAGTCTTTGTGCTGTAGATAAAGCCTATGCTGAATGCATAGTTTCTTTGGGAAAACAGAGAATCTAGCTGAGAGCTTGTTGAGCCTCCAGGGCTCCCATGCCACCCAGCAGCCGGGTGCTTCCTGGAGGTCCATCCCACACACAGATAAGTGTGCCTTGCTGTAGAGACACATGTATGGATGAGGGGAGCAGCACAAAGCTGATGTGTGACCCCAGTGTGTTGGAAGTCAGGTAGGACTGCCAAGATCCACCCATTACTATTTCTACACTGGCCTCATCTTCTAGTATTATTTATCAAACATTGCTATCCAAATTACTACATGGCATCACATTTTAAATAAAAGGTTTCTGGGTAAGCTGTAGCAAGCCTGTAATCCCAGCCTCCACTCCAGAGACTAAGGCATTAGAGCCGTGGGTTCGGGGCCAACATGAATTATATAGCAAGAACCTGCCTTACAAACAAAGCAGATATGTAAAGATACTTTGTGAATCTGCATATTACTGTGGCCTAGTGAACCAAGTGATTTAATCTGTGTTTAACTGTTTCCTTTTTAACAGATGAAATGCACAGTTTGACCTGCCAAGTGGTAAAGATGACTGGAATCGGAGAAGTGGACTTCCTGACATTTGATCCTATAGCTAAAAAGAAAAGGACAGTTAAATACGATGTGCAGGCTGTGGCTGTCATTGTGGTTGTGTTAAAACTACTCTTTTTGCTGGATGACAAATTAGAATGGTAAGTTGATGGCAGATGGCCCTTTATCATACTGACTCTATTTTTTTTAAAAAAAAAAATAACAATGCCAAACAGTGGTGACGTGTGCATCTAATCCCAGTACTTGGGAGGCAGAGGCAGGCAGATCTCTATGAGTTCAAGGCCAGCCTGGTTTACAGAACTAGCGCCAGGACAGGCTCCAAAGCTACAGAGAAATCCTGTCTCAGGGAGGAAAACAAAAACAAAAACAGGAAAAAATGTAGCATATCTTTTGCTAGTTATTCGGATTGTGGGAACCTGTGTTTTCCAGCAGGCTGTGTGGCAGCTGGTGCTCTGTAGACACAGGGGTTTCTAGCGAGTACCCCAACTACCTGATTATGCCTGCTTCTGAGCTGGCAGCATTTCTCATCAGCCCTTGTATTTCTGGATTTTAAAGCATTATACATTGTAAAGAATAATTGGCACCATATCAGGCTCCTTTAGGCTCCTGGCACCACGTCTCTCAGAGATTCTTTTAGATTCTAACGGTGCTTTGCAATGTTACTCTCTTAAAAGTCACAAGGGATGAAGATCTTCAGGGTCTTCTTTTAGGTTAGTGTCTGCTTTCCAGCTTTCCCCTGTCAAACCTAGGGATGGTAGAGCACATCTTTAATCCCAGCACTTGGAGAGACAGGGCAGGCAGATCTCTGTGAGTTCAAGGCCAGCCTAGTCTACAAAGAGAGTTCTAGCCCAGATGGAGCTACCCAGTGAGATCCTGTCTCAGAAAACTAAAATCAAATAAAAAATTCGGTGTCTAGACACATGCCATCTAAAGAAGTTTTCTTGTGTTTGTATCCTCCAGGTCTTACTCTGGGCTTGCTGAAGCATATAATAAAGAACACAAAGAAGGTACATGGATTCAAAAAGGGTTGTAAATGATGGATTAAAAGGTAGTCAGTGGGGCTCTGGCAAGATGGCTCAGAGGATAAGAGCACTGGCTGCTCTTCCAGAGGTCCTGAGTTCAATTCCCAGCAACCACATGGTGGCTTATAACCATCTGTAATGAGATCTGGTGCCCTCTTCTTTCCCACAGGGATACATGCAGGCAGAATATTGTATATATAATAAATAAATAAATCTTTAAAAAAAAAAGATAGTCAGTGTGGAGGTGAATGATGGACAGTCACATACCTGTGTGTCCGTATGTGTACCACCTGGGCCTTGTGCCATCTCTTCCTTCTGTAGGTCTCACTGTTGTATCTGTGGCTACCAAGAGACCTGTGTGGTTTCTCTTGTGTTCTAGACTCATCTGTTGTTAATTCTTGCTCACTGCTCGCTAGCCAGGCCAGACCATGAGCTTCTGCAGCAGCGTGGTTTCTGGGGCTGACTGTGCTGGTCCCTCTACATGAAGTGCTCTTTGTATCCCCATGGCCCTTCAGTCTTCTCACATGGGCACCATGAATGGCACTTTTCTGCCCGCTCCCTACACACACTCACTTCACACCAGTTCCCCTTTCCCAGAGTCAGAGCTGATCACTCCTGCTGCCACTGCTGCTGTCCAGACTTCCACTGGGTATTCATGGGATATAGCTAACTCCACATGGACTAATAGCTAATGGCCTAAGTCTATCTGTCACTCTGCCCCTGTTAGACTGCCAGTGTTTGTAAACTCTTGGGTGACTGTGTGGCATGCACTTTGTAGCTGGTAAGTAGACAGAGAGCTACTATGTGTGGAACACATGACTTCCTGCATGGCTTGGCCAGCTCGCCTACACTGAACTATACACTTAGCCTCTCTTTGCTTTTCATTTTAAGATAAGGTCTCGCTAAATTGCCCATGTTGGTGTGTGTCACTTTGTACTTGACTTACAATCCTCCTGCTTCAGCCTCTCTAGTAGCTGGGTTAAAATCCAATGCCCACAAATTCAGTTCCCATTTGCTTTTTGAAAAGTTTATCTTTGATGAAAATAACTCAGTGCAGTTTTGTGCCTACACGAATTCTTAAATTCGGGTACGGTTCCTATTTGTAGAAAGATTTTTGTTCATTAGTTTTAGGAGCTTGGCTTTAATATTCTTAGTTCATGCATTTTCCATAACATACGTGAAGTGAAAAAACTCCTTCCTGTCCAGTGCTTACAGTAACGTGTACATAGGGTTGAACTAGGCGTCTTCTGATGTTCCTTCAGTGCTAGAGGCGGTGGTTGGTTATGGAGACATGGCTAAGAGATCACTTTGCCATGTCATGTAGTAGGAGGCTGCCCAGACTCCCGAAATAACCACATAGAAACTGTGTTAATTAAAGCACTGCTTGGCCTATTAGCTCTAATTTTTTTTTTTTTTGGTTTTTTGAGACAGGGTTTCTCTGTAGCTTTGGAACCTGTCCTGGAACTAGCTCTTGTAGATCAGGCTGGTCTTGAACTCACAGAGATCCTCCTGCCTCTGCCTCCCGAGTGCTGGGATTAAAGGCGTGCACCACCACCGCCCGGCTAGCTCTAACTTCTTATTGACTAGCTTTTACATCTTAATTTAACCCATTTCCATTGTTTTATATTTTACCATAAGGCTCATGGCGTAACGGCAAGGTTCCAACATGTCTGGAAGCTCCATGGCTTCTTCCTGACTCTGCCTCCTTTCTCCCAGCATTTAGTTTTCCCCGCCTAGCTCTATTCTACCCTATCACAGACCTAAGACAGTTTCTTTATTAACCAATGGTATTCACAGCATACAGAGGGGAATCCCACGTCAATGTTATCCTTGTAGACTTCATAGTATGTCTCCCATCAACATCACAGGATTGTGTCCCATGCTCTCCACTGCCCTAGGTACCATCCCTCCATCCCCTTCACCCCTTGAGGAGATTGGGGGTCAAGAACTTGAGTTGCCTTAACTCTTAATTTTCCACTGCCCTTCCAGTTCTTTGGGTGGTATCCTCTCTCTGGCTGTATGGCCTACAAGACTGTATTGTTTGTTGATATTGGCCAGATGAGAAGATTGGTAAATAGAAATGAAAGAGGCCATTCTTACTGGAGGATAATGGAGAGCTATCCTGTGTATATTTGCCATGTCCAAGTCTGTTGTCTCTGTGCCTGTGTCTCAAAAACACTCCAGCAGTCCACTTCCTTCCTCATGGTCAGACTCTCTGAATTAGGAATGGAAGAATAGAAACAGGTCCTGAGTGGAATGCCAGTCTAGATTGATCTGCCATAGCACCATGGCATCTTTTCCAATTATATGCTGCTCAACACAGTACTGCCAGGAACTGGACTGCACATGCTAGGTGTGGGAACTGGGGAAGAGGGCTCTGGTTGTGTAGCGGCCTTCTCCAGGAGGCAGCAGAAACCCTTTAAAGTCTAGGAGAAACATGTAAAAGGACATTTCAGGACAGTCTTACGGGGTCACAGTATCACAACTTACAGGAAAGAGTGACGGGTAGCATGAGCACTGGTGTGGAGAGGGTGGCTCTGCTCATCCTCTCTGAGAGCTGTCATGTAAATGTTCTATTTAGGAATAAATACAGATGTGATAATGTGTTGTTTTAATGGATGAGTTCTACTGCTAAGCATGGATTTCATTTCTCTCAGGTAAACCACACTTTGATTTCAGAAAATGGTACCAAGTTATGAAGAAAACCTTTGATGAGAAAAAACGACAATGGGAAGAAGCAAGGGCCAAGTAGGTCCCTTCCTCTGCTCACCTGTCCCGTGTCCCCTCCTCTGCTCACCTGCCCCGTATCCCCTCCTCTGCTCACTTGTCCCGTGTCCCTTCCTCTGCTCACCTGTCTTGTGTCCCCTGTGTCTTTGTAGCATGTAACCTTTCTCCAGAAATGTTGGTTCTATACATTCTAGTTAGTTGCTTTTTTTTTTCTTTAAGGAGGGCAGAAAAATATAAATTTATGTGAAAATGGGTTGTCATAGTGATACCAAGAGACAGGTGTGCAGCATGCCCGGGAACTCTGTGCCCACACATCAGGTGGCAGTGACTGGCATCAGTTTGTGGAGGCTACCACTGCCTGTGTGTATTAGCACACTGTCATACGCTGTGTAGAGGATGGCTTTGATATGGGACCCTCTAGACAGCCTAGTGTCTCCCTGGAAAACAGGTTGTATAAATAGATTAACTCCTTTTGGCTGCAAAATACTCCCCTAATGTAGCTAAATGCTAGTATTTTGAGACATATAACTGATTCTAACACTGAAGTATGAATTGATTATTATTTTATTTATTTGTTTTGTTATTTGATGGAACCCAGGCCTCCCTGTTGCTCTAGACATTATATTTTGGGCTGTCAGATGGTCATTAACACGTTTCTGAAGTTAACCATGGTACTTTGCGTGAGATTATGAAGAATGCTGGTAAAAACAATAGTTTAAAACCCGGTTAGGGGCTGGAGAGATGGCTCAGTGGTTAAGAGCATTGTCTGCTCTTCCAAAGGTCCTGAGTTCAATTCCCGGCAACCACATGGTGGCTCACAACCGCCTGTAATGAGGTCTGGTGTCCTCTTCTGGCCTGCAGACATACACGCAGACAGAATATTGTATACATAATAAATAAATAAATAAACAGATTTCCAAATATTTATTCCAATAAATAAATAAACAGAAGTTCCAAAGCACATGTATTCCAATAATCTCCTGGGTTAGGTAAAATTTTCTTAGATATAGCATCAAAACCATGATCCATAAAACAGAAATTGGTGGGCTGGAGAGATGGCTCAGTGGTAAAGAACATTTACTGCTCTTCCAGAGTAGTTGGGTTTGATTCCCAGCACCTGCATGGCAGCTTACAACTGTCTCTGACTGCAAGTCCTGATACCCTCACACAGACATATGTGCAGGCGAAATATCAATGCAAATGAAATAAAAGTAAATAACTTTTTTAAAATAATAGAACAAAAAGAAACTGGTAAATAGGACTGTAGAGTGGGAAATTTCTCCAAAGGTGCTTAAGAGAAAACAAAACCTGGACTTAGAGAAAACAGCTGAAAACTGGGCATGGTGATGCACACCTTTAGTCTCAGCACTCCAGAGGTAGAAGCAGGCGGATTTCTGAGTTCAAGGGTTATGTAGTGAGACCCTGTCTTTAAAAAAAAAAAAAAAAAAAAAAGAGTGAAAAGAGTAGTCAAAGATCACATATGTGATGAAAGATTTTTATTTATAACTATAAAGAATTCATAAAAATAGGAAAGCAACTCAATTTTTCAAATGAAAAAACTGAAGATGTACAGGATACACAAGAAAAGATGTCTACTGTAATTAGAAGGGGTCCACTTTCAATACAATTGTGCATAACTTTGAAGAGTTCAAGTGAAATGAAAATTTATGTTCCTACAGAAGTCCATATAGAAATGTTTTTGTGACTTTTGCTGGTGATGAGAGTAGCTGGCATGTCCTCGCCATTCAGCCACACAGCCCACTTAGAATACAAACCAAAGCCTCCCATCCAGCCAGCAGTGACTCCTGAGTCTTATGTGCTAAACAGAGGACCAGAAGGTTGCAAGCCATACATGTCTATTTATATCACATTCTGAAAATGGCCACGCTTACAGGATAAAGACCTGGGCTACCTAGATCAAGGGTGTGGGAAGGATGACTACAAAGGGACCTGGCTTTTGGAGTGCTGGGGCTGTCTGCATTAGTCACAGTGGTGATTACACAGCTAGTGAGAATGCTAATTGGAAGTGCCCTGAAAGGAGTTTCATTATATGTAAATTATACTTTGATCCTTCTTCCCAAACAGTCAAACAAACCTTGAAAAGATGAGGAAATGTGTAGACAGGGTCTAGCTAAAAACCCAAGGCCTTTGTGGTGTGTCTGTTTGGGAACCTCTGTGTCCTGGGAGAAGCAGGCAGAGGGGACAGATATCTGGAGAAGACTCCATTTCAGAAGGATATTCAAATAGTTGGAACTTTGTCATCTTCAATCACTGTCCCATCTTTTGGGCATCTGGCCTTGGGTGGTAGTAATGCCTCCTTGATTATGGTGGTGGCCACTTGTCTATGCCTTCATTACCAGTGCACAAAAAATACTGTCTAGACCCAGCTCCTAAGGAAAGCATAAGAGTGGGTGTTCCTAAGGACCTGACTGACTATACAGGGTACTTGTTATACTTATCACTTAGGAAAATAAATGATAACTGTAAAAAGATGTCTTAGAAAATCACAGACTCACCCTAGAGCTAATAATACCTCACTGGTATTTTGTTGTTGTTTTGTTTTGTTTTTTGTTTTTTTCCAAGTCAGGATTTCTCTGTGCAGCCCTGGCTGCCCTTGAACTGACTCTGTAGACCAGGTTGGCCTCAAACTCACAGATCCACCAGCTTCTGCCTCTTGAGTGCTGGCGTTAAAGGTGCACCACCATGCCTAACTAATTTGAATTTTTTTAATATTTGAGAAAATCTCAGTTCCTAAATTTGGTAAAGTGATCTTTGTCACTTAGCCCTAACGTTACTAAACAGTCCACATGTATTTTCTTAACTAAGCCTTAGAAATGAGGAGAGTATCAATTGTTAAGTTTTATAGGTAAATGGAGATATTTGTGGTTTTGGCTTCCTACTTCTTAGTGTCTTTTCTAGAAAGTTCTGCTTGTTTCTTAGCCAGGCAACCAGACACTCTGTCAAGCACTGGATACCACATCTAATGCCTACATAGGGCTTGTGCAGTGTAATGTGGTGGTTGTTTCTCTTGTTATTAAGACAGAATCTCACGTAACCCTGATTGTCCTCAAATTCACCATGTAGTTCACGCTGGCTTTGAACTCCTGATTTTTCTACCTCTTGAGTATTGAGATTACAGGGCTGTATCACCACTCCTGGCATCACATAGCAAGACATGTTATCTTTTTTATTGTTGTTATTTTTGAGACAGGGTCTCGCCATGTTGTCCTGGCTACATCCTGAGCACTGGAATTAAAGATGTTCTTAACCACCACTCCAGCCCTCACAAATATGATGCTAATTACTCCCATAACAGTCCTGTAAGAGAAACAGGGCACAGATGGCTCATTTATTCATTTATTCCATTATTAACAAATATTTAAGTTGAATGCCTACTATGTGCCATACCATCCATTTTTTTGTTTGTTTTTGTTTTTCGAGACAGGGTTTCTCTGAAGCTTTGGAACCTGTCCTGGAACCTCTATAGAGCAGGCTGGCCTTGAACTCACAAAGATCAACCTGCCTCTCCCTCCCAAGTGCTGATTAAAGGCATGAGTCACCACTGCCCAGCCATCCCATCCATTGTTAATGAACACTCAGTTGAATGCCTACTGTATGCCCTAGAGGGCATAAAGGAGATAAGACAGCCTCTGCCTTCCAGAGCCTCCATGATCACTCAAGCTGCTGGACACTGGTGGAAGCAGATCAGACCCTTTTTTTCTGCTCTCCTTTTCTGCTGCCATGGTGTCTTTATTTTGTGTTTTTAGAGGCCTGAATCAAGGTGCATATTTTTATTGCGGTTTCTAGAAGTCTCCCCCTTCAGGAAGCACAGGAAGGACGGACATGAGCTTAGAAACACGTCGTCATCTTGTCCCACACCAGCAGCCTCTCCTGGGCCGTTCACTAACTGCCTGGACCAGAGATGGTTATGTCACCATTTATTTCTGGTCACTAGTCACTTACGGGAATGCCAGATAGCACTTAGCCTTTGCCCTGGGGTGGGGATTGGGGACCCTGTGGACCAGCTCAGGCCAGGACTCCTCTACGATGAACACACCTGTTTGGCCTTCCCCTAGGAGCAGGTTGCCTTGGCAAGCAAAGGGATGTTCTTAGGTCTGTCATGCTAGAATCTGGGCCATTCCTTCCTCTTCTCACCAGGAAGAGGGTGTGTGCCCAAGAGACTGGCAATAACTGTCTATTTTGTATGAGGTTCCAAATCAGATTTCTAAGGATAGCACTCGGAGATGAGCATTTGGGGCGAAGGCAGGAGAAGCAACAATGAGAATAAGCAGCACAGTCGTGTATGGTGATTGAAACAGTCTCTACTGCATGCTGTGTAGTAGCGCCTAAAGGTCCTTGACTCCTGCAGGGAGCATGCCACTGGCCAGCTCTCACTGTTGCTTCCTTCTGGAATGGAAGCCCTGAGAGAATGTAGACAAGTGCCCGGAGCCACTGAGTCAGATCCTGCCTCCATCTCTGAACTGTGTCTGGACGTTCGTCTCTCATTCTGCTTCACTTCTTTCCAACCTTGTGTAGATATTATTGGAAAACCAAAAGACCAATCTACCGTTCGCACATCGACAAGTCAGTCGCATATAAGAGAAGAGGTGAGTCTGCTGGTTCCTTTTGGGTACCAGGTAGCACTACAGTTGGTAGTATCAGCTGTCTGCACATGGAAAGCCAATTCATGAACACACTTCCCACTCAATGGGGATGTGCTCATGTCTATCTCCTGCCAAAGGAGAAACCACATAAACATCCACATCCGGGAATTTGCCTGCCTCTTCACAGTAGAGCTTAAGGGCCAACAATATCTGAGATTGTCTGTCTCTGTGGCTGCAAGAGCTCTTTTGGGAAGCTGGCCCTGAGATTGTCTGGTGCTCTTCTTCAGTCGTTAAGTAACTTCCTGAGGCCCTCACGCAGCTCCAGCCTCACCTAAGGCTACCCGCATGTTACTGCAGTTATGAAACCAGCTGGGTGCAAGTGTGCACTCAGGAGACAGAGGGAGGTGGCTCCCAAGTTGGAGGCCAGATTGCCCCACCCCACCCCCACCCCTAGAGGCTAAGGAACCAACACTAGTCCAGGCTTACTTGTGAATCAGCATTTGCCTCTCTGCCTTCCTGCAGAAATGGTGAAGAATCTTCAGAAGCAATTTAGTGCGCTGGTTGGCTCAACACCTGTGGTCGAAAAGAAGGCCCCTTCCAGTTTTCAGTTCAGCTGGACTGAAGGAGACACTGATAGCCCTTGTTTCCATGGACATAGCCTCCAGGGACTCCTGATAATGAAAGGCCAGTCCTTGATAACCAAGAACTCACTGTATTGGCTCAGTACCCAGAAATTCTGCAAAAGGTACGCCTGTTTTCAAACCTCCAGAAGCGTGAGGCACAATGAGACCTCCTGCTCTGCCTGAGGAGTGGCCCTTTCTTTTCTTCTATGAAGTTATAATATAATCACACCATTTCCTACCTCCCTTTCTTCCTTCCAGACTTTCCCAAAACCCCTCCTTGCTATCTTTCAGATTCACTGTCTTGCCCCTTTTTTCATTGTTACATACATGTATGTATATACATATGGATTCCTAAATACGTAGGTACACCCTGCTCAGTCTTTATAGTGTTATGTGTATGTATGTTTGCAGGGCTGACCATTTGCTATTGGATAACCAAGTGGTGCATTCTTCTCTGGGGAAGACTTTTCCCTGCTCTCGGCATGTCTTATACCTGTAGTTCTCTGTGCAGTGTCGAGGCCTCATGGGCTCCTCTCCTCCCCATCCATTTTGGCATGTCTATTTATTGTCCTGTTCAGCTCGAGTTTAGGCAGTTATAAGACTTTAATGGGTGTTGCTTCCGATGTTAGGAGACACAGTCTCATAGCAAACTCCTGGTCCTCTGCCTCTTACAGTCTCTCTGTTCCTCCTCTGTTGTGTGCACTGAGCCTGAGGTGCAGAAGTACTTTGTAAATGTGTCCATTAGGACTGGGCTGCACACCTCAGTGTTTTGATTGGCTGTGGTTTTCTGGACTGGCCCCATCTATTGCAAAGAGAATTTCCTCGATGAGGATGAGGACTGCACTTACTTGTGATGGAAGGATGGACATAGAGTGTAGTTAGGATAGTAAAGTGGGGGTCATAGGTTCTTCCTTAATTAAAAAAACAAACAAATGAACGAACAGACAGCAAAATCCTGGGAACCTAGGGCCACACACACATGGATCACACTGCTCAGAATGATGACCCAGGCATGGGTGTGTACCCGTCTTTAAACATGACTGCAGGCTAGATCAAACATTTCAGAAATCGAGACTGGTACAGCGAGCCCCTCCTGTCCCCAGCTTAGAAACCATGGACACTGTGAAGAATTTTCTCTTCATATAATTAAGGACCTCAGCAAATTTCCCAAGTTTCCCCTTGAAGTCATAATACTGTTTTAACCATATATACTGGCAAAGGGATTTGGGGGTGTCAGTGGATGGATGCCAGAGTTTCTGAATTATTATTTTAAGATAATTTACCTCTTTTTCTTTCCCATTCTAGCTACTGTAAACATGTGACAACCTATGAAGAGTCAAATTTTTCTCTGAGTTACCAGTTTATACTAAATATCTTCTCATTCTTACTAAGAATAAAGACTTCTGTTCTCCATGAAGAAGTGAGCTTAATTGAAAAGAAACTTTTTGAAAAAAAATACAATGAATCAAAAAAAAGGTCAAGACCCAAGAAAGTAAGAAGACACTGAGAACCAGAGAAGGGTATGCTCTATAGGATAACATCGGATCTTAGGGAATTGTGGGAAACACATTGTTCTATACACATACAAATTGATATGTATCTTTATATGCATTGTAAAATAGGTGAACTTTGAATTATTTTCATAAATGCTTTTTTCAGAAAAGTAAAAAATTATGTAAATGACATCTGGAAACCTGTATTCATTGGATTTTAAAGCTCAACTTTCTTTTTCCAAGATGGGAACTAGCCACACTGAGAACTCAGTGTGCAGCTCAGGCTAGCCTGGAACTCACTATTGTAGCCCAGGCTGGCCTCAGTGCATCTCCATCTTGAATCAGGGATTACAAGCATGCACCAATGTGACTGGCTTTGAATTTGCTTCTTAGATTAGATTACGCTTTACTTTTTATAAAGTTGATCCCGGGTTGGTCAAAGATCTAAACAGTGTAAGTATTCACTTACACACGTGTAAGGATGCTGAGGATACAGGATGGTTGATGCTGGCTTATCTCAAACTGGAAGCCACAAGAGAAGATGGGCAGCATCACCATGACAAACGGCAAACTGGGGCAGCGTGTCTGAGCACACAGTGGGCAGAAGAGCACACGGGCGGCATGTCTGAGCACACAGTGGGCAGAAGAGAGCTTATTTGATACAGCGATGGTGCTTGCAGAGCAACAGGGAAAAAACAGGGAAATTCAAAGGCCAAGTTGAAAAGACATGATACTCAAGCTCACTCACAGTGAAGAAATACGAATGAGCCATTGTTTTCCATGTAATTGACTGGCAGGTGATGTAAAGACTGTACCATGGTGAGGCTATGGAAAGTTGGGCATTCCTATTCAGTTACTTTCTCATCAAGAACTGCCATGTTCTGGTCATGATCTAGGCACCAGGGGTACAGCACTGAACATGTGGCCTGCTTTAGGGTCATATGATTGAGTGGAGCTGATAGTGGTCTGTCTTAATGGGGAAGGAAACCAACCAGGAACAAATGAGGTAACTGGCAAGGGAGGAGAAGAGGTACTCCCCAAAGTCTAGAGAGGTGACATTAGAATGGACACCAACTTGCACGAAACACAGCGGAGGGAACCAGCTTGGGATTTTTATCCCAAGTTTGTCATGGGACACTCTGGGAAAAATATAAGTAAAAGCCTAAGGGAATGTTTTTGTTTGCTGGTTTCAGGTTCTGTTTTGGAAATCAGTAATGAATCCTGTCGTTTTTAAACAAATGTGACATCCCTGAGATAGTCTGGTGGTCTCATGTGGTCAGCTCATGTAGTCGTTTACATTGACTGAATTTTCAATGTTGAATCAACCCCATCCCCTTCATCTTGGCCTATCAAACTTTATGTATTAAGTTTGGTTTCTGGGAAACGTAGTTTTAGATTTGTAAGAGACAACATTTTGATAGCTTTGACTCAGTTGTCCTGTCTCAGCCCTCTGAACCAGCTGGGATTAGAGGCACAGCTGATAGGCTCAAATGTTGTTGATAAGTCTTTGTTCTCAGTGCACGAGGGGCATTCTGGAGTTTTCTTTTGTATGGTCTTGGACTTTTTGAGATCTTATCATGTTTTCCATCACTTGTTAGCAATGGGTTCAGCTTCCATTGCTGGGACTGTGGCAGTCCTTAGCTCCAAACTAATCAGTAAGAAGTTAGATCCAAGATGACCACATGGCACATGCAGGGGAAGCCCTGACCTGCCTCACCTGGCAGTCAGGTGCACTGACTCTTAGGCACAGGGACCCACGGTCCAGAGGAACACATGGCAGTCTCAGAAATGTAAACGTTTTCAAAGCTGATGCAACAAAAAACCCCAACTCTCCTGCATTTTAATCTTACCAGTGAATTTTGACCCCATTACCATTTTTTAGTATACAACCATGACCATGTGCACTGGTATAGCTTGGACTCTTCCTCTGCAGAATGCCAACACACTGCTGTCTATTCTTAGTAACCGCCCCACACACACACACTAAAATATGTGCTCTTTGGTAGTTTGAGACTTGGCAGGAGTGCCCCCCGTGCAGCTCTGGATCCCATACACAAGAGCAGTGGGCATCACTGTGGGGTTTCAAGTGGATGAAGTGCTTCATCCCCTAGAAGTGTGGTTTTGGGGGGGCACTCAGCAAGCCTGCCTGCCATTGAAGAGGAACCACTCAAAGCTGGAATGGAGGGGCTCTCCCAGGACCTGGCCCCGACACCTGGCAGCCAGCATGGTGAGTTCGCCTGAACAATGCCTCTAATTCTTATCCCCACACCCCAGCCCCATTCATGGCACATCTGTGACTCGGTGTACACACAAAAAAAAAAAACACTGGGAAGGGGCGCCACACCCCGTCTTCCAGAAGACTGAGTGGAGTTTACAGGCACAGCTGCTGTAAAAGTTACCTGAGGTACTTGAATGCTACAGAGAGTGAAGAGTGGAGATTTGGACCTCGTGTGGAGCTGGTGAGGTTTTGTTGCTTCTAACTTAAAATGCCTCTGAGTTCTTGAGAGCTGAGCAAATTCACACGGTTTAGTCTCTTATAAAATCACTCAAGGATCTCTTGTGTGTGTCCAGTTGTTTGCCACGTTATAGTGTGCCAGGTTGACCCGCTAACACACATGGCCAAGAGGACTCAGTAAATGAAGAGCCCTGTGTTTTGGGTTTTGTTTGTTTGTTTTGTTTTTCGAGACAGGGTTTCTCTGTGGCTTTGGAGCCTGCACTGAAACTAGCTCTTGTAGACCAGGTCTCGAACTCAGAGATCCGCCTGCCTCTGCCTCCCGAGTGCTGGGATTAAAGGCGTGCAACCACCACTGCCCGGCAAGCCCTGTGTTTTGGCTCACTTGGTCTTTTGTTCTTCTGGGGCAATTAATTTCCTTTTGGAACAACCAGTGCATACCTTACGAATCTTTGCAGGGAACTGGGGCTCATGAGTGCTCCCCTAGGCCTTTTAGAGCCAGACTGCCACTTGTATCTAACTGCCTTTGTCACCACTGCGGTTCACAGTAGGTGCATTAAGTGATCTATTTTTAACCTAAAGCAGAAAGGATAGTTTCTTAAATTTAAAACGCCAAGGATCGGGCTGGGGATGTGGCTTTGTGGTGGAAGCACCTACTGCACTAGGCTGAGGACCTGAGTTTGGATCTCTGGCATCCAGGTAGAAAATCCTAGCTGGAGAGCATCTGCTGTAACTCTGGTGCTGGGTGGGAACCTAGACAGGTGGGTCCCCAGGGCTCACTGGGTTGCCTGTCTAAATATAACAAAGGGAAGGAGGGAGGGAGGTCTTAGGAAGAAAACTAACCCCAAGGCTAAATCAGTGGGAGGGTGGAAGATGTTCTTAGTTTCTGTTCTTAGAAATTCCCACCAGAAGGAAAATCTTTCTAGAAAGGCCCCTGCCTATTGGACCACTCTATCCTCTCCCTCCCTATTCACTGCAGCCAACTCCTCTAAAGCTGGTTCGGTTTTCCTTTTGTGACTCAGTTTTAACTGTCCCTATGTCTAGCTGACATGCTTTGCCCGCTGCAGTCCTGCATCAGAAGAAGGGAGCATCCCTGAGTCACCCTGCAGGAAAAACCGAGTGGACAGGATGCCCACTGCCCACACATGTCCCTTAGCAGGACCTGCCACTGGGCATTTTCTTCATGGTGCTTCGTCCTGTACTTTCTTCCCTGGCTTTGCTCCTGTCTCTCGATTACTCAACACCTCCAGTACGTCCTTCTTGGCACATTTAACATAGTTAGCTTCTCTGGGTCCTCTTGTCCAGGCTCATTTCTTATGGCTCCTTAGAGAATCCTGTTGTTGGTAGTTGTTCCAACTATGTAATGACTAAGAGGGAGATATCGCTAACTGCTCTTCACTCCATCAGTGAGTGGCACTTTGCATTGTTTAATAGTGTTCTGAGTATTGGTTCTGAATTACTCTGAGTTCTTAGAGAGGGGAACTGGGCATTACTTTCATGGCTGTCTCCTGCCTAGTGTTCCAAGGCCCTGCTCCTGAGAGCTGCTCAGCCTCTTACCTACCATGACATGGCTCCCCATTATTTTATGGTCAGCCTCTTAACTACCATGATGTGGCACCCCACTATTTTATGAGTGCGAATGTTGAGACACCGAGTTCAATTATTCAGGGTCAAACAGAGCCGGAGAATCAAGATCTGATCCCAGGCATCCTGGCTCCAGAGTCCGGGGGCTGCATCCACTCACACGGCTACCTTTCTCAGCTGGGGGTGGTGTGGATGAAAACATTGCCCTCAATCTGAAGAAATCCTCAGAGTTTCCCCTACCCTCACCCCAAACCTCATCTCCCTCAGAAATGTCCCCTACCTCCCACTCACACCAGCGACAGATGTCTAGCCTTCCCTGCCTGCGGCACTAGTCTCCATCCAGCCTGACACTGCCCCCACGGTGTCACTGCCCAGCTCAGATACACTCTCCCCTCTCTTCTAGGGGGATTGCAAAACCTCCCTTCTCTCCAGGCATTTATCATTCCTCAGCCCGTAATTTTCCAAAAATAGATTTACTAGCACTCTGGGGCTCCAAATCCTCTGATGGCTCCTTGCTGTCTAGAGGCCCAGTGGCTTGTCACTGGACCATGGCTCCTATACTCCTTCCTATCTCTCCTGCCTTGCACACTCCCTCGGCTCAGACAAGCCATGACATCTCGTTCCTCCAGGCTCTTGCCAGGGCTGGTGTTGCTGTTGGGGATGTCTTCTCTCTTCTCAGAGCTTTTTCTCCCTGAGAACCCTACTTAGATGTCATCTCCAGCCAGCCTTCGCCAGCTCAGCTCCCCAAGGAGAGTTCCTTGTACCCAGTGCACACACCACGGTCAGCGAATGAATGACATTTGTACAGTTATGGTTCCCTATACAGAGCAACTGGAGAGTGGGGGTGGGGTTGGCTGTGCACAGAGGTAGATCAGCTCAGCGTGTCCTCATCAAGAACTAGAATTCCTAAGAGTGTAGGTGGCAAAGACGGGCACCTAGGACATACCACACAACTAAGTACAAATGGACGCACTGTGGTTCTCTCTGTTCATCATGCATCTCCCCAGACCTGCAGGGCCACAGTCTCTCATCTCTGTTAGTGATTCAAATCAGGATCTCCCACATCCTAGGCAAGAGCTCTAGCACTGAACTGCAGCTCTACCTCTTCTTTCTGTCTCAAAAAGAGTTTCCTACCTTGTCCAAGCTGGCTGTGAACTCCAGGTCAGCCTTGAACACAAGCCTCTGAGTAGCTGGGGTCACAGTGCTGGCCATCCTGTCTGCATTTTCCTTGCACTGTCTGTGAGTTTGCTCAGCTTTCCACACCCCCACTCACTTGGCTGGGGATGCTACAAAGTGACAGAGATGTGTAAGACCCTGGGTTCCATACTCAGAAACAGGCACACATACACACTATCTCACTAGTGTGAACACAAACACATACACACACACACACTCACTCACTCACTCATTGCCTGGCCCTCTTTTCATGCTGCAGAGAAGCCTCCCACCATTGGCTAACCCCACCATAGCTCAGAGCAGGGTAAAGATGAAGCTATATGCTGCCTGGAGGAACTCTTAAAATTGAGTTCAAGGAGATATTGGAGAGATGTTTCAGCAACTAAGAGAGTGGACTGCTTTTCCAGAGGACCTGGGTTCAATTACTAGCACCCATGTGGCAGCTGCTCTATGTAACCCCAGTTCTAGGGGATCCACCACCCTCCTCTAGCCTTTGTTGGCACCAAGCACACTAGCAGCACACAGACATACATCCAAAACATCAGTATACATAAAATGATAAAATAATTTAGAATGTTTTTTAAATCTAGGATTGAAGAGTATCTAAGCTGAGTTGCTGAGCGAGCTCCCTGATTCAAAGCAGCAGCACTACAAATGCTCACACTTTGTGCAGACCGAGACCAAGTCTGCTCCCGGAGAGCCATCATGAAATTCCCCCAGCTGGCTCCTGCTTTTCCTTGCTGATGCTTATTGCAAAACGCCCTCGATTACCCCTGTCTTCAGCCTGTAGTTCTTTATTCCAATTAGTACTACAGAAGTTACTCAACATCCCAGACATTAGACTTGGTGGTTTTGTGGTTGAAAAAGGACATAAAATTGAGGGCAGAAATATGTGGTATTTTTTTTCAAGCAAGGGAAGTTGTCAGCGCAGGAAAATCATGTAAGATCCAGATCAGTGAACCATGAACTCTGAGCAAGTGATTGGACCCTTTGCTTGTTCTCCAACTACAAAGCAAGGTCGTCTCCTCCTTCACTACAATGTATGTGATGCTCCAACAATTTTAAATATTTTGTATTAAATATATCTGACCACTAGTTACCACTAGGACCGCTACTTCCAGGAGCAAATGTGGCCGTGTGAGCCAGCAAGCATGGTTTAGCTTCTCAGACCCCACCTGGGTGTTTTCTTCAAGTGGCAGCAAATCTGATGGCTACGCCTATGCCCTGTTAGTCACAGGTGAGAGGGCTTTCTGGAGGTTAAGGCCTGTGCTCTTAGGGCTTTCTGGTAGCTATGTTGCAACTGCCGAGCCCTTGCTGGAACGATCAATTGACAGTGAAGCCACAGGAAAAGAATGTGCGGTATCCTGGTTCTTCCAGTTGCCAGCAAGCTGGTGACGCCCTATCCCACTGAGCCACTGCTGCCTCCATTCACAAACAGGCACACAGCTGACTTCTTGGTGACTGGAGTCTGGATCAAGTCCCAGGTACCTGACAAAACTCACCCGGCATTAATAGACCTGGCAGTTGGCAGACAGGATGGGGGAAGGGGACCAACCTTCAGCAAGCGTGTTCATGGCAACTGTCACATTTGAAAGTAGAGTGGATGGATGATGAAAGCGGATGCGATCCTGAGAATTGGTGGAGCTTTAGATTTGAGACTCTGCTCAGGTAACTGCCAAACGCCATCTCCAAAGCCAGATACTGTCACTAGAAAGTGCCAGCCACAGCTCTGCCATGTTCAATGTGTCCGGACTGCCCTACAATGGGGCCATGGGTTAATCTTGGAATCTCAGGCAGAAATATCAAAA
>JAQHUG010000018.1:5433879-5501057 GCA_028555095.1 Dicrostonyx torquatus | reverse complement strand
CTGGCCTCGAACTCACAGAGATCCACCTGCCTCTGCCTCTGCCTTCTGGGTGCCGCGATTAAAGTTGTGCACCACCACCTCCCGGCTCATTTTGTGTGTGTTGGGAGATGCAGTGTTTAGGTTTACTTGTATTTTTAATTTTTAAAGCTAGCACGCACAGTAATGGGTTTCATTATGACATTTTCATACATATGTGTCATTCAACCTTACTTCAATTCCTGCTCCTCCTCTACTGCCCCTCTTGCTAGCTCACGTCATTCCTCCAGATAGTCTCTCCTCTGCTTTCATGTCATACACTCTCCCACAACCCACTGTGGGGAATTCTTGAAACACACCATTCCAGTTAACTCCACAACACTCACTACTACTTTCCAGGTGGAAACGCAGGACTATTAGGGACGTGGCTACTCAGGGTAAAAGTGTGATGCTGACCTAGAATTTGAATCCTGATTTCAAACAGTCACGTGGAACGGACACTAATGAGAAGGCAGAGCAGCCTGAGAGATGCAGTCTAAGAAGGGACAGTGATCAGAGCCCCTGGGAGCAATTCTAATGGCACAGCAAGTTGGTTTAAACCAAGCCAGGGAAAAGGGCTAAAATTCAGCACGTGTGAACCACAGTACCAGACTCTGTAACAGGGGTACAGCATGTTGGATGCTTTTTAACTGGGGTGTCAATTAGAAAACATGTTGGGGGCCAGGTTGGGAAGGAACTGCAATGTCCAGGGTAATTTTGATCACAGTAACTGTTCTTAGAGCCCTTGGACATAAGAGCAGGATGCCCAACACACACACACACACACACACACACACACACACACACACACACTCATATTATATGTTTGTTTTACAGTGGCCCAAAGAGAAGTAACTATGTTGAGAACACCTCACTAGCCAACAGGAGCAACCTAGATACACTCTTTCCAGAGTCCATGGCTAAGACCGGATCTGCACTGGGAGGGAGATGCAATGGGTCCCCTACTCTGATACCCATTACTTCGGATACAACCTTTTTAAAACAGTGCCATCGACTGGGCATGGTGTGACACTTCCGGAACCCTAGCTCTTGGGAACCTATGAGAGGAGAATCATGAGTTTGAGGTTAGCATGAGGCAGGTAGTGAGACTGTCTGAAAAACAACAAGCACATCCCTTCAAATTAAAGTGACAGTAACAAAGAAACAAAGTAAGACTGCAGTTGGGTGCATCACTACATGCCTGGACCCAGCTGCTCAGAAGCCTGAGGGAGAAGGATTGTTTGAGCCCAGAAGTTAGAGATCAGTTGGGGCCGTATAATCAGATTCTATCTCAGAAGAACAAAGCAGAAAACCAACCAACAATACTACACCATTCTTTTGGTTTGGTTTGGTTATCTGAGACAGAGTTTCTCTGTGTAGCTTTGGAGTCTGTCCTGGAACATGTTTTGTAGACCAGGCTGGCCACAAAGAGGCCAGAGATCCGCCTGCCTCTGCCTCTCGAGTACTGAGATTAAAAGCATGCGCCCTCACCACACAGCTCCCCTTCTTAAGTTTAAGAAGCCCCTCCAAAAATATAAGCCCCACGCATAACTTTAAAAAGTGCAGTTCAGAACAGTAAGATATTATTTTTTGCATAGTACTCTCTGACAACGTTTGGTGTTGGCACAGTCATGGCTTTGGCCAGTTTGAGTGGCTAATTGGAAGAATGTCTGTAAAGATCTAACACATTCTCCCTGTGGGCTGGTGAGAGGTATCTCAGTGGGTGAGGTGCCTGTCGCACAGGCCTGTGAACCTGGAGCTCACGTAAGGTGGAAGGAAAGAACTGACTCCATCATGCTGTCCTCTGACGTACACACACCATGCCACACAAACAGGCCCCCCACACACATGTGCACACATGTACAATAGTAAAAATGTTAATTTGAAAATTCCAAGTGTGCCTATGTTTCCTCCACCAATGCCAAATCTTGGGATCTATCCTATGACAATACCTGGCCTACTGAGCAGAAACATACTTGGGAGGATGTTTACTGTGAATGTCTGTGATTCTGAAGGGTAAGGGAAAATTTATTGCTGACCCCCAGTCTCTATCACACACCCACTCAGAGAAATCAATTCCAGTGCTCTGACACAAAAGTTGTAGAAATTGTAAGAAATGGAAACTCATCCCTGTAAGAATTTATATGTTTTTATCTGCATAGAAAAATCTGAAAACATACACAGTTACAAGTGGCTAGTTCTCTCAGGGGAGTGGGGACAGTGGATGGAGGAGCCCATTTGAACTCCAGTTCTCCTGCATTGCTTAGATGTCTTCCTTCCCTTGCTTACTAGTTTCTTTATCTTGAACCATGAGTAGTTATTATTTTTATAATTAAAATAACGTTGAAATATAATTAAGGGCCTTTGGGATGGTTCAGTGAGTATGGGAGCTTGTCATCAAGCCTGATGACCTGAGTTCAATACCTGGAACCTACGTGATGGGAGGAGAGAACCATCTCCCACAAGCTGGCCTTTCATTTCCATGGACATTCTATGGCCTTTCATTTCTACACACTAAATAAATAAGTGTAAAAAATTAAGTAAAAAAAAAGACATAATGCTAACAGCCCACAGACATGGACTTGAAATTCAGAATGTATCAGAAATAAATGGAATAATCTTATCTTGAATTTACTGATAAGACTAAGTTAGCCAGGTGGTGGTGGTGGCGCATGCCTTTAATCCCAGCACTCGGGAGGCAGAGGCAGGTGGATCTTTGTGAGTTCGAGGCCAGCCTGGTCTACAAAAGCTAGTTTCAGGACAGGCTCCAAAGCTACAGAGAAACCCTGTCTCGAAAAACCAAAAAAAAAAAAAAAAAAAAGACTGTTTTTCAGTTTTTGTTTTGTTACGGGGTCTCATGTAGTCTAGGCTGGTCTCGAACACTATATAGATGAGGGTGCCTGCCTCTACCTCCTGACTGCTAAGATTATAGCTGTACACCATCACACCTAAGACCATATATGTTTATCACTACATCTAGATTTAACCCCAGTGGGGTTAGACACTGCTCTGTTTCTGACTTTATGACTTAACATGTCTTCACTGTTCCTGTTTGTCTGGCACCTACCATGTGTTAGTGGATCCAATGGACCAACGCACCTCAGTGTCCTCTCTATCGAGAGCCTATCTGTCAGTCCCACAGGCCAGAAGAGACCAGAATGTGGGGCCTTGGATGCCTACGGAGAACTGTGCTATTTAATAACCATCTCCAGGATATTCCTACGTACATGCCAGTGCTGGGGGCCACACGGTGACAGAACAATACCCTCTCTGGAAAAGCTCACATAACAATCTTGCACATGGAAAATGGAGCATGGGAAATGTTGGAAGTCTGCTGGAGGCACTGTGGATCACACAGGATAGCTGGCTCCCTGGGCCAAGGCTCAGGAGGTCTGGGTAGGGTGACAGAAGTACTCCTGAGTCTGTGAGTGAAGTGGGTGGAGTCTGCTAACTTCCAGGGTAGCAACTGACTTGGGAAGGGTGGGCTTTATTAGGAGTGACATAAGCGACACTCTGGCAAGAGTATAGAGACTCTGTGTGTGTGTGTGTGTGTGTGTGTGTGTGTAATTTTCTTAAATAGAGAACTGTCGTGTAAAGAAAGAATAAAGAAAGAACAGGCGGTAGAGCCCCAGTGTTGCACCAGGGCTGGGCACAGAGATTGGAAACAGCTATGGTTACCGACTGGAGCACTAGTGCCTTGGAGAAGTGAGACGGCAGGATGGAGAAGAGAGCAGTGGATAATACAGGACAAAGCTACAGGTGGCCTTATGTGTTCAGTCCTTAGCAAGAACACGCCTTACTTCTTGGTCTTCTTGATCCAGCATCTTTCACTGGTCCCCACACTCAGCCTGTGTCTGCCCTGTCTCCTCTACTGGCTTTTTTCTCTCCAAGCCTTTGATGTCGGAGGCTCCGGGACCCAGGGTCTATTGCATCCCATTTCCTCCTCCCTGCCTTGGAGGGTCAGCCGTTTGAAGCCTTTGAATTCCACCCTCAGGATGACCATGCCCAGAGGTCAAATTTCGGTCCAGATTTTCCTCCTGGACTCCACTCTAGTATCCATCTACATGACACATCTACTCATGAAAACTGGACTTTAACACATCCCAAACAGGACCCTTGCCCACCCCTAAATGTATGTGTTTGCTGCCCCACCACCTCAGGGGACAACAGTTATTCATCTCAGGAGACAAAGACATTCTATCCAGTTGCTCGGCTGCAAAACTTCTGGTCACTCTTAACTCTTCCTCCTTTTTTGTGGGGGGTGATGGTGATCAGTTTTACTTTGGAACTGGCTTGAAACTGGAAAGCTTCCTGCCTCAGCTTCCTGAGTCCTGGGATTGCAGACACACCATCTAGCCATGAAACTCTTTAACCTGCTCTTTGGTTCTCAGGAAATCCTGTCAGTTCTGCTAACACAACTGCATCTAGAATTCATACACTTCTTACTGCCCCATCACCCCAGGCCACGCTTCTGGCTACTGTCTATCTTTCCCTTGTAGTTTTGAAACTGTCTCCTACTGGTTCCCCACCATCCAATGGCCAGATTATTTTAAAACACGAATGAGGACTGTTAATGCCATACCCCAAGCCCTCGGCAAAGTGTCCTCGTTTAAGACCTTACAGAAGCCTGTGGAACTCTACAGTTGCTGTCGTGCCCAGTTATTCTCTGGTCTCAGCTCTTCCGGCTCTTCAGTGGACCCACCCATGGCTGTGCCTCCACCCATACGGAGTACCTTGGAAGCCCACACCTCACTACCTTCATCTTTAAGCCCTGATCCACCTTACTCTCCCCACCTGCCTGCAGAGCATGCCATCTCTTGGTACACCAAAGGAATCACCGTGACTCCCAAACTAGGATATTCTAGGAAGCAGGGGAAATTGTGAGCTCCGTCTCTGCCCTATCTTCGGTGTCTGGACTGTAGTAAGCCTCAGGCTGAGGTTAAAGAAGCAGACCCGTAAGGGGGGGGGGAGTTCCATCAGGGAAAAGAGAGTATAGGAGGAAGAGGATGGAAACTAACTAGAAGCTGGCCAGAGAGAGCACACAGGCAGCTAGGAGGTGAGGATGCTGAAGCCCAAATGGAGGTCTGAGCAGATAAAGAGGCAAGTAGAGATGGGGGGCTCTGGAGCTTGGGAAGAAGGCTTATTGTAGCCCCATTCCCCAGACACGAGGTAGGCGCCCAATAAATAGGGACCGCTGGCTGAGGGGAAATGGGCCTTTAAGGGGCAGTGCAGATTTACGGCTCACATACAGTGGACACTAAGAAATGGACCAGCAGGAAAACTCCAAACCTGCACAGCAGCAAAGACAGAACGGAACCTTTCCAAGATATTTCCCAGGGAAAGGCCATGGGGCCGGGGAAGTGACCGCGAGCGAGAGCTGGAAGGTGAGACGCGCCCACGCGGGTACGCGCCGAACCCTCACGGCGCCGGCGCCACTACGGGCCGGCGCCACCGGGGCCAGCGGCGCGCAAGCTCTTCAGCGCCGTCGCGCACCGCGTGGCCCCCGCCCACCCGCCGGGCCTTTAGACTCCGCCCCAACCGCCATCCTACCAATCACATGGAGATCTCCGCCCCCTAGTTGCCTAAGCCCCGCCCCTGACCGATGCGCCGCCAGCCAATGGAAGGCCGAACCTAGCGCCCAGTGCGCGCAGCCCGCGCCGAGCCGGCTCAGAGCGAGAAAAGCGAACCCAACCCGTCGGGGCCGCCGCTCCGGACCCACCGCCTGCCGCCGCGCGCCGCCCGCCGCCGCCTCCTCCTCCCCCCGGATCGGGTGTACTGTCCCAACCCGAAAGTCCAGTTCTGCGGCCCGGCTGCGGCGAGCGAGCGCGATGACACAGGAGTACGACAAGTGAGTGAGGCGCGGGCTCGAGTCCGGCCAGGGCCCGGGGGCCACCGCACCTGCCACCGCCACGGCGCGGGCTCTGGGGACCTCGAGGCCGGGCGGGGCGGGGCGGAGCGAGCGGGGGGGACACCCGGCCCTCGGCCCTGCCGTCCGAGGGCTCCCGGACCCCGCGCCCATGGCTCGGTGGGGACGGGTGAACCCCGGGCAGCCTGCTGTCACCTGCCGAGCTGCGGGAGCGAGAGATCTAGGGGAAGGTTGAAGTGTCTGCTGCCCGCGCGTTCTCTTCGCTGCGGCTGCTGTGTGAGAAAACGGCTGTGGGTGTTCTCGGGCCCTTGCATCACCGATGGTAATTACAGAAGACTATTTCTGCTGTTCGGGAGTATCCAGAGGAAGAAACTGCAAGTAGGGTGATAAACTAGAGACTTCTTTCGAATCGGGGTTGCCTTTTGGAGTCTGGGATTTAAGAAACGAGCGAGAAATGTTACAGTGGTGGGTGGTGTAAGATGTGATCGGACGTTGGCAGGTCTAAGAGCGCACGGATAGTGCTCCATTTTACTTGTGACTTTTCTATAAATATAAAGATGTCCTGAAAGACAGAGCCCGTCTATTTTAGCTCTGTAAATCTGGAGCAGAGAATCGGCTTCGTAGTTGCTTGATAAAGGTGTATTTTTCTCGTTCCTGTTTTCTGAAGGAAGTTAGCTCTGTGTGCAGTCAGCAACAGCTTAATCTTGTCTTGTAAAAAATGCAATTCAGTTAGTGCTTGGCTCCCTTGAAGATCTGAGTCTTATTTGAAAACGCCCATGAACTTTCAGGGCTGGAACAACAGCTTGCTGGTCATGAAGAAGTGGGCTGCGATTGTTCTGTTTTTCTCTACTTTCTGAGGAGGCAAAAGTCCCAGCGCTAACCTCTTGGCCTTAGGCATACTTTGGAAATATAAAATGCCTTCAGGGTGATTGCAGACATAAAGCCTCTTGGAAAATATTTATTTTTTGATGCTTGTATCAATGTAGGATGGGATGGGGGAAGATGGAAAGCTTGAAAAACTAGCATTACAACTGTTGAACGAGCCAACTGCTGTCAGAATCTTCTGGAAGTAGCTATTAGGCTATTAATAATAGCTCAGCCATACACCAGAGAATCTCAGCAGGGTACCGTACCACCACTGGATTCAGGACCCAAAGGCTTGGAGAACACCATGTTGTGTGTTTATCTTTCTTTGGTTAAAACTTGATTTATGGAGATAGATCTCTATTTTTAAATTTCAATATTTAATAAGCCTGCCTCCAGATGTAAGCCCTTAGAATTGTCTTCATGGCACGAGTTAAGGGATATGGGCTCCGAATCAGCTCTGTCTGCTGAGGGCAGATAGAGTTTTCCCTCCACTTTTCAAAGATGTTCTCCTTTTCCTCCTTTCTTCCTCTTTCTTTATTCCTTTCCTCTTTTCTTTCTTTTTTTTCTGTCATTTTTTTTTGTTCTTCCTAAATCTATATCTGTTTTTGAAGGATTTGGGTGACTGCCAAGCCCTAACCTTTGTTGATTACTTGAAAAGATAATCAGACTTTCTACACTCACTTTTAGAAAAGATAGGGTCAGCTCTAGGCCATTTGCATATTTCACTCGTGTGTTGCAATGAGAACTGAGCCTCGAATTCTGCTTGTCAGGACAGCCATCATTCAGGGACGTTCCAGACACCTCCATTCTTTTCCCTTCACACATACACAAAGGGCTGCTCGGCCTCTCTAAAGCCAATGCTCCACTTTTTCCTCTCTGTTGACTTACTAAATAGTACCAGCTGAGCAGTTGTTGAGACTGTTGACATTTCCAGTTTTTGGAATCGGTAATGTTTGCTTGAATCATTTAAATTAAATCTCCTATAAAGCGTCGCTAAAGTCACCATTGATTTTCTGGAATTTTCCCACAAACTGCACTGTTAACATGACATAGTCCTTGCCTGATGTGAAAAACTAATAAAGATTTTATTTATTGTGGGGCGGGGGAGCACTGGGGATTAATCCCAGGAAGCCCTGGACTCTGAAGAGAGAGATCACATGTTCAACCCCTGAGCTGTGCCATCAAATCCTAAAGCCTTGGAAAG
Organism: Dicrostonyx torquatus; assembly: GCA_028555095.1. Lineage (NCBI taxonomy): Eukaryota > Metazoa > Chordata > Mammalia > Rodentia > Cricetidae > Dicrostonyx > Dicrostonyx torquatus. The sequence goes on along the minus strand of JAQHUG010000018.1, from coordinate 5,493,105 downwards.
ATTTTCTTTTCCACGCTTTATTTATGTTGTATAGGTTTGTGTTTGCGCCACACACACACACACAGGTCAGAGGACAGGTTTTGCTAAGTTCCCTCTCTTCTTCAACCATGTGGGTCTTGGAGATGTAACTTGTGTTCCTTCACCAGTCACAATGTCATTAGCTAAGGAAGATTTTTAGTTGATTAATTTGTTTGGTGTGCGTGTGTGTGCGTGCATGTGTGTGTGTGTGTGTGTGTGTGCGCGTGTGTGTGTTTGAAAATCAGAGGACAACTTGCAGGAATCTGTTCTCTCCTTCCACTCTGTAGGTCCCAGGGATAGAACTTCAAGCCTTCAGACTTATGAGCCAATACCTCTACTGCCCACGCCATCTTACCGGGGCCCATGTAAAGATTTTTAAATCGGATTTGTTTACTATTTTTTTTAAGAAGGCTGATTTTCATTTGATGGCTTCATTTGGTGGAGGTTGTGTTTATCTCTAAGATAAGCAGTTCACTCCCATGCCCGAAAATTATGCTTCTTTATTGATTTATAGTCCCCTTTGGCTACATTCCAGGCTCCTTCTTCTAGTAACAGTAGAGTCTTCTAACTTTCTTATATACCCTGAAGGATTAAGTGAAATGTTCCTTTTGCTTTTGGTCCCTTCTTCCTGTCCCTGATTCTCGGAAGGAGCTGTTTTAAGTCATAGCATTGGAGCATTGGCAGGGGGGAAGGGAGAAGTCACGTGTGACAGCGTGATGAGCCCTGTGTGGGCTTGGGAAGAGGGCGCTAGCCTGAGTGTGTTTGAGATGTATCCACACCTTTCTATACCTTGCTGGGTCCCTGTGTGCCCTGCTGTAGGATATGTGCATAGCTGTGTCTTCTTGGGGGGTATTTGTGGGTTTTGGCAAATCTCATCCTCTCAGGCTCTCAGGTGGTGGTCCTCGGGTGTGCCCTGCCTTCTGAACGTGTCTTCATTTGACTTATTGGAGTCATTGATGTAACTCACAGGCCAAAAAGCAATTTAAAGCATGCCTTTAGAGTAAGCATTTTGTAAATCAAAATTTGTAAACCTGAATTTTCTGAATGTTTTTATTTATTTCAAAAATACCTTTAAGAGGAGCATGGACACCATTTCATTTACTTTATTGAGTTTTCTTCAGGCAGGCCTTCAAATGGTGTTGGTATTTAATTCATTATAATGCAGAAGATGGAACCCAGTACCTTGCCCATGCTAGGCAGTTGCCCTGCCACTGAGCTGCCTCCCACCTGTAATTATCTCCTGGCACGGGGCTGCGTTCCTATTTTATAGAAATGTCAAAGAACTGTTTGTTCAGTTTTGTTTTCTGTTGGCTTTATTTATTTTTTTTAACAGTTTGTAAGTTGTCTTGCGGTGAGAAGTGTGGATTTAACTTTGAGTTTCTTCCTCTAAAGCAAAAGGCCAGTGCTGGTCCTTCAGAACGAGGCTCTTTATCCGCAGCGGCGCTCCTATACCAGCGAGGATGAGGCCTGGAAGTCTTTCCTGGAAAACCCTCTCACTGCAGCGACCAAGGCCATGATGAGCATCAATGGGGATGAAGACAGTGCAGCCGCGCTGGGCCTGCTCTATGACTACTACAAGGTGGGTCGCGGGCTCTGGACGGCTGGGCATGGCGTTCCCAGACGCACCTGATTCAGCAGCCTGTAAAACAGTCCTTTGCCGAATGTCGGGCTGGCTGCTTCTGTAATGGCTTATAAATAGTTTAATGAGCACTCGGGCTTTCTGTGGTTCAAAGCCGAGTATCTGCGATCGTAGAATCAAAGGGTGGTTCTTACACGGCTGCTCTGGCCCTAGCTGAAGGAGACGCTGCTGTAAATGAGGTAGTGGCCATGTCCCCCACCAGTTCAAGTGTTTTGACAAACTTGGTTCCTGGTGCCATGAAAAGGGGCTGCCAGCTGACCCTGATCTTCCCTGCCGGGTAGTCAGGGCAATTGCCATTTCTGTAACTGCTATCACAAAGCCTTAGGATTGGTTGGGGGAAATGCACACATTTTCAGTTCTAAAATGAGAACATGTTTATCTTTCTGTCTCCAGACAGTTGAGTTAGCCTTAACTGTCATGTGTACTGTGTATGAGTTTCTACCTCACAGAGTCCTAGTAATTCAGCTGCCACTCACTGACGACCTGTGTCACACTGGACAGCCTGTGTGTCACTTTGACCCTCAGGCCCAGCAACTAGGATGCATTCTTTTAGGGTTCCAGCCCAGTTCCTGCAACAGACTGCCCTCTCTGGTGCTGGATTGTGACCTGTGTCTGCTGTCTCCCTGACTTGACCCATGGCAGATGCTCAGGGATGGCCCTTTGAGCATCTCAGATGTGAGCATCCTCTGTTATCACTTAATAACTAGCAATGCTTTCAAAACGGATTGCTAATAAATCCAACAATACCTAGTTTCATGTTAAGTGTATATGTACGGGAGAGTGTCTGCAGATGAATGCAGGTGCCCAGAGAAGCCAGTTAGGGAGAGGGATCCCCTGAAGCTGAAGTTAAGGGGTGGCTGTGAACTGCCTGATGTGAGTGCTGGAATCTAGACTCCTATGCTAAGGCAATGAGCACCCTTAACCACTGAGCCATCTCTCAAGCCCCTTTATTTTGTTGTTAGTGGTGAGATATGGAAGAATTCTTGCACTGCAAATATCTCGCCCACACGTACCTCAGCAACATTTGTGCACCCGTTTGGACCACATCTCCGGTGGGTCAGTGTCACAGTGAGCCCAGTGTTGTTTGTCTGCCTTTTGATTTTGGAGCAAAGAAAGAGTTATAGAAGGAGTAGAATGGGGCCAAAGTGTTAAAATAGCACTGGCTGCTCTTCCAGAGGACCTGGGTTCAGTTCCCAGCACCCACATGGTGTCTCACAGCTGTCCATAAATCCAGTTCCAGGGCATCTGGGGCCATCTTCTGACCATGGGCACCATTCACTCATTTGGTACATGGACGTAGGTACAGGCAAAACATTCATACACATAAAATAAAGCACATATTTAAAATTTCTTAAATAAAGAAGAAAGAAATCCTTACTCCATGATAGACTGAGTCTGTGATGCCCCAAGTCTGTTGCTCGTCACCTCTCGCAGTGGTGACCAGGCTATGAGCTCCTTTGGAACAGATTGGTGCTCAGCAGGCAATCAGGAGTTGAGATAAAGGCTGCTCCTTCAGGTGAGGGCTTCTCCCCTGCATAAGGACTGAATCCCTTTCCTTGGTGCTAATGCTTTAGGTTCCCAGAGAGCGCAGGTCATCCACAGCAAAGCCAGAGGGGGAGCACCCGGAACCAGAGCACAGCAAAAGGTAAGTGCAGCAGCCGGTGCACACAGGTGTACACGCGTGAAGAGGTGGGCAGGCTCCGCCAAGTATAACAAAAGGGCCTGGTGGGAGAGACCGTGGAGAGTAACTGCCATCTCAGAGTTAGAGCCTGTTGCTCTGAGAAGTTACTGTTGGTGCAGACAGCATTCCCTTTCCTAGAAAACCAGCATCAAGCTCTTCTCCTCCAGAGGGACGTTTTTAGTAAAGCCTGACGTGTTTGTTCATCCAGGTTAAGACCCTCTAAAGGGGATGACACAGGAGCAGAGTCTAAAAACCACCTGGGTGTGGTGGCACATGCTTGTAACCCAGGACCTGGGAGATGGAAGCAGGAAGCTCGGGAGTCCCAGGCTAGACTCTTGTGCAAGCCCATTTCAGACAAAGCAACACTTGGGATGCAGCTTAGTGATGGAACACTTGCCTAGCATGGACAAGGTCCTGGGTTCAATCCCCACATCTGCATAAAGAAAAAACAAAAAGAAAAGGTACATACCAATGACTCTGGAATAGTTGCCCTAGTAAAACTTAGTGAATTAATGTCAAACTCCTCTTGAAGGCATTTTAGGTTAAAACTTTGGTAAATTAATTACAACTCAATCTTATGGCCACGAAACATTTTTAAAAGACACATTTTACATTTATTTATCTTATTTGTGTGTGTGGACATGTTGATGCATACCAAGGTGCTTGCATTTCAGAGGATAGCTTAAGAAAAGTGCCCTCTTGCTACTCTGTGGCTTCCAAGTATCGAACTCAAATCCTCAGACTTGGTGGCAAGCACCTTTACCCACTGAGCCATCTCGTTGGCCCTAAAAACAGCTTTTAAATTGACCCTTTTTTATTAGTAATAAAAAAATGAAACAGCTGGGCATGGTAGCACATACCTGTAATCCTAGGGAGCCTGAAGCAGGAGTTCAAGACCAGCCTAAGCTGTGGTAGCCAGATCCCATCCTCAGGGGAAGGGGACAGAACCTGATTTAAGGAATGAGGAACAGTTCATAATTCGCACGCCTGGTAATTATTTCTTTACCGTGACTGTGGTTATGCTTGCAGATTGTTTTTGGAAGTGCGCATTTATGACACGTGATTTGTTTCATAAATGTTTTCCATATTGCGATCTAAAATTTCATGATTTTTTGGAGAACAGCTTATTTATAGATTCATTTTACTTTTTATTATGAATCTTTTTGAGCACAGTAAATGGTAGAAGCTGGCATGTATTCATTGCCAGCCTCAACAGCTGTAATGTTCATCCTCGGAACCAGGTGAAAAAGATGGAGGGAGAGAAAGTGCCATAGAGATGATGACTTCTGACCTCAGCAGGCTGCCATATACTTCTCTCTCTCTCTCTCTCTCTCTCTCTCTCTCTCTCACACACACACACACACACACACACACATACATGTATACACATGCAGGTATATGCACACATACTCAAAAATCATTATTTTTAAAACTATTCATATTACCTATATATTAAACCACAGTTAATTTTATATAAAATATCTGTTGTTAAGTATGATAATGAATTTTCCTTGGGGAAGCCAGATAGCATCGGTATTAGAAAGTGAAGCTTGGCAGCACTTACTTGTGTCTGAGTGCAGGTGTTGTCCCCTGAATTCCACCCCCAGTACCCATGTGAGAGCACAGATGCCCACTGTTGTATCAGTTTGTTTGTCCAGACAAACCAACCCAGGCACAGGAAATCTCAGCTGAGGAATTGCTTCCAGCAGATTGGCCCAAGGGTACATCTAAGGGGTGCTGATTGATGTCGGAGGGCCCAACCCACTGTAGGCGGGGCCGTCCCTAGGCAGGTAGACCAGGGCTATATAAGAAAGGTAGCTGAACAAGTGGGACAAGCCAGTAGGCAGTGTTCTTTCTGCCATGATGTCCCTTGATGATGAGCTGTGACCTGCAAGTCTTTCCTCCCCAGGTAGCCTTTGGTCACAGTGTTCCATCACAGCAGTAGAGACACAAGCCTAGGACAAATTGTTTTTTCTTTTCACAGATAAGAATGGAGCCCGAGAGATAAAATAGCTTGCTCAAATTGACACACAGTTTGAACCCAGGTGGCCTCATTGTGGAGTCTATAAACTCACAGTGTCAGGTTTTATAATAAAATATAAGGATCCTCATTAGAATTACTGAGAATAGCTTGTACTGGAGGAGCACTCTGGGTCCCTTCAGAGCAATTGTGCTTTTGCTTTGTTTTTTTTTAAATTTATTTATTTAAATTTATTTTATGTGTGTTAGTGTTAAGGTGTCAGATCCCACAGAACTGGAGTTACAGACTGTTGTGAGCTGCATCGTGGGTTCTGGGAGTTGAACCCAGGTTCTATGGAAGGAAATCCAGATCTCTTAACCACTGAGCCATCTCTCCAGCCTTTATGTGTAGCCCAGACTGGCCTCGAACTTGTGATCCTCTTGCCTCCACCTCCTTCAGCAAATCCTACCAGCATGCACCACCACAACCAGCTGATTTGGGTTTTGGTTGAAGCTGTGAGGTCTTCACCAGGAATGGGTCCTTCCTCCATTTCCTGCTGAGTTGGCTTCTGTCAAGGGTATTGCTGCTGTGAGGAGCCCAGACCATCAGAGCGATGAGTCATCTATACAGAGCATGTGCTCTGTGTGCATGAATCCCTGGTTGGACCCCCATCACCTGCTCCTCCCAAATCCTCAAAGCCCCGCATCAGTACCAGGGTTGAACATACAATGTCCTTTCTCCTTTCTTGAAGAAACAACATGCCAAATGTGACAGAGCAGCCCCTCATTTCTGCTGGAGAAAACAGGGTGCAAGTGCTGAAGAACGTGCCCTTCAACATTGTCCTCCCCCATGGCAACCAGCTGGGCACTGATAAGAGAGGCCACCTGACAGCTCCTGATACAACAGTCACTGTCTCCATAGCAACCATGCCTACCCACTCCATCAAGACAGAAATCCAGCCGCACGGCTTTACTGTGGGAATCCCCCCAACGGTGTATCATCCTGAACCCGCTGAGCGTGTGGTGGTTTTTGACCGGAACCTCAACACTGACCAGTTCAGCTCTGGCACTCAGCCGCCCAATGCTCAGCGGAGGACTCCAGACTCCACCTTCTCGGAGACCTTCAAGGAGGGCGTTCAGGAGGTACAAAAGACAAAAACATCTTCCTAAGACAGCGGCGTGTTTGTCTAAGTATTGGGTTCCACCTTTTCCTGGTTATGTAAGCTTGAAACTTAGCCCAGAGTGAGTGGATCAGGAATAAAAAGATTTTTTTTTTAAGAGAAAGGCCTGTAGGTATAATTTGTAAGCTAAACCTACAAATCCAAAAATTATCACCAAGGGCACATGGGTAATCTTACCAACAGCTGAGTTAACAATTATGGTTTCTGCTAAGAGATTTGCTGGAGAGAGAGAGAGGGGAAGCCTGTGCGTAATCTCCCCCTGACCACAACTGCGTTCTCATAGCTTTCTTCAGCTTGCATCCTAGACCCAGGCGAGCTCCTGCAGCTCGCCTAGCATGGCAGCTCTGCTGTGTCTCCACTGGGCACTGCTTATTTCGCCGCCTAATCCAGAGCTGGAGGTGGTCATCAGGGTGTTCTATGAGTTCCGGAGAGCTGGAAGGCATGTGGACGTCACTTGGGGTCCTGATTGGCACTCAAGGTGTTGAAGGCAGGTCTTACTGCCCCAGAGGGTCTTCTAGGGGTAGAAACAGACACAGCCCCGGTGCAAACCTGACTCTTGGCCCTTGTGTTTTGGCTGCAGACTTTAGACTCTGAACAGGGACAGAGTGGATTGCAGGCACTGTGTGTGTGTGTCTGTCTGTCTGTCTGTGATCATTCCCATGAAATGGTATATAAAATTAGATAGTTACTTTTTATTATTTATTTATTGGTTTTTCAAAACAGGATTTCTCTGTGTGGCCCTGGCTGTTCTGGAACTCACTCTGTAGACCAGGCTGGCCTCGAACTCAGAGATCTGCCTGCCTCTGCCTCCTCAGCGCTGGGATTAAAGGTACAAGCCACCACCATCAGACTTATATTTTTATAACTTTTTTATTAGTATATTTTTATACTTTTATAACTTTTATTAATTTAAATTTTTCTATAGATTCAAAACTCTTATTTTGAAGCGCACCTCAAAAGAGTTGTGGGTGACCTTACACACACACCTCATCCATACCAGACCTTGGTTGTTAGTAACCAGGATAACAGTTAAATGGTCGTGCCTCACTACGTTGATATTTCAGGTTTTCTTCCCCTCGGACCTCAGTCTTCGGATGCCGGGCATGAACTCGGAGGACTATGTGTTTGACAATGTTTCTGGGTAATAGTTGCCTTCTTACCTGACTTTTGGATTTTCCGTCTCTGTGATCACTTCTCTTTTTGGTGCGTTGGTCCTGACAAATCTGAGGTGGCTCTGGCGTGCTTTCGCCTTCCTCTGACTCCGCCAACTGTGGCCTTACCTTGGGTAGGGAGCTTTTCCTGTAATGATGCCCTGCGGGACTCTGGTTTTTGGCTTCCTCGGTTCCTGGTGTTGGTGCTTTCCCTTCTCTGACTCCCTTCTGTGGTGACATGGGATGGACTCTGAAGGAGAGAGGGATGAAGGTAAATCACTGGCTGACAGTTTAGAGGTAAATAAGTAGACAAAGGACTTCATTATCCTTGTTAATGATAAAATAAACAAATGTAACTTTTCCAACCTGGCAGCTTGTTTTTAGCTTAGCAAAATTACATCCCATTCTGGAAACAGGAGCGTTTTCTGGGTTTATGAGAAGTATACAAACACCTCAAGATTGGTTTTAAAGTTTAGAATTTCATTTCTTATTTTATGTGCATCATATTTTACAGTTAAAAGAAAAGAAAAAAACCAAGGCCAGTGAGATGGCTCAGTGGGTAAAGGTGCTTGCCACCAAGCCTGATGATCCTAGTTCAATCCCAGGAAGCCACAAGATGGAAGTAGGGAACCTCCACATACATACTAAATAAATACATAAATGAATGTAAGGCCCTTGGTTTTCTGGATCTGCAGGATTTATACTTCCTTTATAAGTATATCCCAGGGTGCAAAGGTCATAAGCTCACAGACATTACAGTTTGGGATAGGATTTCCAAACTTTCCCTGTGATATGTTAGATAGGAAGTGTTTTAGGCTCTGTGAGCTAGACAGCCTCTCTAGTTTTGTGACTAGACAGCTTACCTATTGTAATGGAAAGGGGTCTGCAGATAAGGCATAAGCTGGTGGCATGACTACATTCTAATAAAACTTTATTTAAAAGCATAGGTGTAATTGACTGACTGACCTCCAGCCTAGGAAGGTTCTGAGCGGTGTGTAAAGTAACAGAAGACATAGGCAATCATGGAGTACCTTTCTGGGTGCAGGTGCTGGCAGACACATGACCGAGTGCTGTGCTTCCGGCCCGTTTGCAGCCTCTGCTCCATAAAGACCAGAGTGGCAGCAAGCCCCAGGAGGTTCCTGCCTCTGCCTGTCCAGTTCCTGATGTCATTTGTAGCACAATCATCTAGTTGTTGACATTACATCATAGAACATCTAATCGGTATTTTGTAGCCCACTGTGTGAGGGTTTCTGGTCACTGAACACTTGTGTTTAGGATTCTATTTACCAATAAAAGGGGACAAGTGCTGCTTTTAACATGGCGTAGTCAGCTGGATGTTTGCTGGTGCTCTTCCGTCTCAGTAATCCCCTACACACACACACACACACACACACACACGCAAAACATACTTCAGGACTAAGGTGTACCAGAAGCTTCCAAAAGACTGGCCCAGAAACCTGTTGTTTCTTTGTCCTGTAGGAACAACTTTGAGTATACCCTAGAAGCCTCCAAGTCACTTAGACAGAAGCAAGGGGACAGCACTATGACATACCTGAACAAAGGCCAGTTCTATCCTGTCACCTTAAAGGAAGTAAGCAGCAATGAAGGAATCCACCACCCGATCAGCAAAGTTCGAGTAAGTTCTGTGCCTGATTCGGTTCTCCCAAGATCCTAATACTTCCAGGCCCTTGAAGCTGAATACAGGCCTGAAGGGGCCAGGGCTTGTGGGTTGTTTTTAAGGGTTATTTTTACTTTAATTCCTGTGTCTCTGTGAGTGTTTGCGTAGAGATGCCCTTGGAGGCCTCAGTTCCCTTGGAACTGGAGTTACAGGACTGTTGTAAGAGGCCAGATGGTGGGTGCTGGGGACAGAACCCAGGTCCTGTGGGAGAGCAAGTACTCTTAACCACTGGGCCATCTCTCTAGTCCTCCACAGTGTTGCTTTCAGCCTTAACTCTCAGCTCTAATAACAGTGACTTTCCCTGAAGCTGCTTGCCCCTTGGTGACCTTATGCTGTGCTACATTCTCATTCCCAGAGCGTGATCATGGTGGTTTTTGCTGAAGACAAAAGCAGGGAAGACCAGCTAAGACACTGGAAGTATTGGCACTCCCGGCAGCACACGGCCAAGCAGAGGTGTATTGACATCGGTGAGTGACCACCTTCACTCTCGGATGCTCGAGTACCCAGCCTGCCAAGTCCAATTTTTTTTGGCAGTGATGAACTTCCTGCCGAAAGCATTTGGATTTTGATGCCAGCCACAAATGTGTTCCAGGCAGTGTCCTGTGCCTCCTGGAATTAGGACTCCGTCCTCACTTCCTGCTCGGGGCCTGTGCCCAGGCGATGGTTTGCCATGTGACTGGAACCAGGCACTTTCACCAGCTAACACAGAGTATTCCACTTTAGGCTGCTATTTCTTTATATCCCCCTTCTCTGCTGTGCTGGGAATGGAACCCGGGAGTGTACACACATGCTAGACAAGCATCCAGCCACCAAGCAATATCCCCCCCACTCCATCTACACATTTGGGGAGTGGTAATGTCTTCTTTAGGAGTTGCTGGGGTTTATATAGAGATAATGATAAGGAGATTTCCAAATGTGCAAAAGGAAATCACGTCTCCAGCTGTGCCCTGAGCTAGATTGCTAATCTCGCTGGTCTGTGATAACCCAATGGTAGAAACCCAGGGTATGGCTCTGCAAAGCGTTTGTCCCCTTCCGGTTTCCAGTCTCACACAATGTCATCATCCACCTGTGGCTCCTGTTTCCTAATTTTCTGAAGTTTGTGAGCTATCTTTTCTGTAAGGATCAGAAGAGCTGGGGCTGGGAACATGGCTTAGTGGTTAAGAGCACTTGCTGCTCTTCCAGAGGACCTGAGTTCAATTCCCAGCACCCACATGACAGCTCACAACTGCCTGTAACTCCAGTTCCAGGATATTGAACCTCATACAAATATACATGCTGACAAAAAAATGAATGACATGAAATATAAATAAATAATTAAAAAAGAAAGAATCAGAAGAGCTGAGTTCTCTCTTTGTTGGGACAAGGTCTTTCAGTCTAGTTCATGCTGGTCTCAAACTCATTGCATATCCCAAGCTGCCCTTGAATTCACACCAAAATCTTCCTGTTTCACCTCCCAATTTCTAGGAAGATAGGCATGTGCCTCCACACCCAGCTTAGAAGAACTGAGTTCTAACCTTGGTTCTACAAATCAATTTTGGGGCCTTAAGACCATTGCTTAAGCTTTTTAGCTTAACTAAAAACTTACTTAAACTTCCTAATTTTGACCCAATGATATGGAAATAACTATCTAAGCTTGTCTCTATTTTTTTAAAAAAAAATGGAGTCCTGGAATTATTTTTTCCTCCTTTATTTTGGAATCTCTTTGAACCCAACAAAATGCTTATTTAAAATGTCCAGAGGCTAATGCCAAAAATTGAGCATTTCTTGGCCTGCTCTGATCTCACGTTGACACCGACAGCCCTGACTTTCTTTTTTCTCGTCCACTGCTTCATGTAGCCGACTACAAAGAAAGCTTCAACACCATCAGCAACATCGAAGAGATCGCTTACAACGCCATCTCCTTCACCTGGGACATCAGCGATGAAGCGAAGGTATTTTGTAATGTCCAGGGCACGTCCCCTCCGGCTGTGTGAAAAGGGGGTGGAGCGTCACGATTTCACAGCTGCTCTGCTCTGCGTTGTAGTTGTAGTTATGAAACTGCCCTTCCAGTTCCCACCCTCCACCAAAGCCATTTCTCTAGCCGTCCCTCAGCACAGGCTCCGGTGTATGGAGCTGTCATCCACAGGTGCCTCTTGTCTGGCCCTCACTCACTTGGCCCCACTTCCTCATTTGCAGAGTGGCACACCCCTTGGCCTCCCTCTATCCACAGTGACGGAGGGATCAGTGCAACAGCATCCCATCAGCCAGGTGGGGTTCCTACAGAAAGAATAAATCCAAGTTACCAACAATGTCCATTTCCCATTGTACCAAACACGGCCGTGGACGGTTCTTGTGCCTCATGCTTTTACAGTGCACAGTCGCCTCGGATTCGGAAGGTCCCTTGGGCAATTTTCTGGGGTTTTTCAGGGGATTCTTAGGGACAAGCAAGCATATTCTTAAGCTGTGTCTCCCTTCCCATGTCAATCTCTCCATTCTCTTCATTAAGTTATTAGAGTTTTACCGGGTGGTGGTGGGCACACACCTTTACTCCAGCATGTAGGAGGCAGAGGCAAATGGATCTCTGTGAGTTCCAAGACAGCCTGGTCTACATAGCGAGTTCCAGGCCAGAACCAGAACTACATAATGAGACCTTATCTTGAGAAGAAGAAAAAAAAAAGAAGAAAGAAAAAAGGAATCAAATAATGAGGTTCTTGGGAGTCTCGTGAAGTTAATTCTCCTGTCTCCCTGTGCCATGGTGGTTGTATCTAAGGCAGACGACATCCTTCTACTTTATGAGGCAGCGTACAAAAAACTCTGGGGGCGCTGGGTGGTGGTGGCATGCACCTTTAATCCCAGCATTCGGGAGGCAGAGGCAGGCAAGTCTCTGTGAGTTTGAGGTCAGCCTGGTCTACAAGAGCTAGTTCCAGGACTGGCTCCAAAGCTACAAAGAAACCCTATCTGGGGGCTATGACCGCTCTCATGCCAGCCCCCACCACTATATCCAAATGTCAGCTGGCTCTTCGTCCAGAGCTGGGTACTGGATTCAGTTTTAGAGGCGCTGCTGGGAGAAGCAAGCTCACCACTTCCTGTATGTTTGTCTCAGTTATTTTGAAATTTAAAGCTGCAATAGGACTTAGTGTGTGGCTTCTAAGAAGCCAGGTAAGAGGAGCTGGCCGTGCCCTCTGGGTGCTTCTCGTCTCAGACTCCTGAGAAGTTCTTCCTGCTTCACACTGGGAAACTGTGGAGCAGCAGCAAAGAAATACTGTATTGAGTTCTCTTTTCTGACTACATGTGACTAGTCAGTCCCTACCTCAAGGGAGTTTTGTTTTTCTTTTGTTTGTTTTTTTGGGGGGGTTGTTTGTTTGTTTGTTTTTGGTTTTTCCGTGACAGGGCTTCTTTGTAGTTTTGGAGCCTGTCCTGGAACTAGCTCTGTAGACCAGGCTGGCCTCGAACTCACAGCGATCTGCCTACCTCTGCCTCCCAAGTGCTAGGATTAAAGAGAGGTGCCACCACTGGCCTGGCTTGGTTTTGCTTTTTGTTTGTTTGTTTCTTGCACCTTTACTACCATTGAAAAAGCAAAAGGCTGATGGGGCCAGTTCTGCTGTCTGTTGGGTGTGGCTGGCATTAATAAGCACTTGTCAAGGCCTTTAAGATCTGGGCTGGAAGGACCTGCATGTGGGCAGGGAGCTTTGGTTTTCTCTTTTGATGTGTCACTCAAGGAAGACTGAGAAAACGGGCAGCAGGCCTTGTGCTGCAGGCTGACGGGGCCTGCACCAGGGAGAAGTGCTCCTGGAGAGTCTTAGCCCCGCCGACACGCTAATGTGGAGGCAGAGCTGGCTTCCTCCTCTTACCCACTCAGAGTCTGTGCAGACTCTGAGTCTTACCCTCTCCTACTCCCCAGACATGGTGGTGTGCCATTTCTTAATGAGGCTGCTCCCTTTTGAAGTTGATACCAGACATCAGTTTCAAGCGTATGCTGGAATCCAGCAAGTTGATTCTTTGCTCTCCCCAGCCAAGTCTATGCTTCTGTTTTCATTCTTAAAGTAATTAATGCCTTGAGGTAGCTAGAGTGAGTAGGTGTGCATGCAGAATCCTGTAGAGCTGGGATGCTTTGTTTACTTACTTATTTTATGAAAGTATCTACCTTCTTAAATGACTCCCTTTCTTGTTCTCACTGAGGTATGTTCCTTTTTTAATTAATTCATTGTTTTCTTAGTAGTGCTGAGGAATAAACCCAGGGCTTCATGCTTGCTAGGCAAGCGCTCTTCCAGCGAGCTATGTTCCAGCCCAGTATATGTTAATTCCCAATTCTCCCACTCAAACGTCCAGGCTGGTGGGAGATGTATGGCATTGCTTTACTCTGACTTCTAATGGTAATATATACTCTCCGGCTCCAGAATTCTGACCCAATAGCTTTCTCAGAGTCCTGCCTGTTCGTGGGCTTCTGCCTCTTCATTTGATGTCACTGTTTTTAGAACAAACAGGTAAATCCTGAATGTCTCGACTCATGTGCTGCTAGGGAAGACACAGCTCCATTCTGGCTGGGCTCCACTCACTGTGCCTGTGCGCACGCAGCTCATGGATGTAAGCAGGAACCTGCTGGTGCCATGGAAGCCTTAAGGGAGAAACCATTTGTTTTGAAGGCAGACTTAGAATGTGAAGTTTGAAAACCAGGAATGTCTGGGTGTGGTGGCACACACCTTTTATAGCAGCGCTCAGGAGGCTGAGACAGGCAAATCTGTCAGGGTTTACAGAATAAGTCTAAGCCCAGCCAGTGCTGCTTAATGAAAGACTTCTTTGGCGGCCAGACTTTGTCTTTTTAGAGACTTAGAAATCTATAGACAGATTACAGTTCAGCCCTTGACCTTTCTCTAGGCAGCAGTTCCAATTTCTTCCCTAACTCCGTATAGCCAAACTGGGCTACTAAATATAGTTCAGCAGGAAGCGGCAACATCTGCATTTGGACCTTCAAAGATTGGCGAGGTGTTGAAGTGTAGGGTTTGTGGGAAAGACAGGAGGGCTCTCACCCAGAGAAGAAGAAGAGGAGATGAGGAGCAGGCATACAACAGAGCGGGTGCTCTCAGCTGCTTGAACATTCCCCCTGGGCCAGCAGGCTCCTTCTGCCCTACAGGAGCCAGACTTTATCCAGCTAGTGCCTGCACTACTGGTGAGGCTAGCCTCAGACTCCTAACTCCAGGTCCAGGGTCCCAGACTGTACCTCTACAACCGCAGCTTACACAGGTCAACCATTAAGTGGACTTTAGGAAGTAGCTTACGGCCTTAAGTATAACATCACTATGTCGAGGGAAAATGTGTGTGTTTACTTTACACATGAAGTTTGGAGACAGAAGTTTCAGTCGGGGTCTCTATTCTGCAATAGTTAGAGCAAGAGGGAAGAACTGTGGATCTGCTGAGCTGCTGGAGTCTGCTTTTATCTGGCTTGGGTCATAAACCTTGAGTGTTTACTGCAGCACTGAGATTTTGTTAGTGATAGGGAGGGAGAAGCCAAGAGATAAGAAATAAATAGTGAGAAGTGAGGGGGAGAACTAAGTCCTGTAGGTAACTGTCACTCAGGGGCCATGCTGCCACTCAGGGGCTGCGCTGTGCTGTCACTCTCAGGGGCTGTGCTGTCACTCAGGGGCTGTGCTGTCACTCATGGGGCTGTGCTGTCACTTGGGCTGTGCTGTCACTCAGGGACTGTGCTGTCACTCGGGCTGTGCTGTCACTCATGGGCTGTGCCGTCACTCATGGGCTGTGCCGTCACTCATGGGCTGTGCTGTCACGGGCTGTGCTGTGCTGGGGTGCCTTGCCAAGCTCACACTCTACTCAGCACCATGCAGCAGAGCTTGACCCTCTCAGGATCCTGCTACGGCTTGGTGAAGCCAGGCACCTGAGGAGCAATACTAGACCCCAAAGTGGATAGCAAGTCCTCCGGGCAGGGTATTATTGTCTGAAGCTCCTGTCGCTGGTAGGATAAGCATTGCAGACTCACTAATAGAACTTACTCTAGAGAACACTTTCACTGCTGAGAAATAAGTTTACTTTGGATGCTAGTCAGCTGCAGAGGAATGGAAATTATAAACCGAAAAGCAACTGGCCCTGGATGGTGGCACCAAGGAAGGTCATCTAGCGGCAGCCAGGGAGTGGCTCTGGTCACAACCAACCAGACAGAATGGCAAAGAGGAAGATGGCAGCGGTTCAGAGCGCAGCTCCAGATCTCTTTGTTGTTTGCTGGAGACGCGATCATTGTGAATGTTAAACAAACTGTTTAAGGATGTGATGGACTCTGGGGACACAAAATCTCTAGCTAGTACGTTTCTCTAGTGCTAATCTAAATGGTCAGCCTACATGGTAGAGTGTCGTGGCTGCATTCACGTGTCCCGCTCAGAAACTACCCATACCAAAGAGCAAGCTCCGTGTCAGTGGTGGGCCTGGTCCCTGTGTGTGTAGGGGGGGTGATAGCAGGGAATGCTTGCACAGAGACTGCTGTGCTTCGCGTGTTGTGCCTGCCGCAGCTTGAGGCTGCCTGGGCTCTGGGTCTTTCTACGCCACTCGCCTGCAAGGCCCCTGGTACTCTGTGACATGCCATCGGACCTCCAGAAGGGGCTGCCTAGTCTCAGTGTGTCACCCATGGGACTGCAGCTTTCCATGCTGTGACCCAGCTGCAGGTCTAACAGCTCAGTTGCAGCACACAGTTCAACTCTTTCCAGTTAGCTTCCTCCCACGCAGGGCCTAGACTGAGGGAGAGGGCAGGGGCACGAGCTGCCTAAGTTTTCCAGTGTCACAGCAGCCTGTCCCTAGGAAAGCTGTGGGGTCCGACTGTAGGCCTCACTGCTTGCTTAGTCCGGCTGCTCTGAGAAGGGACTCCTGGGACTCTGGATGGTTGTTCTGACTCTGGACGGTTGTTCCGGAGCACGGGTGTTTGTCATGGGAAGGCCCGTGTTACAGAAGAGAGAGGATTACAATGACTTGACGCCTACCTTGAGCTTTTCCGTGAAGGTTCTTGTGTTGGGTGGAGTGACATCTTTCCTTTTGTCTCCTGGTCTCCACAAGAGCCAGTGGAGTTCTTGTGTTGGGTGGAGTGACATCTTTCCTTTTGTCTCCTGGTCTCCACAAGAGCCAGTGGAGTTCCTGGGGAGGGACCATCCAGGCCAGAGGCTGTAAAAGGGGTGTGGCCACTCAGTCACTTGAACTTGGGATGTTTAGTATGTGCTTGTGGAGTGCACGGCTTCTGAGATTGTTGTTTTTTGTCTAGGCATAACATTTGGAATTCATTGTGAGAGTGGTTTTTTTTTTTAATGTGCTTGGACTCCACACATTGCTTGCATTTAAAGGGATTCCATTCTAGTGAAGCATCCATCGGGTGATATTAAAATAAGGCGGTGCCATGTTTGGTTGCATTAAGCTGGGACAGGTTTGGTTTGTTTCACAACTTTAAATCTCCAGTGTGAATGGGAGGGCAGGAGGAGAGAAAGAAATGAGTCACACATTATCCTTGTAACTGCAGGGAAACGATGGGCCGGGGACTCACAGCTAAAGGGTTTGCTCGCTGGGCTGCCTAAGTGGAGCCCCATCAGGAAGCACTGTTACTCTTAACGGGAAGGATGTGGGCCAGCAAGATGGCTTCGCGGGCAGATGGTTTGCTGCAGAGCCTAGCCATGTGAGCTCAACCACGGACACCTAGCCTCCCACCTCCAGGAACACTCAGGGTAGCAGCTACCTGCATGGCATTTATTTGATGACAAAGATTTTCTCTTATGTAGTTGAAAACACATATTTAGGGTTGAGGAGGTGGCTCTAGGACCTGAATTCAAGCGCCATGGTAAAAGCCTTGTGTGGCTACGCACATCTTAACTCTGCCATGGACGGCAGAGACAGGATGATTGTTATAGGGTGTGGCTGTGCACACCTGTAATCCTGTTGTGGATGGCAGAGACAAGAGGATTGCCAGGGTTTGGGTTCTGAGAAAGACCCTGTCTCCAGGGAATAAGAGAAAGTGTTGACAGAACAGAGCAGAACACACACTAACTAAATAAGTAAAGCTAAAACACTCATTAAAGTAAAAATTTTAAAAACATCTGCCAGAGAGAGCCACATGCCTGTAGAGAGTGAGGCGTCTGAGAGCTAATCTGTATTTAAAATGCCAAGATCATTTATTTCCTTGAGGCCGCTGCCCTGGGTGCCATCGCAGGAACGATTTACCTTTGAGACGTCTTTCTTTAAAAGCTGAGGTTTGGGGCTTTGCAGCCATGTTATTTCAGAGTGTGTGTGCTCTGCAGTGTCGAAGCGAGAGGTTCCGTCTAGCTGTAGACTGAAACACTCCGAGTCATGGCAGGGCTTTAGAACCCATGGATAACAATATGAGCATTTATTCAGCGTGTGCCTGAGGGTGAGGGCCGGCCGAAGGTGTCTCTGACTGCCGCAGAGACACTTGGCAGCTGAAGAAAGCCTCCGCTTGGTAGTGAAACCTTTATCCTGTGGAACGAGTTTCAGGCACCCCTGTCTATTTAGACACCGTTTGTGTTGTTGCTTGAGTTGCGTGTTTTCTTTTTCTCGGGGGAGGTGGAGCGAATTTTTACCCTTCCTCCACTCTGCCACTCTCGGGAAACAATGAGCTTCTTCTGTAGAGACTTCTCATTTGACAACTTGTCAACCTAACCTGCCGTCTCATGTTTCTTCCTGGAAATCCCATCTGTGGCTTTCTCTGTCTTTTCAGTCAGGTCTGCCACTCCTATGTTTTGTCTTGGTTTTAAGTTTTTTGTAGGTTTGCTACTTTTAACCCAAAGCAGAACAGCTGGGGCTCTGTCCTGACGGAGCCTTGGGAGTCAGGGGTCTTATGAGTAGCAGCCTTCCCACAGGCCCGCCTGGCCTCTCCGCCTTAATCCACAGACTCTCCACCCTTAGCCTGGTTACTTTAGTGCGAACTCTTTTGGTCGGCAGTCAGCTTGCCTGCCGAGTCCCCTTTGTGACCCATGGGCTCGCTCACCTGTCCTGTTCTGTGCTGCGGGGCTGGAATGTGGCCTGTGTTTGCCTTGAGTCACGCCCCCATACAGTTCTGCAGATCTCAGAGCACACACTCTGCTTATTTGGGACAACAAGTGCCAAATCACTGCACCTGCCAAGTGTCCTTAGGTTCAGCGGGTCTTGCCTATGGGACACAACAGAGAAAAGGGGAGCAGGCAGGACCCTCTAAATGTTTCTCCTCCGTGCCTCTCTTTTATCTCGGTGACTTTTCCCCTGGCTCTCTGCATGGCACAGAAACCGAGACACTGTGTGGGCGGTGTGGGAAGCGGGCTGTGGCAACAGCCTTGCTGACTAGGAGCTCGTTTCCCCTTCAGGGAACGCCCCTCCTGGCCGTGGGAAGACTGCGAGTCAGTACTTTTTCCCCTCCCACGTCCCTGCCCGCCCCACCCCTTTCTGCCCATTTGTCTCTTTTCTTTTGATGGTCATTTGATAGTCTGAGAAGCAACCCAAGTGTTCAGCTGCCCTTGAAGTCCTCTGAGCTGGGTAGCAGTTGGTGGTGACAGTGTCCTTGTCGTTGTAGCGTGGTTAGGACAGTGCAGTCACCTCCCGTCAGAGCAGGGAGCAGGTGTGACGCACCCGGGTTATCTGGCCCATCTGTAGTGGAACTGGATGCTGCTCGGTGGGTGACTCAGTCTCGATACCAGCTCAGCTCCACACACTCATTAACTGCACGTGGATGGCGCAGCCAGGGGGTGGAGGCGGCCCGGAACTGAGAGGGGAGGCGGGTTTGTTTGTTTGTTCTGCTCAGGGTGGGGGGGGGGGGGGCTGTGTAAAGCCCAATAAATGTTCCCTTTTAATTATATCTCGGCCAAGAACTGGGTCGCGATGTATAGTTCAAAATCTTGCCTACTCTATCAGCTTCGACCCAAGTCTTTAGCCTCATTGAAATGTACTAGACAAAGAGTGATTTCCCTGTCTAGTGCTATTGGAAGCAAGGCAGGAATGTGACCGATATTTTCATTTTGACTGTCAGTCAGTTTCTCCCCAGAGGAGCTGCTTGCATCTTTACACTGATTTGGATAATTAAGTTTGAACTTACCGTACAGTTTCCACTTTCTTTTAGAAGATAGATTATATTCTAGAAAGGACCTTATAGATATTTTATGTAGTTGAGTTTTGATATTGAAAAAAAAAAAAGAGTTGGATTCCCAGAGGCCACTGGGACTGTATCCAAGATGGCTGTCTCTGTGTCTCCTGGAGCCATGTGGCCATCAGCTACGTCCTGTGACTTATCTGCAACAAATAGGAAGTTTGGCAGCGAGGAGCTATTTGGTTTGAAACACAGAGACCTTTAACTTCATGCCTCATGATCAAGGTGACCTTCCACTCCTTTTTCTGTCTGGGTGTTCATGTTCCCCCGCTTTCCCGCTTCTCCAGTTTTCCATTGGTGCCTCTCCGTGAGGGGCCAGGGAAGGCATTGATTGGCTCCGGGGTCCTGAGAGCTGGGTCCTACTAGGGCTGCTGTCTCTATCCTTCTCCATCAGTGTCCTCTAACCCTGAACCTCACAGCTTGGCCCTGTCTATCTCTAGTGAAGAGATTCTGAGAGCCAGAGACCATGGGGAGTGTGACATTAGTGAAAAGAGTGGACATTGAAGATCAGTGCATATGGAGAATGTCAAATTGTCCTCAGTTACCATGGTAACCTGACCAAAGCATCTGCCCCAGTTGAACCCACCTACTCTTTTCTTGTGGCGTGTATTGGGCAGTTAAAACTGTTTAACTGTGTCTTAATACACAGGTAACAAGTCAGCAAGGGTCTCTCAGCTCTAAAACCAGGCCTTCCCCAGAAGTCAGTCTGCAGTTTAGAAACACAATGTTACCGGTTCACCCTTGAACTTCTCTGGACAAGTGTGACTCATTTCTAACATCCTTCCAGGGAGTTCTACACACAGAAATCAGTGCTTTGCTACTAGGGCAGAAAAACTGGCTTGAGAGGCCATGTTGCATAAAGCTGGCATCCCTGCCTGATCAGCCAGCCAGCCAATCACCTGTGCAGCTCTGGGAGGGGCCAGGCATGATTGGAGCAGGCAGCCTGACCTGAGGATCCTCCGAACTATGGTGCTCATCGTTGGTAAAGCCAGGGCTGCTCTCTGGTCTGTCATCAGTGAGGCAAGCTCCATGTTCTCAGGAGTTGAGGGAAGGCACGTTTTCAGCCAGGGAGTCATCGGCTGCTGAATATTTTGGCCAAGCCTGTTTGAGATGGACTGTTCTCTTTGCCTTTCTCAGCAGCTGCTGTGAATGTAGGTGGGAAAGAAGCACTTGAGGCAGCCTGGTCTGAAGAGGAGCTGCCATGTGAGGACTTAGCATGGCCCAAGGACAGGAGAAGCAGTGGTGGACTTGGGCTCTGCAGCTCCAGGGTCACACTGGAGACGAAGCAAGCTGTAGTGCTCCCTGTCTGTAACTGCACTGTGAAGCCGCAGGTGGTCGGTGACGTAATTCCCGTCTTAGGGTTTCTGTACTGTGATGAAACACCGTGGGAGAAGCAATGTGGGGAGGAGAGGGTTTATTAGTCTTATATTTCAACATCACAGTCCATCACTGAAGGAAGTCAGGACAGGAACTCAAGCAAGGCAGGAACCTGGAGGCAGGAACTGATGCAGAGGCCATAGAAGGAGCTGCTTACTGGTTTGCTCCCCATGGCTTGCTCAGCCTGCTTTCTTACAGAACCCAGGACAGTCAGTCCAGGGATGGCACCACCCACCATGGGCTGGGCCCTTTCCCAGTCACTAATTAAGAAAATGCCTATAGCCTGATAGAGGCATTTTCTCTGTTGAGGTTCCCTCCTTCCGGATGACTCTTGCACTTGTCAGGTTGACATAAAACCAGCCAGCACCAGTACCAAGTGAAAGCTTGGGCTGAAAAGATGATACACTGGGTGACCTAGTCCAAGTTGTATTGCTGTGGAGAAACACCATGAACAAGTGCAATGTGGGAAGGAAAGGGTTTATTTCACCAGTAGGTTACATTCTACCATTGAGAGAAACAAGGGCAGGAACTTAGGGGTGGGAACTAATGCAGAGACTGCGAGGAGCAGTGGCCCCTGGCTTTTCCCCTGGCTCCCAGGCCCACCTGCTTAGGGAGGGCACCACCTGCGGTGGGCTAGGCACTCCTGGTGGATTAAAAGGAAATGACCCCCAAAGGGAGTGGCACTGTTGGGAGGTGTGGCCTTGCCGGAGGAAGTGTGTCTCTCTGGGGCAGACTCTTGAGTTCTCTTTTCTCAGGCTTCACTCAGTGTGATAGTCAGTCGACTTCTTGTTCTCTGCAAGATGTAGCGCTCTCCGCTCCAGCACCACATCTGTCGGCATGCTGCCATGCTCCCCACACTGATGATAATGGACTCAAGTTCTGAAATGTAAGCGAGCCACTCCAAAGAAATGTTTTCTTTATAGGAGTTGCTGTGGTCATGGTGTCTCTCCACGGCAATAGAAACCATGAGACAGCCCTCCTACACTGGTTAGTAGTTAAGAAAATGGCCTCCCAGGCATACTCACGGGCCTCTCTGGTGGAGGCAACTCCTTATTGAGGTTTATTCTTCCCAGGCATGTCTAAGTTGGTCTCACCAGCACAGTGGGTAGCACGTTTGTTATGCAGGTGTGAAGGCCTGTGTTCCATCCCCAGAGCCCATGTAAAAGGTGTATGCTGTCAGACCCGGCCAGAGACAGCTCTTCATAGTGCAGAGAGCAGTGTTCCTCAGGGAGTGGTTGTTCCTGCCTCTGGCCCACATCACCGCCTGCCACAGAGCACATATGGTGTCTGCAGAGCCCTGGTCTTGTTCTCACGGTCCCTCTGTCCCACTCAGGTCTCACCAAGAGCCAGTTCTGGCACAGTGTGCTCTACCATTTCTCTGTTTGAGAATTGGGCCCCTGGAACAAAATCTTCGTCCCTTAAGAAAGCCAGTCCAGCCGGGCGGTGGTGGCACATGCCTTTAATCCCTGCACTTGGGAGGCAGAGGCAGGTGAATCCCTCTGAGTTCAAGGCCAGCCTGGTCTATAAGGGCTAGTTACAGGACAGCTAGGACTGTTATACAGGGAAACCCTGTCTCGAAAAACCAAAAAAAAAAAGAAAAGGAAAAAAGAAAGAAAAAAGAAAGAAAGAAAAGCCAGTCCAGATTGTCAAGACGTGATTCCTATTGTTGACTGGGTCACTCATTCTGTGACTTCCTTACTATATTTTATCGTTAGGAGCACACTGCATCATAAAAGCCAGAAGAGACTGTTTTCACCGCCACAGCAGGAGCGTACAGCAGCATGCAACCTTCTACCTGAATCTCTCAGTGGGACAAAAGTCAAAGCGGAGCCAGTCAGTGGTCATACTCCTTGTACTTGTACAGAAACACGAAGTGGCCGTCACCACCCGTCACTGTGGTGCTGTAAGGCCAGCCTTTTTGTTAGTCATGGGAAACACCAAGGGGTAGTGAACACCACATTAATCAATACTGCCATTCAGGATCTGGCTCAACTCCATGGAAGTTTTATAACCTTTGGCTGATGGATTCCAAGTGTTTTGGTTTTCGAAGGCTAGGGGCCCAGGTACCGGGCAAGCATTACACCTCTGAGCCATGGCCAGCCTTGAATTCCAGGTGTTGTGGATGTGCCCTTTTCCATGGATTTGATATCTGGTTCAGAGTTCCCAGGTTTCTCCCTACAGATTAAATGCACTTGTTAACTTAAATGCCAGTCTCTTCACAGTCCGTGGGTTTTGCTGGGATTGCACTCAGCTTGCAGTTAGGAAGAAAAGCCCCTAGAGGACTGGATGAATCAGAGGCTTAGAAACTGTACTTTTAGTATCCTCTGCTTTGCCCACTGGGAGATGGCTCCAGGGCAGTCATTTCTGAGTGCACGGCCTGCCTCCTTGTGTCTCTTCTGCCCTCTTCTTCCTTGGAGGGTGGACATGGGAGGGGCAGCCGAGTGTGTGGACAGTATCAAGGGACTGCCGTGATGCTTCTGGGAGAATCCTCGCACAGCAGTTTGGGGTATGGGAGAGCATATGGACAAAACCCCTTGATAGGTCAATCCTTGGCTAGCATACATCCCTCATCTCAAGCTGCATTTTGAAAACCAAAGGAAATCTTTTTAAATATCAACCAAGAATGAGGAACTGTCCTAGAAAAAATGGGCTGGACATTTAAAAAGAATCTTGCAGAACATCTTTGGCCTGTTCAGTAGTTGGATTTTGTGATTAGGGGTTTGTTTTTTGTTTGTTTGTTTTTTAGGTTTTATTTCCCTTATAACCAGCTTTACTTGTGATCTTTTGAGATTACTGTTTTGATTGGTTGAATAACATCACTCCCTCAAAATAAGCAACAAGGAAGTGTAAAAACAAAAGTCAGCCTGACAGCTCCTTCCATAGTAGAGACCTTTCCAGCTCTCTGAAGAAGGGAACATGTGTGTCAGGCAGCCTTTAAGCAGATGTTAGCTATAGAATTGGAAGTGGTGCATGTGTGCGTGCGTGCTTGTGTCTGTACACTCATGCGTCCATGTGTGTTTCATGAAGGGGAAGTTGGGTATGTACTCATCTGTCTCACTCTTTGACTCCAATGACTTCTCTGAGAGACCGGAGTTTGCCCTGTGATGCTATCAAGGTGATCTGATCACCTGCCGGGAAGAATGGAGCAGTGTTTATCTTATACAGACTTGATTACCTTGCTCCACTTTTATTTGTTCGGGATGTGGAATCAATCAATCAATCAATCGCTCTTTAAATTACTTTATGTGTTTGGGTGTCTCGCTACTTCCCTAAGTGCAGAGAAACCTGGGGGTTGATCTTCAGCTCCCCCTCAGCCCTGAGTATAAGCTAACCAGTGTGGCTCTAGGACTCAGTGAAACATCGTCAAGCCTAGGTTGGACAGCTTTGTAGACAATGGAAATGTTGAACTATGAAAACACTCCTTCTGCTTTGTCTTTTATGAAAAACATGAGCTGGGTGGTGGTGGTAAGTGCCTTTAATCCCAGGACTCGGAGACAGAGGCAGGTGGATCTCTGAGGTCAAGACCAGCCTGGTCTACAAAATAAGTTCCAGGACAGCCAGAGCTATGTGGAAAAACCCTGTCTTAAAAGAAAATGATAATAATAATAAAAACATATGTGTTAAGTGTATGCATGTCTCTGGTGTCGGAGCAAAGGCATCTATGGTGTGATCTCAGGGGTCGCACATGGCATGCAGTTCAGAGTCACCACTGGAATCTCAGCCTGGGTACACTGGTTCATACAGAGGTGTTCCTTCTGAGAAAATTTCTTCTCGACTTTGGGTAGCTGAGGATTGGCGTATGACCATAGAGAATAGCAGGCTCTGTGGATAGCCCATGTGTCTGATAGGTGTGTACCTCTGTAAAACATGCTTTCAGGTTCATCATGTATGAGGCAGGTTTCATAGTCTCAGAGTTTTGGAGCTGAAGGAGACCTTCGATGCTTTGAAGTATGCCAGTGTATAGGAAACCATCCCCTTCACAGGGTGGTGTGATCCTGGTCCATCATGTGACTACCCAGTAGCACCAGAGGGCGGTTCCGGTGTCAGACCCACCCAAGCAGAGGTGTTCCAAATACTCAGCCATGTGACCTGTCCCAATGGACTTTGGGACATGAGGTATTTCAGCATGGCTGTGATGTGAAGCAGTGTTTGAGAGATGGGCTCCCTGGGGTTTTGGGTGCAGTGGCTCCCCTAGAGTGCTCTTGGGGAGGAAGGAGACAGAAAACCTATATGTCTGCCAAGTTCCCAGGCCAAATGGAATGAAGTTTACTTCATTTAAAGTAACAGTGC
The DNA here is from genome assembly GCA_028555095.1 of Dicrostonyx torquatus. Classification (NCBI taxonomy): domain Eukaryota; kingdom Metazoa; phylum Chordata; class Mammalia; order Rodentia; family Cricetidae; genus Dicrostonyx; species Dicrostonyx torquatus. Next base: position 5,468,038 of record JAQHUG010000018.1, on the reverse strand, counting down.
TTATAGAAAGTAGATATTGGTAAATGTACTTTCATTTGTGTGTGTGTGTATGCATGTGCACATGTATGTGGAAGCCAAAGGTTGGTAGTGGGGTGTCTCCTTCACTCACTTTTGAGACAGTCTCTCACTGAGTTCAGAGATCACCAACTCTCTAGACTGGCTGAAGGCAGGCAGACCCCAGTGATCCTCCTGTCTCTGTCTCCACAGTGCTGGGATTATATCATGTGCTGCCATGTCCAGATTTTAGGTGGGTGCTGGACCAAACACAGGTCTTCGTCTTCATGAGTGTGTGCCCAGACTCCTGTCTGTTTGACTCAGTGATTCTGTCTGCAGTAATGACAGTGAGATTTGGGGCTCATCCTTCTCATCCACTGTAGACAGAACATCACAAGGGTCTGGAGTTGAAAGTGACCTAGAGATTCTGTGCCTTGACTGGTCACGTGACAGCAGGGTCCAGGTTTACAGTGCTAGTTAAGGACAGAGTGGGGCCAAATTTAGTCGCTTTGGTTTTCCAGATCAAATCTACCTCTATTGAGTGTTTTACCCCTCCCCCAACAAAAACAAGGGGGGCGGAGGTGTTGCTTTTTTTTTTTTGTGGCCTTTGGTGAATGCCTAAACAAGCCTGGGTATCACTTGGTTTGGCCCAGGATGCCCGTATGATGGCCTGGCATATTCTTCCATGATGCTACTGCCTGAGACATAGTAAGTGCTGTGCTATGGGGTCTTCAGGTCGCTGCCCTTCAGAGAGTGTGTGTCTGTTTCCCCGACTCATCCTACCTACTGGTATGGCTGTTTTATCTGAGGAAGGAGGAGTTATGATGTGTCAGCCCTTTGTGATAACTTTTGAAGTCTAAGTTGAAATCAATGTTCATAAATAGGATGCATCTGAGAAAGAACATGGAAGCAAGACTGGGAGATGCTTCCCACAGGTTCTGCCTTCAGCCTTTTCCTGGGATCTGGCTACTTTGAATAGAGGCTTGAAGCTGGGAAGCAAGGGAGGCCATGTTTGGGTTGGATTACTGTGAAATCCTCTTGTCACGGGACTGGCCCTTTGAGTCAGAAGCTTCCTGGAATTAGGGAACTAGAGTGTAACTTTCCCAGGCAGCCATTTCTGAGTTAGGAATTCTGCCACATGGCCCAGGGTGACAGAAGTTTAGATTTTTTTCCATTTGGCTGGGAGCTGAAATGTACAGTGGTTTAGTAACTTTTATTGTTTACAAAGACTGCCTTATTTTTTCACCCTTTTTTCTTATTAATTTTATTTTTCCCTTTCAGGTTTCTTTTTTTCTCACATGTATTTATTTGTGTGTGTGCGTGCACACATGTATGTGCATGTATCACAGCATGCATGTAGAGGTCAGAGGTCACGGAGCCAGTTCTTTCCTTTCACCCCGTGGATTCTGTGTGCTAACCCCCAGGTCGGAAGGCCTGGTAGCAGGTACCTTTCTTTACCTGCTGAATCATCTCACCAACCCCTGTTCCATATATGTCTCCTATATCCCATTTGCATATAAATGTTTTAAATATGTTGGAGAAGGCATCAAGTCAAAGCATGGATCTTTTGGTAAAGCAGTTCATAAATCCCACGAGCCACTTCCTGCTTGCACATCTAGTCTTTAAACAAAAAGAAAGCAGGGCTGGGAAAGTGACTCAGTCAGTAAAATGCTTCTCTTGCAAGTGTGAGGGCCTGAGTCTGGTCTCCTGCACCCAAGGGCAAAGCTGGGTGTGGTAGCGTGCTGCTCCAGCTTTGTCATCCCAGTGCTGGGGAAGCAGAGAAAAGAGGATGATGGCTGGGATCCCCTGACCATCCAGTCTAGCCTCATTGCTGAGCTTCAGCCAATGAGAGGCCAGTCTCAAAGGTGGTAGATGGTGTTTTTAAGGATGAAACTCAGGGCTGTCCTCTGGCGCACGTGTGCGTGCACACACGTATGCACAAGTTGTTTTGTTTTTCTAAATTGAGTAATTTTGTTTGTTTACTGGAAATCATTAGAAAACTTTTAGAAGCCAGATACCATATTGCCAGAGTATGAACAGTCTGGAGAGAGGGAGACGTCTGAGCACCCTCCATCGAGATCTCCAGCCAAAGGATAATGTCTGTGGGATTAGGTCGTGTGGAAAAGGAGATCGCTTCACCATGGTAGAAAAGCTCTCCACTTTCCACTGGAATAGCCTTAACAACTCCCGGACTGTCACACGTGGGAGGACAGCGCCCTCTTCTGGGCACAGGGATAGCTCTGTAAGGGTGTCTAAAGAGCCCAGCAGGGTCCCAAGCACCCTGAGCCTGTATGGAGAGACAAGTTTTATGTGGAGGGCAGGATCTTGTCGGACAGGCAGAAGAGGGCTGCGGGTGGACCTGACCAGGTCAGTAAGGAGCCTGCCAGGGCCAGCATGAGGTGGGACTGTCAGTGCCCAGGAACAGTGAGAAAGACCTGGGGAACGCTGGTGAAGGAACAGTCTTGTAAATGTATACGTCCCCAGTCTTTTTAGGGTGTTCGATCTTTTCCCACATAGGCAGAGTAGAATAACCTTCTAGCCCACTTTGAACCCTGCCTATAACTGGCTCTTTGTTACTGTGGCTCTAATTCTCTTTCTCTCCATTTTCTCTTTCTGTCCTCTTCCATTCAATGCCCAAGTAGCACACAGTCCCCACCGCATACCCATTTTCAACCCAAGGCCATCCCTGCCTGTGTCTTAGCTGAGGTGGACAGCTGTTATTGACTGTTGGGGCCTAGGCCTGGAAGAAATCCTGGTTGTGTGGCATAAGGGTCTTTTGCATCTCTGAAATTGCCCACTTAAAAACAAAACAATAACAAAAAAACACTCCTATAATTCTAGGGAAATGAAAAGCATTTGACCTCAGACAAATTCAAACCCAGATCCATGAAAGGGGGAACAGAGCATGCTCACTAACTATGTAGAACCATAGAAGGGAACGGAGCATGCTCACTAACTATGTAGAACCATAGAAGAGAATGGAGCATGCTCACTAGCTATGTAGACCCATAGAAGGGGAACGGAGCATGCTTACTAACTGTGTCGAACCATAGAAGGGGAATGGAGCATGCTCACTAACTGTGCAGAGCTCCACCATCTTTTCCAAGTAAGTTTCCTGTGATGCACTGAGTGTCTCCATTTGCTTTAACTTTGAGAAAATGAACATGGGGTGACTGAGAAGGAGGCGAGTCTAGGTGTGCCACTCTCTCACTTCCTCCTTGAAAGAGGGCATCTGGGCTGGGAAGCTTCTCTGCCAATTGATGCATGACTCAAGGACATGCCAGCTGTTCCATGGAGCTTACCCTATTGGGGTTAGTGACACAGCCTGTAAAAACTGTCCATGTGGGTCAGTGGCACTTCAGAAGCTGGTGAAAGGTAACGAAGGGGCAGGTGTGACCTTGGTGCCCATCTGCCCCTCTGCCCCTCTCTTAGTGCCTTGTGACAGCCTGGAGGGGACATGTCCTCCAGTGGCCTACAGAGTTATTTTCTCCCATTTCCAAAGGCTCCCCCAGTCTATAATAATGTCTTCATAGCTTCTATATGTCTTAACCGCATTCTGTGGAGCCTTCTTCAGTGAAGAGCATAGCAGTGTTGTGACTATTCAGTAGCCAGTATAAGAATTAAAAGCCATGAAATACCTTGCCAATGGTAGTATCTACCCAGGCCTGTGGTGAATCCAAATTATATTTAAAGCGTGGAAGGCTGCCCGAAAAGAATCTTGGACAGGGCTGGAGAGATGGCTCAGTGGTTATGCCTGCTCTTCCAAAGGTCCTGAGTTCAATTCCTGGCAACCACATGGTGGCTCACAACCATCTGCAATGAGATCTGGTGCTCTCTTATGGTATGCAGACATACACACAGACAGAATATTGTGTACATAATAAATAAATAAATATTTTTAAAAAAAAAAGAATCTTGGACATCACTGGGATTTTGAACTATTCTCTGAGGACTTGACCCAATGTGGTTCTGTTACCAAACACCCACAAGAAAAAGAAACGAATGGGCGCGTGGGCTGGGATGCAAGTGACTGTTGTTGTTGTTTCTTGTTTTCGAGACAGGGTTTCTCTGAGTAGTTTTGGAGCCTGACCTGGAACTAGCTCTGCAGACCAGGCTGACCTCGAACTCTCAGAGATCCACCTGCCTCTGCCTCCCGAGTGCTGGGATTAAAGGCATGTGCCACCACCGCCGAGCTGCAAGTGAATTTTATAGTCAAACTACAGATTGGGAGAAGCCAGCATTTGTTCAGTCCTGATACACTAGGGCATAGCCTGCTGCGGACCATCCTGAGGTGACACCAAAGGTACAGGTGGTTCCAGAGAGGATGCACAACTGTCCCCCAGCAACCAAGAGACACACTGCAGTGTCCCTTGCAGATGACCTTAGCCATGAGGGTCACACTGTCTGCTTGTCTTAGCTGCGCCTCCCAGAGCCATCCTGGGAGTAAACAGCTTCCCTGCTCCCCCCACTTCCTCTCACGCCTGTGCTCAGACTGCTCTCGAGATGCATCCTCTGAGGATTCTGAGAGTGCCAGCCCACTGGCAAGCAGTGCCACCCCTAGATAGGTGATCCTGGGTAGTCAGAGAGCACAGTTTGAGCAAGCCATGGAAAGCAAGGTAGTAAGCATTGTTCTTCCTTGGTCTCTGCCTCAGTTCCTGCCATGAGTTCCTGTGCTGACTTCCATTCATGATGATAAGCTGTAATGTGGGGAGGAAAAAAAAAAGAATCACAAGCATCTTGAGTGTCCATCATTTACAAAGGCCGGGCTGGACTGGCTGCTGGAGCTGCCACTCACTGAGGCTTCTCTTCCTCCACAGGTGTTCATCTCCGTGAACTGCTTAAGCACAGATTTCTCTTCCCAGAAGGGCGTGAAGGGCTTGCCCCTCAACATCCAAATTGACACCTACAGCTATAACAACCGCAGCAACAAGCCCGTACACCGGGCCTACTGCCAGATAAAGGTCTTCTGTGACAAGGTAAGCAAGCAGTGGGCTTAGGGAAGAGCAGCAGATGTACCCATCCTTTCCGGGCTTCCATACAGAAGCTAACCTTAACCGGGCACTTACCGCTTTGCTCTTGCGTGAAAAAAAAGCTAAAGTGTAGAAGAAAGGGGAAAATACTCACCAAAATGATATAATGTTAAGTTTTGTCGTTTGTGTCCCCGGTGCTGGGCCCAGATCAGCAACTCCTTTACTGACTCGCTTCCCTGGGCAGGCCATGCCCAAGATTTCTGCATCCGCTTCGTGCAGCTGCTTCTCCAGGGCCGCTTTGCCAGGTGCAGAGCTAGGGCTGTGTCAAGTCAGACTCTGGCAGGTCTGTTGCATCTGACCACTGGAGGGCGCCTGGGACCTTCACCTTCAGAGAGCTGTCTCCAACAGCCTGCCAGATTGGGCACATCTGCAGAGCAGGGTCTTTGCCTGTAACAAATGATGACAAATTCAGTGGCTTAAAGCAACATCGTTATTATCTGTCAGTAGCTCCCTCTTACTGAGCTGACGCCAAGGTGTGAGCAGGTCTGCATTCCTTTCTAGACTAGCTCCAGTCTGTCTCCACGCCTTTTCCACCTGCTGGATGCAGCCAGCTTGCGACCACATCTGTCTCAAGATGTGTGGCTCACACAGGATCACTCAGACCCCCTCTGCATCTTCATTATGCCTCTCTCTGATTGTTCTGCTTTCTGATCCCTTGTGATCACCTCGGGCTTCCACAGCTGACCTAGGATCGTTTCCCCATCTTCTAGCCTCCTCTCCCCTTTGCCGTGTAATCTCCTCCTGCCCAGCCCCAGGATCAGGTGTGAAGGTAATGGACACAGGTGCTTCCGTGGGATGCACTGGAAGCAGTTAGTCACAGCTGGTGGGCACGAGGACTTGTGACCTAAGTCAGGCTCTTCCCACCTGACCACATTCCTCCGTAGCCTGGAGAAAACAGCTTGATCCAGATATGTGGCACCAGCACCTGAGAGGCCAAGAGAATTGGGAGACAGAGGTCCAGCCTGGGTACATGGGGCTTACACACACACACACACACACACACACACACACACACACACACACACACACAGTCTCAAAGACAAAGCAAAAACCCTTAGGAGGAGCTATTTGCATTATTTTTATAAAACTAGAGAAATTGCAGTTTTATTCAAACCTTTTTCTTTTCACATCTGATATTTATGTTCAGTCTTTCCTGATTAATAATTTCCCTGGGCATTCTTGGGAATTCATGGGTTCATTTTTTTTTTAAGTGCCATGAAGGTACTGGTTTTCTTCATAAGGCCTCTGCAGACCAGAGCTGCCTCACTCTCTACTGCCCGCCTGCGGCCCTTACTCCGTCCACTATAATCCTGGCCCACTTGTTATTTGCTGTCTTGTGATTGCCTTCTGCTGGCTCTCAGAGCTCTCACTTTGAGTCTGGTCTCTACGTCTAGTGAGAAACTAGAACTAAGGCACTTTGGGTGTCCTTCGGTGTATCAACAGTGTATTTCCTTCCTAAGGAAGTCGTACCATCTCTTTGTTAGAGTCGTCTAGCTGGCTTGATAAGTGAGTTTCTCATTTTTCGGGAATAGCAGCCATTAGGCACATTTTCAGAGGAAATGTGGGCAAAGTTTGGATTTCTAAACAACGAAACTTGGGGTCACTGCTTTTTCTCTTGTCTCACTGGCCCGTCCTTTTGGTTTCTGGCACGCTGTCTTATGTGGCCTGTGCCCAATATAGGAAGCAAGAATGACCTTGACCTCCTGAGCCTTCTGCCCATTTCCCTGCGTATTGGGCTTCAGGCCGGTGCCACCATCTCCCTGACATGTCCACAGAAGTCAGTCTCCTCAGCAGTCATAGTCATCTTCACCCTAACAGGCAGCAGGTTCTTGGGGCTAACGTTTTGGGACGAGCCCCGCTGTGCCCAAGCGCATTCCTAGTGGGTTATGATAAGAATTGTAAGTGCTTGCATTCAGGTGGTCCCCATACTGTCCCAGGATTTCCTTTGACATTTTTCCGCATCTGAACTGGGAGTGAACCCTTCAGCACTTCTGCATGAGAAGTGCTTATTTCATGTTCAGAGCTTGTGCTGGGTCTCTGGTCCGTCTGTCAGTTCACAGGTGCTGTACAGATTTGCAGCCAGCACTACTGATGTAGCTGCAGCCATCTGATTACATATTCCATTTTGTGTGTAAGATCTTCCTGTCTGTAACCTTAGGGAGATTCTCTTCCACTGCTGGTGAGCACCTGAGTCTGATGAGCCTCCATGCCCTTGAGTTTGCTAAGCATCTGTATGTTTACGGCTTTTGTTGGGTTTGGAACATGTCAGGCCGTTGTGTCTTCAGACATGCCTGCTCCTTCCACTCAGGTTCTCCAGTTACATCCGTGAAGTGCTTTGAGTTTCACTAATGGCCTGTCGTTGTTGTTTGGTTTTTCTTCTTTCCAGAGAGTTCCCATCATTATGTGCTAGGTTCACATCCTTTGCCAGGGCTGAACCAATGAACTGAACTCCATCCACTGATATTTTCATCTCAGAAAGCTTAAGGTGGACCCATTTTAGATCATGACTCTCCTTAGCAAGCAGTGGGTTTGGTTTTGTTGTTGGTAGTGATGTTGTTGTTGGTGGTGGTGGTGGTTGTTTTGGGCAGTTTCTATTTGGGCAGATCCTGGGCAGCAAACATGGGGTTGTGCACACTAGGCAGTTGCTGTCCCACTGAGCCCAGGCTTAGTTTTTGGATAGCTTTTGAACATATAGGATAAAATGACATTACCGACTTCATGATTTGATTTCCTTTCTGTTTGGGTAGAAACCTGGCTGTCTTGCTGGGTATCTGGCCTTGTGCATTTTGCCTTGCTGGGGCTGGGTAGTTTTATTCCTAGGACTCTTCTTCCAGTTTGCCTGAGACCTCATTAAGTCTCTTGGAAACAGATTCGTTCAGATGTCATCTTATGATCCAATAGGTGACTCTTGAGGCCACACTGTGTCAGGCTCATTATTCTGCTCTACTGAGCAGGGTTTTCCTGGGTGTTACTCAGGGCCCTGAGAAAGGGACGTTTTTTTCCAGTCCAGTTGGTGGGAACAGACAGTAGTTTACCCTGTGTGCATGTGTGTGTATAGAGTAACCTCTTTGAACCCGTGTACTTGGAAGCTGATAAGCTCTGTCATTTCAGAATAGAGTGTGAGTCTTTCTCTTGGCAGCAGCCTGAGTTCCTTGTTATTCTTTCTGGATATCTATCTGGCTGATAATCAGTTCTGTGAGAGTACCTTTGGGGTAGAGGTGCAGCTTCTCATCTGACAAAGTTACTGTTAGGCTCTTAGGGAGGCACTGGTAGACATGCAGCTCTATCCAGGATTGGCTAGGGCCTGCTTCTCTGTATCAGGGAGTCTGTGTCTGAGGAGGCCAGAACTTGATGTATTATGTCTCCCTTGATCACTTTCCATGGTCTGTATTGAGGCAGGATCTCTCATTTGAACCCAGATCACCAGTTTGGCAGCTCCTGCTAGCCAGCGTACTCCAGGGATGTACGATCTCTGTCTTTTGCTCTCTGGGATAGTAGGTGGGGCTGTGGTGCCCACCCCCAGTCTGCATGGGTGTTGGGGATCCAACGCTAGTCCTTACCCTTGTACTGCAAGCATTTTACCTGCCGAAACATCTCCCTGGCCCCATATATAGCCGTTCTTACACACAGGCTGTACATCTACCATGTATACCATCCATGTACAAGGTGCTGGCACCTTTTAGAGCAGGCAGAAGGTTTTGTGCTCTGCTTTCAAACCTGATCCTTATCGTGTAATGATGCCAAAAATCAGCGAGAGGCCCTTCACTTCCTGCTTCCTATCAGGGAGGATATTTAACAGAAACATAGGCCAACAGTTCCTACCTCACTGGGCAACTGTAAAGCCATCCATCCGCACAATCCAGAGACATTATCACTAGACAAAGAAGAACAAGTCAGTGTTTCATTGTAATGTGTCGAATTATACCCAATTTCAGGTCATGCTTTTTACTAGTAAAGTTCTTGTGAATATTTGTGTGGGTTCAGTTGCATGATGCCGCCACTCTGTGCAGTGGATATGCATGGCACAAATACATGACACAGCACAAAGACCACTAGTGATGGCTTTGTTTCTTGTGATTGATACCTGATTGTGTCTGTTGCTCATGAATACCATGTCTTTGGTCAGAGCCATTGCTCTCTGTACTGACATTAGCCACACTGGGAATATTAATAGGGCCAAATTTTATTTTTTTTCTTTCATGGTCCTTCCCTATGAGATGGGGGAAAGGTACCCACACCTCAGCAGGCAGTGTGGGATGTACTAGCAGGTTCTCTCAGTTTCACCTTTAGCTCGCTGCATGTTATCAAGAGGAATTCTGCTTTATTTGTGTCTAAAGTGTGATTTCATGTAGCTAGAAACTATCTGAAGAAGCTGCAAAAGTGTCACTAACTACGTTAATTGTGGAAAGGGGTTTCCGTGTGACATTTGCATACATGTCTATGATGTACATCAGTGAGAGGAGTGGGCTTGTGAGAGGAAGCAGGCATGGCAAACCTTATGCTGGCACTCACTTCCGGAGATCCTGGTAGTTCCCAGAGGCCCTGATCTGCACTCTTGTCTCCTTTGCCTGCAGGGAGCTGAACGGAAAATCAGAGACGAAGAACGAAAGCAAAGCAAGAGAAAAGGTAAGTGCATTGGCCCGGGTTCCCAGAGAATGTCTGGCTGCAGCTGTGTCCTGCCAGCCACAGCCTGAACCCTGCAGAGTGTGGGCTGACATGGTGAGTGCCAGCACCAAGGCCTTCCCCAGAAGCTGTGGAGGAGGGCAGGCGCTTACTCACAGAACTGCATGCCATGTCTTGGGTGGGCTCAGGCTTTTTTGGATGCTGGGTCTTGCTCACTCTGTAGATCAGGCTGGCCTCCAAGTCGTAGAGATAGAGCAGCCTCTGCATCCTGAGTGCTGGGATTAAAGACATGCGCCAGCACAGAGGCAGCCATAACAATCATCTCTTGGTGACTTGTGATTTTGCTCCCCAGTTTCTGACGTTAAAGTACAGCTGCTTCCCTCACACAAACGGACGGACATCACGGTGTTCAAGCCCTTCCTGGATCTGGATACCCAGCCTGTCCTCTTCATCCCGGACGTGCACTTTACTAACCTGCAGCGGGGCAGCCATGTGGGTACCAGTCTGCCGGGAGAGGCTGTGGGACATGGCAAAAAGATTCCCTGGTGGTTTTTACAGACAGATTGCAATGGCCCCTTGACCAGTTAGTGAGCTCTCTGGAACTTTCAGTCAGGTGACATGATACCTATTAAAATTGAATGGTGAATGATGCTGATCCAGAGATGCAGTGCTAGACCTTTCACCCCAGGTCCATGCATATTCTTTCACGTTGTAGCTCAATTTAAAGGTGTTGAGAGCAGCCTCACATTTGGGGTTTGAGTCTCTGTGGTCTTGTAAGTTCAGCTTGGGTGACACCTGTGTCCAGAGGCCCCCTTCTTGTGGTTCCCGTTACTGGTTGTCATTGACATGTGCCACATGCTATACAGCCATATCTTAGCAACCCATGCTAAATTTAAAATCCAGCCACACCCTGCCTCGTGGGACAGGCATTTCAGGAGAGTGTAGCTTTCCTTTTTATACTGAGGTCAGGTAAATTCACAAAGGAGACCCTGCCGTGCACTTAGTAGAAAGATTTCTAAGGGACTAATGTGTTGTCAGAGGTGTTGGCCAATCATCCAGTTCTAGTGAGATTCCTCAGAGCAAACTGGAGGCTGCAAGGTTTTTCTGTGAAGGGGCTGGTACCAGTGAATATTTCCAACTTTTTCGGTCTGTATCGTCCCCCATGGGCTGTTCCCGCTCTGCCATTCTGTTGCAGAAGGAGCCACACACAGTGAGTGACTGAGTCGGGGCATCTAAATGTTTACATCAGCCAGCCTCCATCAGGTTTGGTCCACAGGTCACAAAGACCAGCCCCCTGGGTCAGCAAAGTCAGAGAGATCTCTAAAAAATCTGGGTGTTGAAAAATACAGTTACAGGATTGTGTCTTTTAGAAGAAGGGTTTGGTGTTTAGACTGGTCTCATTCAAAATAATCTCAATTTGGGACTGATTTACATATGTCTGAAGCATCTGCACGAGTTTGGAAAGTGATCTGAGTCTGTGTCTTTGGCCTTAGGTTCTCTCCATGCCCTCAGAAGAGCTGGAAGGTGAAGGGTAAGGTTTATATTTGTTTCACTCTAATACACTCGAACTCACAAAAATGTAGAGATAGGATACAAAGAACTTGCTTTTTCTCTGAGCTACTTCAGCATAGTTTCTCCGCCAGGCGTGGTGACACCCACCTGCCATCCCAGCACTGGAAAGACCAAGGCAGGAAGATGTGACTTGCGGCCATCCTGGGCTACATAGTGAGTCCCAAGCCAGGGCGTTGTAGCAAGACCCTCTTCTAATAAAAGAATAGAGAGCTGACCCAGAGCCCCACTGTTCCTGAATATCAGGTCTATTTCCTGTTAACAAGGACCTGGTGGTGGCGCACGCCTTTAATCCCAGCACTCGGGAGGCAGAGGCAGACAGATCTCTGAGTTCGAGGCCAGCCTGGTCTACAGAGCTAGTTCCAGGACAGGCTCCAAAGCTACAGAGAAACCCTGTCTCGAAAAACCAAAAAAAAAAAAAAAAGGACCTCACTTCCACAGTGTGGAAGGGAGCTGACTCAGCCGCAGACCCATTCAGGTCACAATGGTTGTGCAGTAACACGGTCTTGCAAAACTAGATCCAGTTCAGAGCCTCCATGTGGTGTGTCTTTAACTTGGGAGACATCTGCAGTGAGGCCTATCCATGCACCCCAGATGTGTCCTCTGACACCTCCTCCCCTGGGTCCTCCCTCGGTTTATCTCATCCCTGTGCCCACAGTGCCCGTATGACTAAGCCTCTGCTTAGATGTCTTCCCTTTTCTCATGTGCTACGGAGACAGTATGATGTACCTTGTATATCCCTCGTTCACCTCCAAACTTCAACCTGCTCACTGATCTCCGTCAGTACAGGTCTGTGTTTCTCACTTCAAGCTGTAAACCACCCTGTCCACTCACAGGAATTCACCGACTGCCGCTGTTGACATGAGGCTCCTATCCCTTGACGCAGCCCCTGGTCCTTTTGACTTGTATTCAGTGCTGGTGTCTTCCTTGTCTAACCACAGAACCAGTCTCTTGTCCAAGAAATGCTGATTTCCCTTAGAGGAGGCAGTGTGTAGAATCCAGGACTGGGGCTTCAGATGTCCCTCTGAAGTCTTGATGCTTCTCTCTGTAGGTAGCCTGCTCATTCCTGTGGGCTCTGTGCCCAGCAGTCCCCTGCTATTAGAATATCCACAGCCTACACAGACCCCAGCCTGGCTTGTCCCTAAGATGGCTTTGGGACTGAACTTTGAAGACATAGTAGAATCTGCTTTGGCATTCCTTTTCCTACTCACACAGGAGTGCATAGAGATGAACACCCAGCTCTTGGTGGCTTCCTTAGCCCTCTCTCCCTGCATCTCGGTTTTGGGTTTGTTTTTTGAGACGGGGCTGTACCCTGGCCTAGCACTCACTGTGTGGCCCAGCCTGGCATCCGGCTCAGGAACAGTTTCCACCTCGGGTTTCTGAGTGTTGTGATCACAGGTCCAAGCCTGTACCTGATTTTCTGGGTTCTGTTTCTGCTTTCCCTCCACTCCAACCCTCTCCCAGCCTACATTTGTCACCGCTAAGCCCGTGCCATGGTTCCACTCATGGTGTATCAGGCATGGCCTCCTGTGGGCACCTTCGTCAAGTACATGTCACAACCAAGGAGCTGATGGACTGATCCTTTCAGGCCTGTGCTGTCCTTATTTCTGGTCATCTGTCTCTTCATTCACCCCCACAGACCCTTCCCAGAACACACACCTTTGCCAGCAGTGGCTAAGACTGCACTTTTCTCTCAGGCTCCTTGTCCATTCTCCCCTGCTATTTCCATGGAAGCCTTTAGAAGCTACACTGTGGTCACCTGAGCCTTCTGATAGACAGACCATCCTACCTGTGGGCCTGGAATTTCCTGCAGCATAGACCACACCTTTCAGCCACAACTGTCCACCTGACACAATTTTCAGAGTCCCCCTGACCCAAGACATAAAACCCACAATTTCTTAAAGCTAAACGAAGGTGGCAGAGGGCTGTCTAGTGTGTATTGTGTCACAGCAAGCGTGGCTCTGCTTTCCTTTGCTCAGTGCTGAGTTAGTGGAAGGAATGTCTGGCAGTGGAGCCCGCCCAGCATGTCACTTGGGTGGCTTAGCCCTGCCCAGGTTGTTGTCTGGCTTGGACCACATAAAGAATGAAAAGATAAAGTACAGCAATGGCCCTAAAGAACCTCCCTCCTGCTCATGCAGTCCAGTGGATTTGAAGCTGGTAACCTAACAGTGCTTTGGCTTACCCACAGGTCAGTCTTGAAAAGGGGGCCGTTTGGAACCGAAGATGACTTTCTAGTTCCTCCACCAGCTAAGCTGACCCGGACAGAAGAACCGAAGAGAGGTGCGTTGGGTCCCAGTGATACTAGGAATTCTTAGCTGGCAGTGAGCTCATGGACTTGGCTTCTCTGGTCTCATCCCCTGCATGTCCGCCCCTCAGACCACCACCTCCCCTGAGTGTGGGGGGAGGCAGAGTTCAGGGGTTACTGCAGTTGGGTCCTGGGGCTCACACTGAGGTGGCGTGTGTTTCTCTCCCTCCTGGGGCTGTGTCTGGCCATCTTAACTAGCACCTGTGATCCGTTGTCATGAGTTTTGCTCATGTGAATTAACTTCTTTTCTTCCCTGTCCTACCCAGTGCTGCTCTATGTCCGAAAGGAGTCTGAAGAAGTCTTCGATGCCCTGATGCTCAAGACCCCGTCTCTGAAGGGCTTGATGGAGGCGGTAAGTAGGACACACAGCTCAGTCCCTCTGTAGAAATGGAGGGAGCCTCACAGTCCCAGTCAAACATTTTGTTAGACAGCCTGATTCCTCTGTCATGCTAGAGCCTTGACCTCTTTTCCCAGCCATCCTTTGTGTATAGCACAGCGTGCCTGTGACCCGCCTTGGGCATCCTCGCTTGGCTGCAGTTCTGTCTGTCCCTTGTGACCAGCCTGGAGTTGGTAGGTGTACTGAATTCCATTTGTGATGGCCTAGGGGACAGTTTAACTTTTATACTCTTGATTGAAGAGAAAAGTCATAGAGGTTAGAGGTTGACAGTAGTAAAGTCTTAAAACCGTCATCCATAAACTAGTGGTTCAGTCAGACTTGGTAGCAGTCTGTAATTTCCAAAACTCTAGAAGCTAGGGCAGAAACATTGAGAATTTGAGACAAACCTGTCCCCAAACAAAAACTCCAGCTCCCAGTCTATCTCTGCTCCTCATTGGGGCTGCAGTCTTTCTCTGCTCCTCATTGGGGCTGCAGTCTTTCTCTGCTCCTCATTGGGGCTGCAGTCTTTCTCTGCTCCTCATTGGGGCTCCAGTCTGCCTCTGCTCCTCATTGGGGCTCCAGTCTGCCTCTGCTCCTCATTGGGGCCCTCGTCTGCCTCTGCTCCTCATCGGGGGTCCCAGTCTTTCTCTGTTCCTCATTGGGGCCCCAGTCTGCTTCTGCTCCTCCTTGGGACTCTCGCCTGCCTCTGTGCCTTTCTTGTCTTTGCTAACCATGGTAGACCTTATCCAGAGTACATCTGGGAGGATATAGAGGTGTGACCTGTGATGACCACTAACCCCCGGAGCTGAGCTCATGTCCCTGTGGGGTGTCAGAAGAAGCATGAGAGGAGGGCTGCATGCTGAGTCCCCTTTCTGGTTTGTCTTGGCCAATATCCTAGCACCAGTGATGGCTCCTGACACTTTCCAACCGTAAGCCCATGCAAATCACAGAAATTTTGATCTCAAAGTGATGCATAATTGAAATGCCCCTTAGCTCCCTTAACAGCTGCAGTGTGCTGAACCCACTTGAAAAGTCTTTTAAAAACAAACACAAAACCTAGGTCCTGCTATGTAGTCCAGGCTGGTCTGGAACTCACTTATATAGCCCAGTCTGGCCTCAAACTCCCCATTGCTGGGGTTTCAGGCATGGGCTAGCACTCACAGCTTTATCCACTGTAGGCACTGGAGCCACCAGACTAAATGACATAAGTCCAAATGGAGTGGTCTGCCCAGACAGGAAGACAGAGGACAATGAGATAAGCCAGAGATCCACAGGGAAATGCTCAGATACAGAAAGTGTAATGAAGGTGCATAAATCAGACAGGGTGACAGTAGTCCCCACATCCCTCAGTGCGACCCTTCCTGCATTAGCCTCCTGAGTGCTGGGATCACAGGCATACCCACCTGTTGGCTTATACCTGTGTGACTTGTCTGTAACTCTCAAAGATGAATATGTGCCATTTGTCAGACCAGCAGCATGAACTGCTCAGGGTAGGCCCAGCATGCACCGGGGCTTCAGTGGGTAAAGCTGATTGGCTCCTAGATGGAGCAGAATTGGCAGAACAAGTCAAGGAGCCGTCACAGGGAGCTAAAGCCACTCTGACACAGGGCCTCTAGATCACAAAGCCAACCCTGGTCACATGGTCCTAGCTATGGATGGTTCTTTCAATCAGTTGACTTGTTGACATCTGAATTAATTAGGGGAATCACCAGCTCCCTCTCCCCAGGACATAGTCCCTTTGTTTAAGCATCTTTTAAAAACAGGAGGCTGACAGCCAGGCTGTGGTGGTGCACACCCTTAATCCCAGCAATTAGGAGGCAGAGGCAGGCGGATCTCTTGAGTTCAAGGCCAGCCTAGTTTACAGCGGAGTTCCAGGACAGCCAGGGCTACACAGAGAAACCCAATATTGGGGGAGGAGAGGTAGAGCAGGACAGGAGGAATTACAAATTTGAGGACAGCTTTGGCTATAGTAAGACCTTGTCTCAAAACACACACACACACACACACATACACGGATGAAAAGATGGGTCAGTGGTTAAGAGCACTGGCTACTCTTCCAGAGGACGTGGGTTCAGTTCCCAGCACCCATATGATGGCACACAGCTGTCCGTAATCCTAGAGGATCCAGAGGTACCAGGCATGGTGTGGAACAATAGACATCCATGCAGACGAAACACTCATACACAAAAATTCAAAATTGGTAAATGTATACACATACACACATAAGTAAAATCTGTAAAAAAAAAAAAAAAAAAAAGATAAAACTGAAAGCTGAGTATAATTGTGTGGTTTTTTTTTTAAACTTTGACAACATTCTTATTCTCTGTTCTTTTAGATCTCAGACAAGTATGATGTCCCCCATGACAAGATTGGGAAAATATTTAAGAAGTGCAAGAAAGGGTGAGTAATGGCCTGTTCTGTGTGCCCCTGAAGACAGAGGTCCTCAGCACTGGCCGTGTAACACACTGTCAGTGGCACACAGCCAAAAAGCAGCCAGAAAATGCAAGTGTTAAATCTGGGCTTTCTGCTCTTATTTGTTTGTGGGAGAGAAAGTGGAAGAGTGAGTCAGGGCTAGCCCTGAACTCATGACAGTCCTCCTGTCCCAGGCTCCCCAGTGCAGGGAGTGTAGGCGTGAAAAACCATGCCTCACTTTCTCTTCCTTATTAAATTTGAAGATCAGTCTTTTCAAGGGATAAAGAAATCTGTATTTACACTTCCAGTGCCTGGCAGCCGTGAAGCGGCTCCACACTCGGGGTGTGTGCTGAAGCTGACAAGGGTGTCCGGACCCTCCTTTCCCATCACCAGCCAGGTGCGAGGCTGGACACACCTCACACCATTCTCCTGTGTGGTTTGGCGATGTGGAGCTGTGACTCAAACCAGTTTTGACTGACCCCCAAAGCCTTTTCCCTTATTCTTGAACACCCCACCCTTGGTTGTATTTTCCAGCTACAGAAAATTGATTCTTGTCCAGAAATTAATTTTTAGTATATTGTGTGTTTGTATGTGTGTGTGTGTGTGTGTGTGTGTTCATGGAGTCAGTTCTCTTCTACCCCTGGATACTGAGGATGGAACACAGGTCGTCAGGTTTGGCCGCCAGCATTGTCAGTCACCTGCTGAGCCATCTTGCTGGCCCCAGAAACTGTGATTTTTTAGTTCTCTTTAGCATGAATAAGCAGAGTACATAGTATAAGACCTTTTTGTCTTATTTCTAAACCAAATGCTAAGGAATTTTCTAACAGGAAGGATTAAGCTTAACTACTTTGTTTAAACTTTGGGGGTGGCTTGCCAGGAAGGGTAATCCATCAGGCGGCTGTGACTCAGTGGAGATGAGTTGTACTGATTCCAATGTAGAGCCACCCACATAGGGTACCATTTAGGGCGTGAATACTCCAGGTCAGATGTGGTCAAGTGGGCAGTGTTTCCTGTCCATCACATGACCAGTGTTTCTACCACTGGGAGCCTTAACTCGGTTCCCTCCCTACATGGTCCCCACCATAGGCACTATGGGGCACTCTGTCTTCTGAAGGAGGCCTCCACCGCATGGGAGGGTACGACAGTGTCCCCACAAGTCACAGTCGATTCCCAACTAACAAGAAAATCCAAGCCTTGCACCAGAGCCAAGTAGGATGGTGGGAACTGACACCCTGTCTTTGTCCAGGATCCTGGTGAACATGGATGACAACATCGTGAAACACTACTCCAATGAAGACACCTTCCAGCTGCAGATTGAAGAAGCTGGCGGGTCATACAAGCTCACCCTAACAGAGATTTAAGGTGTGGGGCACTCAGCCCCCATGTGTGGGAGTTCAATGAGAGTGTTCCAGATCTTACAGTTCGGCCAGCTGAGGAGCCCAGGCACCCACCAACTTCTTGACTATCAGGGATGGAACTTTTCACATAGGAGATGACGCTGTGTTGGTGTTTCCCATGTGATAGAAATCCATTCGTTGTTGTGTTTGAATTTCTGATATGCTTAGAAAGCAAAACATGAGAACTTTGTACTGGATCTAACAGACCGTGGGAACCTTTGGGGTCTGCTACATTACTTACCAAATCTCGGGAGATCTGCCTATGTCCGTGGTAGCGGTGGGCTGCTGGCTGCCGAGGGTCAGGAAGGCAATAGATTGTCTTTGAGGATTTTGTGTTCTTGCCTGACCTCAGTCAAACTCCAGCTGCCTTGGGGAGTGGGTCCAGCCCTGAGCAATAAAGGACTGAGCCCTCTCCCTCCACTTCCTCCCTTCTGATGTTTACTAATTAGGGTGCCTTCCTGGAACCTTCCTTGCAACTTCCTTGGACATACCAACTACCTTTCTTATGAAGAACTTAAGTGGGTGGCAGCGTGAAGTTAGTTCAGTTAAAGCTGCATTGTATATAAGTGCAATATCTTTTTGAAGGTCTGCCTGTAAATGTGTACATACATGTCTGATATAAATATATAATATATAAATACAGTGTCTGTGTACAGATAGTGGGGGCAAGCAGGAAGGTCTACTTTGCAAACCCTCCCCAGAGAAAAGGGTAAGCTATTTTTGATAACGTGGGCCAAGCAGGTGGAATGCGTTTTCCCAAACACAAGCAAGTGTTCCCTAGCATAGCAAAAAGCCATCTCAAGTAGCGGAGCCACCTGCTCTTGAGAATGCTGTCACCATGTGGGTTTCTACACCCTGAGTGGAACTAACGGAAGACTCAGCTGCAGCTACTGTTTGGGGTGCATATGCAGTGTCAGCAAAGATGTGCCCATGCGGATCACAGCTGTCATCGTGAGCAAGCGATGCACCCCAAAATGGGCCTACTTCTGCGAGCACCATGTTTCAGAACTTCCAAACCGAGGCTACTGTGTGCTAACTAGAAAGCTCTCATGGATTTACATTACTCTGGCAGGGGGATGTTTTGTACACACTTAAATATTTAAGAAAAAACTTTGCAATGTAATTTTATAACAAATCCTGTAACAGAAATACAATTGCGGGTCTCTTTAGGTTCAGGGAACTAGAATAGGTCATTTGTATGAGTAGGAATGTTAGCTCTATACTTAGGTAAAAATATTCTAATGAAGTATGTGAACAAAATAGCTAGTTTTCTAAGCTATGGGATACGGGTCATATAACACTATTTTATATTTTGTTTTATGAAATCAATTTTACTTGTTTTAATTGTATCATTGAATGTGTTTTAAACTAAAGGGATTGAATTTTATATGTCTGATTCACAAGATGTCAGCTCCTGTTACTCCGTGCGACTCCTTCACTCCGTCTTTTTCCATTGCCTGACTAACCTGGAACTTGCTATGTAGCCCATAGCTCAGACTCAGAGTTCTGCTTCCCAGGTGCAGGGATTAAAGGCATGCACCACCATAGCCTCCCAGATCCAGGACTGCATGCATGCACCACCATAGCCTCCCAGCCCTGGGATTGCATGCCTGCACCACCACAGCCTCCCAGCCCCGGGATTGCATGCCTGCACTACCACAGCCTCCCAGCCCCAGGATTTCATGCCTGCACCACCATGTATAAAATACACCTTTAATGAACATGATGCAATCAATGATGATGCCAACTCCCCTGGAAGATTTCCCATGACTTGTGCACATTTTCCCACCTTTGTCCTTAGGCCCGAGTCCAGCCTGTGCCCACAGCAGGGTTTACTGATGACTCAATGGCTCAGGGCCAGCATGGGGAGCCAGAGTTGATGGCAGTTGCCCTGTGGGAGCCCTTCCTCCCAGCCCCTAGGGCTGCCGTTGGCTCCCTCCTCACTCAGCTCTGGCGCCTGAGAGAAGAGCTCGGGGAAGGGTTGTTCCAAAGGGTCAATTAGAAGGGCATCACAGAGGAAGGCTGAGCGGGTCCCCATGTGTGGAGAACTAACTGCACCCTGGGGGTGTTGAGAGGGATACACTTTGTTCATTTCTGTGACTCCATGTGCTCCAGGAAAGCAGTGTGTGGTTGTCATCCTGTTAGTGACATTTGCATCCCACCCAATGCAGCTAGGCTTTGACCCCTGACCTCTGCCTCCTGGCGTCAAACCTGGTGCTTAGAGGGGATCCCAGATTGTGCTCAGGCCTCCTCTGACTCCCGATCCGAACTCTAAGCACATGACCCCTGGTCCTGAACTCCTATAGCTACTACCCCTTCAAATCTCTGAACCAAATGTAACATCTCAAAAAAGGAAAAGAAAGAAAAGAAAAAAAGACAATCCCATCAGCTACTAGAATGAACATCCCAGCTCTATGAGACAGTGACTGGAGGCTTAACGCCTTTCCCCACCACCACCCGGCCCCCAATCCTCCTCCAGGGTCCTAAGGCAGAAAGGCTCCTGGAGTGGGTTGTCTGATGGAATCAAGATACTACTGATTCCACCACCCTCGTGGTAATGGACACTGGTGGAGGCATGAACTGTGAAGAGAGATGTGTGAAATCTCACCTTTGAGCACTCCTAGTTAAGTGCTGCTAACCAAAGAGCTGCAGCTCTGACTGCGGAACTTCTAGACAATCTGCAAAGCCAAAAAAATAGGATGGCATTTGTTTGGTCTTAAGAGACAACATGATGGAAGGAAAAGATGTGTTCTGGGATTCAGAGACCTAGTTCAGGTGCCATGTAGGCTCAGAGCTCCTAGGTCTGGGCTGGAAGGAGCCATGCCTCCTCCAGCAGCAGAGCCACTGGCTGGACATCAGATGGAGAGCCTCATCCTGTGATTTAGTCACAGCCATGCAGGGGGTCTATATTAATGTAAGGAGATTGCCTTGGGGACATGGGACTCTGGACTTTGGAATGAGGACATGTGTGAAGATTGACTAAGCTAGAGAAAAGTGACTCTCCATCCCCAGTGGCCATGGCTTCTGCATCTCCAGTGGCCATGGCTGCTCCATCCCCAGTGGCCATGGCTTCCCCATCCCCAGTGGCCATGGCTTTTCCATCCCTAGTGGTCATGGCCTCCCTCATCCACAGTGGTCACGGGCTTCTCCATCCCCAGTGGTCACAGCCTCCCCCATCCCCAATGGCCATGGCCTCCCCATACCCAGTGGCCATGGCTTCTCCATCCCCAGTGGTCACAGCCTCCCCTATCCCCAATGGCCATGGCCTCCCCATCCCCAGTAGCCATGGCTTCTCCATCCCCAGTGGCCATGGCTTCCCCATCCCCAGTGGCCATGGTCTCCCCATCCGCAGTAGCCATGGCTTCTCCATCCCCAGTGGCCATGGCTTCTCTATCCCCAGTGGCTGTGGCCTTCCCACCCACAATGGTATCTACCTGCCTTAACGAAAGTATTCCATGGCGGGAATTGAGGTTATACATTGGCTCAGCAGCAGCCTTCCCCACTCCAAGGCTGGTGTGGCTGTGGCTACTGTTGAGTGCCCAGCCAGCCATGAGCAGAGGCCAGCACTAAACCATGCTACAGCACATCTTCAATCATAGAAGGGACAGTGCTTGACTCTTACTGGAATAAACATTGAGTTTGCTTTGCCTTCCTTGCTTGATTAATGATCCCGTTAAAACTCCCACCTGCACACTTGCACAGTACCCTATCCATGACTGTGATGCTGCACATAGTGTGACCTCCGATCAACACACTTCACGGCCAAGGAAGTCTTCCAGTGAGCCCACGTTCATAAACGTCTCAGGTCTTGCCATGTTCCTCGCTGTTCCAAGGGCTATCTTAATAGAACCATGTATGAGCTATCTCTTTGGTGACTCAGTTACAAGGCCAACTGGTCCTTATGGGGCTAAGGCAAGAGTCCCCAGAAAGCTACGCTTGAAGGTCATCAACATGGAACAGGTGTCTGAGGTTTTGGCTACAGACTGACCCCTCCCATCCAGGAGCCAAAAGGTGAAGTGGTAATGGCACCACTGTGCCCCCCACACCAGAAAAAATTCTTTCTGCCCTGTCGTAGTGGCACATGCCTGTAAATCACAACACTTGGGAGGTGGGAGGGTCAGGAGTCGGTCAGCCTCAGCTACATAGATAGTCAAGCCTATGTTGCATGACTGTCTCAAAAAAGAGAACAAGGAGCTGGGTGGTGGTAGCACATGCCTTTAATCCCAGCACTTGGGAGGCAGAGGCAGGTGGATCTCTGTGAATTAGAGGACAGCCTGGTCTACAAGAGCTAGTTCCAGGATTGACTCCAAAGCTACAGAGAAACCCTGTCCTCGAAAAGCTAAAATAAACTTTATATATAGGGGGGGGCAGAGAACAAGGAGCTAGAGAGGTGCTCAGCCATTAGAATGTGTACTGCTCTTCATGAGGACACAAGTTGGGTTCCCAACACCCACACTGGCATCTTATAACCACTTGTAATTTGAGCTCCAAGAAATCCCATGCCTTCATCTGGCCTCTGCAGATACTTACACTCATAGAACCCAGGACCACCAGTCCAGGGATGGCACCACCCACAATGGATTTGGCTCTCCCCCATCAATCACCAATCACTAATTAAGAAAATTAGTACAGCTGGATCTTTTTCTGTTTGTTTGTTCAAGGCCAGCCTGGGCTATGTGAGACCTTCATTGAACTACAACAGGAAATACTCTTACCTGTAGCTTTAAAATCAGTGGATGAGGATGATACTACTCACTAGCCTGGGCTTGTGCCATTCAACCCTTTGGGGTTCTAATTAGAACAAGGTAAAGGAAGGAATGACCCATTCTCTCTTCTTAGGCTTTTTTCCTGCCCTCAGACACACCTGCTCCACTGCTCTGCCTTTTCCTCCTCCTCGCCCCATCAACCACCCCATCCCAGCCCCCATACACAGTCTCAGGTCTCCAAACTGAGACTGAATTAGCTCCCCTGGGTCTCCAATAAGCAAATGAGTGTTGGTAGAACTTCTCTGCATGGATAATTTTGTGGTCCCAGCATTATTTCCTCTGTGTGTGTGTGTGTGTGTGTGTGTGTGTGTGTGTGTGTGTGCGCGCGTGCGCACGCGCGCGCCATCCTCCTGAGTTCAGCTGTGCCCACTCTCAAACCATCACCCAGGTGAGATAATAGTTTATTTCCCCTCACAGAGCGGTGGAGAGGTCACGGAACCTCACCCGAGTGCCCAGCTGCTTCTTATCACGTGGTCTCAGGGCACAGCTAGAGGATACAGTGGGAGGGGGCTCCACCTATGCTGCCATCTCTGCTGGGTGGAGACTTTCTGGTGTGGCATCAAGTCGGAGGAGCACTCTCACTCCTAAGTGTAGCCCCTCCCCAATGTTCTGTGAGGAAGCCCAATAAACTCACAGAGTGAACTTCAGTGGACTCACACCTTGCTTTATAATTGGGACCTTAGAAGAAAGGGTAGACGTTTCTATCCCCCCAGTAGAGAGACTTTTTAGTGACAAAAGATTGCCTATACATGTGTACGGATAAATAGTCTGCCTATCAGTTGATCTATTATCTAACTTGTACTCATTCTGTTTCTCTGGAGCACTGGAAGTCACAAAGATCTCATTTCCAGACAAACGGCCCACCTTCCTACTTCCTAGCCTAGACAGTGCCTAGGGGTGGCGCTATGCCCAAAGTAAATGCTGTGTGTGTTCATTCTACCAGAGCCTGACTCAGCAGAGCAGGGTGGTGGCCCAGGTGGAGGCCCTGGTTGCCACAGCCCTCCTTCAGGTCCCCTCGTGGCTGTAGTTCACTGCCACTCACGACAGGCTGGGTTCTTCCCTGGCCTGACCCACCATGTCGGTGTCATACCGGGGCATCACGAGAGAGCGGACTTTCTGCTTTGCCGGTGCAGATGAGCACATGGTGTGCCCAGCAGCCTCCTCTGGCGCTGTTACCAGGGGCCTGCGTGGAGCACTTCATTCTGTTTGCATGGCTGCTGATGATAAGGCTAAGCAAACATCCTGCAGGCTGGATCCTGACTCCGGAGGACGCAGAGCTCCAGGGGCCAGCAGCCTCTATCCAGGAAGTCCCCAGGGGAGAGAGAGAAGCCTGTGCCCATTATTAACTCCGCCTTAGAGTCTAGAAACCGAGTGTAGTTGGACAAGGTCATCTTCATTTCACAGAGAGGCAATCTGTTGTCCCCAGGGCTCGTACTTGTCACACAGCCACAGACGTAGCTGTCATCTCTTCGCCATCCCCAAGGATGTGAAGACACAGTGCCCTTCTCAATGTCTATCCTCTCTCAGTAAATGGCTCCTTATCCATTTTTATTCTATGGGAGCCCACCCTCCAAGCAGCAGATGCCCAGCCTGATAAATTCCCCAGCATCCCTCTGGGACCCATTGCTGCTCCATTGCTGCTGCCATAGCTCCCTCGAGCCTGGGCTAGGTGTTAAGGAGACTGATGGAGCCTCCCCAGCCTGCCTCTCAACCTGGCAGCCATATTCAAGCGGCTTTCAAAGGGTGAACAGTTAGGAGAAACAGCGGAGGAGCTCGGGCATCTGGACAGGCTGCTGGAGAGGCCAGGGAGGCGGCTAAGTTGATAAAGTACATGTTTACCTTGTAAACATGAGGGCCCGAGTTTGGATGCTCAGGAGTTCTGCCACCTGTGCCTATTATCCCAGCACTGGGAAGGCAGAGAGACTCAAGAAGCTGCATAGGCCATCTCCTGGTTCAGCGAAACCCTGTCTCCAAAAGGAAGGTGGGGGGCAATGGGGAAAGATACCTGATGTCTGACTCTGGCCTCTGTGCTCATACATATACATGCACACCTTGCATACCACAAGTATACATACACACACTGCTGTTGATGTATTTCTTTGGACCTGGACATTTTAAGTCTTAAAGAACTTTGTTGTGTCTTTATGTATGTACATGCGTGAATGTGGGTGTCCGTGTGCCACAGTGCATGCATGGAGGTCAGAGGATAACTTGCAAGAGTCGATCCTCTCCTACTGTGGGATCTGGAATCGAACTCAGGTCGTCAAGTTTGTGTAGTGAGTGCTTTTAGCTTACTGTGCCTCCTCACCGGCCCTCTCTGGATTCATTCAGTTACTTAAAGCATTGTCTAATTAGCTCTGTTTGGGACAGCCCCCATCAGTCCCTGTTTCCAGCCTGGGTATGAGCCATGCTTTCTCATCTTTCCATATTTTGTCTTTTTTTTTTTAAAATGCTGAGCCTTTAGATAGTAGCATGGTGTGATGTCTCTGAAATGAGACCCTGCCTGTCTATTCTGTCCCCGCCACAGCTCTTCACCAAGTGTACTGGACCCAGCTCCCTCTCTTGGTGGTGAACTTCAGTTAGACACCAGAATCCCCCTGTCTTTGCTGAGGGGCACTGTGGGGAGCAGAGCGCCCTGTCACACGGGCAAGCCATAGCCAACTCTGCTTGGCCTTCACCTTCTCCGTGCTTGGGGCCTGAAGGTCAGCTAGAAGTGGGATTCCAGGGCCTCTCGGGGTCCTTTCCTGCGCTTGTGCCTTTGTGACAGCGTGTGGCTTCCTAGGTTCCCAGACCATGGTTGAGCTTTGCAAAGCTATTCCCTATTCATTGTCCACTTTTCCCTTTGCAGCTTCTGTTTTCTACATGTGAATATGGTGGGGGGGTTACATGTGTGGGAACACACATGTGAGGGTGGCACATGTGCACCTGTGTCCTGTCTATGTAGCGGCCAGAAGCTGATAACATATGTCTGTATCAATTGCTCTCCACCTGGTACACTGGAGCAAAGTCTCCCACTTGAATCTAGAGTGTGGTGTTTGGGTGTAGTATTAGCTAGCCAACATGCTCCAGGGATCCCCTATGTCTTCCCCCTGAGCCCCAGGGTTACAGTGGGTCCCTACACCCGCCTAGCATTTACATAGATGCTGGGTGTCTGAACTCTGGTCCTCAGGCTTGCATCTCCCCAGCCTTCCCTTTTAAGCTTCCTGGTTAGCCTAGCGTCTGCTCTGTCAGCTATGAAATCAGGCCACTTCAAAATATTTTTTTAACAAAGGTCCCTTGGGGAATACTGGGTGACCTTCAAGTTGAGTCAAGTAAAAGGAGCCTTGCAAATAGGATTTCCAGAGAACCACCAACAGTTCAAATGACAACCGTTCTCCCAAACTGAAGCTGTCTTGGAGTTCCAGCCCATCCTTCCTCCTCTGGAATCTAGCTGAGCCCTGGAAGAAGACAATGGACTTGCTGCACAGCCCCGAGGGAAGGAACCATGACCAGACACCACAAAGACTCAGAGGGGCCTCAAGTGTGAGGAGTTAAGTCAGACCACAAAGGGAACACACCGAATGTTCCCGTTCACATAAAGTTCTAGGAGATGCAAAGCAGCCTACTGTTACCGAAAGATATGTAGCTGCCGGACGGAGCTTCCTGAATGGAAGCATCGTTTCCGGGAAAGGCAAAACTCACATACCTTAGTAAGAGCAGGTTTGGTGCATAATTATGTAACTTCAGTTAAGCTACTTTTGTTAATTTTTTAAAATTTTGTTTGAGACAGGGTCTCATCTATATAGCCCTGGCTGCCCTAGAAACTACTGTAGACCAGGCTGGCCACAGAGATCCAACCGCTTCTGCCTCCTGTGATAGGTTTAAACTGTTTGAAAAGCCTACTAACAGCTGATTCCCTCACCCTACCCTACCACAGCACCCACGGCTGCAGCCTCCCTCATCTAGAGCCCATGAGATTCTGAATTTCACTCAGACTAGGTCCCCTTCTAGGTCTTTATCTGCCTTTGGGCCTTCTCCATGGAAAACTTGGCCTGGCCAGTGTCTTCCATCAAACCAGAATTATCTTTCTCCCTGGCTAACATTACCTATTCCCATCTCAGAACTCTGGGGCCCAGGCCCGACCTATGCTCTCCCAAGACCCCATTCAGCTTCCCTGTTGTACCAGAATCTTCTATGTCATGGCAAGGAAAGAGGGCCGGGCTTTCTCTTTTAGACTCCAAAAAGTACTTCAGGAGAGCCTGGCTTAAGTATCTGCTGACCTCAGAAAACTCAGCAGATATGGGAACAACCAGCTAGTGAGGGCCTAGCATCTAGATGGCCCTGCTGGTTTTGAGGCTTGGGGGCACCTTGGCTTGGGAGTAGGGAGGTGAGGGCAGGAGGCCTTGTGTTCTATGATCTGTTGCTGTGATACAAAAACAACAACAACAACAAAAAAAAACCACTCTGACCAAAAGCTACTTGGAGGTAGAAAGGTTTTATTTCAGCCTCCATGTCACTGCCCATCCCTGAGAGAAGTCAAGGTGGGAACTCAAGCAGGAGTTTGACAGAAACTGGATTACTACTGCTTGCTGACTTGCCCGCAGGCTCAGGCTTAGCTAGCTTTGCTTATATAACCCAGGACCACTTGCATAGGAATGGTACCACCCACAGTGGGCTGGGCCCTCCTCCATCAATTAATAAGATAATCAGGCATACCCACAGACCAACCTGGTGAAGACAGTTATTGGATGAAGATTCTCTTCTCAGTTGACTTTAGGATCTGCCAAATTGACAACTAAAGCTAACTAGGATACCTTATACCTAGGTTGGGACTGGAGGGATGGCTCAGCAGTTAAGAGCACTGGCTGTTCTTCCAGAGGACCTAGGTTCAATTCCCAGTACCCACATGACAGCCTACAGCTGCCTGTAACTCTGCCTCCAGGGGATTCAACACCTTTACACAGACATACATGCACGCAAAACACCAATGCACATCAAATAAAAATAAGTTATTTTTAAAAATAACTAGGTTGTAAGCTGATCACTCAGTGACCTGTTTCCTAGTTAGCATGTGCCCTCTGTACATACTGCTACAGGCCCCTGACCACAGCCTGCCTGGACAGGCCCAGCTGGGCCTCAGGGAGGAGAGACCGACCATCTGTATATTCTATCTGCATCTCCTCTGAGAGTCTCTGTCCCCAGGTGAGGAGGACTGGAGCTTAGCCGAAGTTCTGGAAGGCACCACGTGTCAGAACTCCAGCCAGATCCTCTGTGGTACCACTCAGAACCATTAGCGCAGCCAGGCCTGCAGCCTGGAGGAACCCCATCCAGGCAGGAGGAAGGAGGGACCCTCCACACATGGGCCAGACTGCCTGTCGGTCCAGAGACTAACTGGCCTGCCAGGGCTGGCTACAGCTTTCCCAGTGGCTGATAGCCAGGCCAGGAGCTGACCTGTGAGTGTCTGGCCCAACTTGCCAGTGGCTGCCTTATTAATACTGGCCTTGCAGTACAGCTGGAAGGCATGTGACCTCTCTCCTACTTCCAGCTCTGGCCTCCAGATGATTCCTGATCTCTGAAGTTTGCAGACATTACATGTTCCTGGCACAGAGGCCTCCCACCCATTCCTGCTCCTGGCTCTGGGCTGGCAGGCTGCACTAGAGAGCGGGGCACAGCAAGCAGTGCTCACCTGCAGGACAAGAGTGACCTGTAGTGCCAGAGCCAGGCACAAGTCCTGTCTGCAAGGGAGCTCAGAAGCCCTCTGCCCCAAGCTCTTCCCTAAAGCTGCTGCTTTCCACCCCAGGCACCAGTGAGGGGAGGGAGGGAAAGAGCTCCGTCCAGATGTTGTTAGCCAGGCTCTCAGGCTGCTGATGCTGTATCCGTGACTCTAGTCTATGCACAGGCACCACAGTCAGTGGTGGGGCCTCTGGTGGAGACAGAAATGTGCCATTTCTTTTTTCTCCTCTCTCTCTCTCTCTCTCTCTCTCTCTCTCTCTCTCTCTCTCTCTGCCTGGTGTCAGGCCAGAAGAGAGAGGGCATGGGATCATGGGATCTTCTGAAACTAGAGTTACAGATGGTTTGAGCTACCATGCGGGTGGTGGGAATTGAACCTGGGTTCTCTAGAAGAGCAGTCAGTGTTCGTAACCACTGAGCCATGTCTCCAACCCCGTCAATTTTTTCTTTAAGAGAAAGAAGATCGTGAGTAGATTCTAGTCCATACATCACTGGGAATACTTTGTTCATAAAGTATTTGCTTCATGAGTACAAGGGCATTGGTTTGAATTCACAGCACCTATAAAAAAAAAAAAAAAAAGATGAGTGCAGCTGTGTGTACCTGTAATCCCAATACTAGGAGGGTAGAGATGGGAGGGTCCCTAGGGCTTGTGGACCAGACAGTCTAGTCAAATCGGTGAGCTCCAGGTTCGGAAAGAGACCCTATCTCAAAACAAACGAACAACAAGAAAACTGGAGAGATGGCTTAGAGCATAAAAGCCTTTGCTGTGTGAAGGTGGAAGGAGAGAACCAACTCATAAAATAGACCTCTAACCGTGTGCATCATAGCAGGCGTGCGTCCACACGGTGATAATCATATTAACCTTCATAAAAATTTAAAAAGTGAGTCGGGCGGTGGTGGCACACGCCTTTAATCCCAGCACTTGGGAGGCAGAGGCAGGCAGATGTTTGTGAATTCGAGACCAGCCTGGTCTACAAGAGCTAGTTCCAGGACAGGCTCCAAAGCCACAGAGAAACCCTGTCTCGAAAAACAAAACAAAAAAAAAATTAAAAAGTGAGATAGAGATGGATTAAGGAAGATGCCCAACTTCAACCTCTGACCTCCAAACCTATGTACACATGAACAGACACAGAGAGGTGGAGGAGGAGAGGAGAGGGGAGAGAGAGGAGAGAGAGAGAAGAGAGGGAAACTAACACTCTACCCAAATGGAATCTGCAGAACTATTGTGAGATTGTGCTGGTAAGGTAGAGATAGCATGACAGGACAATGACATGGTGATGGCACAATGGTGTGATGAGGACGTGCAGTTGACAGTGTAGAAGAGCCCGGGAGTCACCACCACCCATTGCCCAGAGGCAGCTCTGCTTCAGCTGAGGCAGATCTCAGCAAACAACCCAGGAAGTGCTGTCCCAGGGGCTCCCCTCAGGCTTTCCTTACCTTCAGTTCCTGGTATCTGGGCTTTCCCAGGTGAAGGTTCCTGGGCTCCCAGCAGGGCTGGTCCACCTGCATCTGTCCCACCTGTTTCCAGCTGACCAGAAGGCTCCAGCACAGGCTTGAGAGGTTCGCTTTAGCCTCGAAAGCTTCTGATCTAAAACCTTGCAAGGACAGCTACACCCATGGAGCAGGCTTCAAAGCTCAGGTCACAACAGTACAGAAGGGATTCTAATTGCATTGCTAGAGGTACTCCCCACAACCAAAGACACAGGCGGGCAAGCTGTCAATTGCATTGCTAGAGGTACTCCATATGACCAAAGACACAGGCGGGCAAGCTGCCTGGAATCTGCCCTTTCCAGCTGACCGTGAGTTTCTGCAGTTTGACAGTAGCACAGAGATCCAACCCCAAGGGCTTGTTGAAGATGAAGTCAGTGCATGTAATCCCAGCACCTGGGAGGTGAACACAGGAAGAGGCTGGCTTTACCAGGTAGTGAGGTCAAGGCCAGCATAGACTGTAAGTAGCTCAGTTGGTAGAGCGATGGCCTAGCATGCATGAGGCCCTGAGTCTGGTCCCCAGAACCGACAAACAGGGCACTGTAGCACATACAGAAATGTCAGTACTTGGGATGGATCAGATGTTCAAAGTCAATCTTAGCTACATAACTAAGTAGTTTGAAGTCAAAGTCAACCTAGGGTACATGAGAGCCTGTCTCAAAAAAAAAAAAAAAAAAGACCAAAATGTTAAATAAATCAAAATTTCAATAGCTAAACGATTGTAACATATAAATCAGATAAATAGAATATCACACCTTCATACTGAGATTAACACACAAGTTAAATTTATAATGAATAATTTATGTATTTCAAAGTACCCTCCCCTATTAAATACAGTTTCATTCACAAGATAAAAAAGAGCACTTTGCAGTAGGGACACCGACAGAAATGTCTGATGCCAGGGACCAAAATGCGCATTGAGTCAAAGGGAAACCAACCCAAAACCCAGTGATGTCTGTGATCCATAGGATCTGTCTCACAGGACGCCAGTTACCAAAACAACAAATGTCACTAAAAGCAATTTGGTAATCAGACCACCCCCAACCGCTGACCTCGAATGATCCTGCCTTCTCTCTCCTTCCCAGACTGTCTTAGGATACTGCCTTCCCTCCACTGGAGCCTTTTGCTGAGACTCAGGGCCAAAGGGGCCCCCCAGGCAGGAGCCTCTGATTCCTCAAAGGACCCAAGAGCAAACATTTAGACTCCTAATTTGTCTAACTGTACCAAGGCCTTTGAGATAAAGCTGTGCACACAGCAGTCGCACGAGGCTGTCCTCTCACACATGGGGTTGATGGGGGCTGAAAGGGAACCTCTAGGGGTCTGGAGTCCCCCACAGGGTGGCATCTGGAAGGCCCTAGCATGCAGAGGCCAGGAGGGTCTGTGAAACACCTGGAGAATGTGTGAACACACAGCCTGGTCTGCAGATTGTGTGCATGTGTGTGTGTCAGGGGGCCTCTTGTCTGTTTGGCACATGTTCATGGAAGTGTTTCAGGGCAAAGGAGTAACATGGGACAGGAAGCATGGGACAGGAGGTGGGGCTCTACCCTCACAGAGTCCTCGGCTGTGGAGGAGTCACGTAAACAAGTTGGTTGTCACAAAGGTTCTGAGGAGTGGAAGGAACACAGACCGGATCTAGGCCTAGCCAGAGGGCCAGAGACTTCCAGGGTATGAAAACGTGGATACAAGTGTGTGTTGGAGGTGCCAGTATTCCAGAAATCAGAGTGAGTGTGCACAAAGTCCAGAAGATAGAATTTCTAGGTATGGTCATTGTGAGGTGACTCTGTAGCCTGGTCATGGGCCTATGTAATACTTCAGTTAGAAAGCAGCATATAAGCCAAGCTGAAGAATTCTAGGGGGACCCCTGGCTTTAGCCTTAAGAAGACCACAGGCTCAGTCATACAGCTAGGAAGCTGGGAAGGTTTTATGACACTGTAGACATCACAGTTGTCACCCTTGAGAAGAAATGTCCATTGCATGTCAACCTTCTGCCTAGAAGCAGCCTGCACAGGCTCTCTCTCTTCACACACACACACACACACACACACACACACACGGAGAGAGAGAGAGATGAGAGAGAGAGAGAACACAGAATAGGGTCCACAGCCACAGAAAGAGCTAGTATATGGATGGTTCTTGAGAAAATTGAACAGATGAGGCACCCCAGAAAGTTCACAGCATTTCTGAGTTTCCAATCAATACTAGCCTGCACCTGGGAAGGGGGCAGTTCTACAACGTTTGGCAGTGAGCTGTGGAAGCTGAGAGCAGAGGGAAGGCCCAGTGAGGCCCAGGTTTGGAGACTATCAGTTATTTTTCTCAGGTCCATGACAAAATCCTTGACAAAGACAACTTAAGTAAGAAGGATTTATCTGGCTCACAGTTTGGGGGATGCACAGTTGCGCTGGCTGGTTTTATGTCAACTTGACACAAGCTTGGGGAAGTAAACTCATTTGAGAAAATGACCCTCTAAGATCCAGCTGTAGGGCATTTTCTTAATTGATGGGAGAGAACCCAGCCCATTGTGGGTGGTGCCATCCCTGGGCTGGTGATGCTGGGTTCTATAAGAAAGCAGGCTGAGCAAGTCAGGAGAAGCAGGACCAGTAAGCAGCTCCCGCTAAATGGCCTCTACATCAGCGCCTGCCTCCAGGTTCCTGCCCTGAGTTCTTGTCCTGACTTCAGTGGTAGACTGTGATGTGGAAGTGTAAGCCAAATCAACCCTTTCCTCCCCAGCTTGCTTTTGTTTACGATGTTTCATCATGGCAGCAGTGACCGTAACTAAGATGACAGTCTAATATGGCAGCGGCAGGAGCATGAGGGGACTGGTCACATCGCCTCCACAGTCAGGAAGGAGAGCCGAATGCTGGTGTGCAGTTTGCTTTCTCTTTATTCGGTCTGGACTCCAGCCCATGGGATGAGATACCTACATTTAGGTAGCATTCACCTAGCTCAGTGTACTGACTGAGCACAGGGTCTGCCCTCTGGGGTCCTGTCCCCTGTGGTATGGATGGCTAATCCAGTCTTAGGCTCCTGTGTGACCCACACTGGCAGGGACCTCCCTCCTAGGTTGACATCTGGCTCAGTTAAGGTTCCCTAGACACACCTACAGATGTGTTTCCATGGTGATTCTAAACCCGGTGGGATTGGCAATGATTAGTGAACATCACAAAGATGGGAGTTCCAACCAGCCGGGGTGAAGGGCAAACACCAAACACGTCAGCCTTTCTGTGGAGACCTCAGGAAAATCACTCTCTTTTAAAGTTTGGTTTGATGAGGCATCACTTGCATGCAATAAGAATCAGCACCTTTACACACAAGTCTATGAGCTCTGACAGTTCCATACAGTCATGTGATCACTGCCATGGTCAGATACGTTTCCACCACCTAAAGCAGTCCCTGTGTCCTTGGTTATCATGGCTTCCCTGCCATAGAACCTCATAACTGCTGCTTTGATTTCAGCCCTCGAGAGGACACACTTTGGGAAATGGGGGCACAATGGGGTGGGTAGGTCATGAGTTGATCCCTAAGACCTAGGTGAAAAAGCTGGGTGTTGGGCACCACCTCTACTGCTCTTCCAGAAGACCTTCTAGCATCCATATCTGGTGGCCCACAACCATCTACAACTCCAGCTCCAGGGGTATTGCCTTAGTTAGGGTTCTATTGCTGTCAAGAGACACCATGACCATGCCAACTCTTATAAAGGAAAACATTAACTGGGGCTGGTTTACAGTTCAGAGGTTTAGTCCATTATCGTCATGTGGGGAAGCATGGCAGCAGGAAGAGTGATACTGGCCTGGCTTCAGCATTTAAGACCTCAAAACCCACCTCCAGTAACACACTTCCTCCAAGAAGGCTACATCTACTCCAACAAGAACATACTCCTAATAGTGACAGCCCCTATGGGGAGGGGCATTTTCATTCAAATCACCACAGGTATCAATGCCTCTGGTACCTACACTCATGTGCACACATGCACATACATTAAAAATCAGTCTTTTCTTACAGTCTTGGTGAAACGCTTATAATCCCGGTGCTAAGCAGGCAGATTCAGGTATGCTTGTTGGGCATGCAGACTGTTGAGCCCAGCTTACTGAGTTCTAGGCACATGTGTGACTCTGTCTCAAAAGAAAGAAAGAAAAAAGACAGTGCCTGAGGAACAACACCCAAGGTTGTACTCTAGCTTCTATACACACCCACACTTGTGTCTGAACTCCCCCCCTCCACCAAAACATACACACTCATGCTGGGCTTCAGACTACAAAAGAATGCTTCTCTTCAGGGAACTGCGTATGCCTCACAAGGCAGATTCAGCTGCACTGGGCCTTCCAAGATGGGTGGAATCAACAAGTAAAATAATTTTCTAGGACAGGTTTGGAGGCGTATGCATGCTTGTCATCTCAACAAAGCTTGGCCATGAGGATCATGAGTTCAAGGCTCTCCTACACTATTCAGCAGGCTGATTTGAAGAACGAAAAACCAGCTGAAGCATGGCAGT
>JAQHUG010000018.1:5422026-5432416 GCA_028555095.1 Dicrostonyx torquatus | reverse complement strand
TCTCTATAGCATATTCCCCTTTAAATATAAACTAACATTTATAGACAAACTTCTTCCTGCTGTTTATTGGGTAAAGTAATTTTTTGAGGGGTGTTCAAGGCGACCTTTCAGGGGGTCTTGATTCAAAATAACCATACAGAAACTATATTATTTAAAACACCGCTTGACCCATTAGCTCTAACTTCTTATTGGGTACTCTTTCATCTTAGTTTAACCCATTTTTAGTATGCTGTGTATCCCCACGAGGCTGTGGCTTACTGGGTAAAGTTCCGTGTGTTTGTGTCCAGCAAGGCTACATGGCTTCTCTCTGACCCTACCTTCTTCCTCTCATCTCGGTGGGGCTCAAACCCTCTCTGCAGCCTTGGTTTTGCACTTCTCAGTCCATGTCATTTCAAAAAGCATTTTTTGAAGTTCTTGGTAACGTCAGTTTTTGAAGGATTTTATTATGTGTTCTAGGTGGCCAGAGGCATCAGATTTCCCCAATGCTAGAGTTACAGGTGATTGTGAGCTGCCCAATGTGGGCATTGGGAATTGAACTCAGGTCCATGATGTGGCTGGTCAGCCAGTACCGTGTGTCGGGGCATTAGGCTGTGTGATCCTGCACTAAGCACTTTGTCCCTTTCCTGGTTCTAATGAGTGTCTGAAGATGCCCAGGAATGGAATGAACTGATCAAAGGTAAAAAACACTGGGCCGTTCTCGATGCAAATTGCCCAAGTGATTTTTTTTTTTTTTTACAGAAAGTCTTACAGGTTTAAACTCTGTCCACATGGTTCATATGTTGTGGAACGTGTTTACATGCCTCCTCTCTTCTTCTCTGTCCCCAGGACCAAGCCCAGTGTCATCATTCCAGCCACACTTTTGCAAAAGAGGGGGAGGACCCAGGGTCTTCCATAAATATATTGACCCATTTCCTTGACTGCTTAGGGAGAAGTCATCCATTCTGACAGACACTCCCAGAATCAAGTTTTAGCTGAGGGAGGAGGTACAAGGCTCTAGAACTCCTGTCATGGAGGTGTAGTGGTCCTTAGAGGCCTGGAATCTTGGATTCCTTCTTGAGAGGAGAGAAACTGAGGGCTACGTGGGGCAGGTGGCATTCTCCCAGTTCAGTGTACTGACTCAACATAGGGTCTGTTTTCTGGGATCACATCCTCTGTGGTATGAATGGCTAAGCCAGAATATGAGTCTCAGCCTCCCAGGACACTACCAAGTGGCCGGCCACATCGCTGGCGTTTTGGCAAGTCTCCCCATGGCACAGGAACAAGGCCTCATCTCTAGCCTGGATCAGCAGTTTTCTTGCAAGGCTACCGTGAGCACCCAGTCAGACAACGTGAGGGAGTTCAAGAGATGCCTTTATCTGGGGACACACCGAGAGATAGGGTCCCACAACTCTGCAGGCTAACCCCAGGCACCTTCTTCTACAAACCCTCATGCCCAGAAAACTGAGATTTGCTTTCAATCTCCCACAATCAGCTGCTCTACCACCCCTACATTCACGATCGTCTGCATGCCCCCACCCGTGCCCCTGCCACGCTGAATTTGAATGGGAGTCCTTGTGTGTTTACCATGTATTTGAGTTCTGGGAATTAAGCTCAGGGCTGGTGTATGATGGACAGGCACTCTGCCCCTGAGCTGCATCCCTAGCTCTCTTCTCCTTTTCAGTTTGACACAGAATCTCACCACGTTGCCCAGACTGGCCTCAGACTTGGGATCTTCTTTCTTCTGCCTCCCTCACCCCGGGATTTTCGGGAGTGAGGGCACAGAGATGCCATCTCTCTCAGCAGTCTGAAGGATTCCTTGGACTTTTAGGGACCATGACACTGGTGTATTTGACTAGCTGGTTTTTTTTTTAAATCTTTTATTTTTTTTATTTTATTGTACATGTATGGGTCTTTTGCCTGCATGTATGTCTGTGTGTGCTTGGTGTCTGAAGAGGTCAGAAAAGGACATCAGAGTCCTTGGAACTAGAGTTAGGGACAGTTGTGAGCCACCATGTGTGTGCTGGTAATAAAACCTGGGTCCCATATAAGAGCAGCCAGTGCTCTTAAGCACTAAGCCATCTCTCCAACCTTGGGTTTGTGGCTTTGATGCTGAAAGGAATTTCAGGACTAGCAGTTTATGATAGAGCTGACTTAGCGATTTTGTTGAAGATTATTTTAAGGGTTAAGAGAAAGAGAGGCACTCAGAAAGACATACCTAAGTGAGGTTCTGTTCTTCCTGGAGGAGCATAGGGGAAAGTAAAGCACAGGAATAGAATCCTTCAAGGCAGCACTGGAGAGTGTGGATACCGGTTCCTGGGTGGAGAGTTCAGCTGTCTCAGCATTTGCCTTTTCAGCGGCTCTCAAGTTACATCTCAAAGGTTGCTGAGACACCTTTCCTCCCCTTCTCTTCTGATCAGAGAGAGTTGGGAGGTGGCTTGGGTAAAATTATAATCTGATAAAGGAAGGCCAGGAGCCAGTAGGGTTGCACAAGCCTGCAGGTCCTTTCTCTGAAAAAACGGTGCTTTCTGGTGAGATTCCTAAAAAATTACAGGTTTGTGGCTGAGAAGGGAGAAGGCCCGGAGCAGCCGTGAATTGTGCTGGCGCTCTAGTCTCGCTGCTGACAAAAGCTTCCGCTGGATTCCAGAGTGAGGGCTGCTTTCTCCTGAACGTCCCCTGCCTTAGGATTACAGGTGCCAGTCACCCTGCCTGGCTTTTTACTCTGGCGGTTTTGTCATCGTTGTTTTGTTTCCCTTCGTGGTGGCTCTGACCTGAGTCTGGCGGTGAGCCCTGTAGGTAAAGGATTGGATGCAGAATAGGATAAACCTGGGCTTGGTGCCCCTCACAAGCCACTTGTTTCCTTGGTGACATCCTCACAGGTTGTTAGGACGATGCAGCGGGCAGGCGCTGTAAATGACACACAGAGGCTCTTGTGAGCAGCTGCGTGGGACTGAGACGAATGTTGTGTCCCAGTTTTCCATGTAGACCTCATATTTTGGAAGGGTGTTGGGGTGTGTGTGTGTGTATGTGTGTGTGTGTATATACACATAAACATAACATGTGCCAGGCTTCTTAGCATTAGTGACGTATTGTGACATTAGACATTAAATCTTGTTTCAAACAGCACCATATTAAAACAAAATTAAACCAAACTGTCCATTAACCACATCGCCAATTTATTCATGAGGTCAAAGTTAGCACGATTAGTCCTCAGGGAAATGCAAATTAATGTCCCCCAATGAGAAGCATCTACTCCTAGCCCACCAGAAGAGTCAAAAGAAAACCAACTGGCAACCACACTTGGTGAGAGACAGAGTCACTGGGAGTCCACTGTTGCTACTGAGAAGCGAAATGGTGGAACCACTTTGAAAAACCAGTTTGCCGAATAAAAACCAAAACTACACAGAAAAGCGTGGCGATCACATGATTGCACTCCTGTGAACTTCTGTGGTGGCAGAAGGCGCAGATTGTTGAGTGCTGAAGCCCAGAACTGGAAGAGCAAGAGATTGCCTGCAAAATGACCCGGGCCACATGACAGACGGGCCTTTACCCCAGTCCAGACTTATGATCCCCGACTTTCTCTCTGTTTAAGATGGAGTTTCCCGTAGCCTGGGCTAGCCTCAGACTCTCTATGTATCTGAGTGAAGATGTCCCCAAGCTCCTGATGGTCTAGCCACCTCCTCCCATACACAGGGATCACAGGTGTGGGTGACCCAGGTTGCTCCAGGCCCTCTGTCTGCTCCTCACTCCTGCAAAGCCTCTTCTCCCCACACACACAAGCATACCCCCTGCCTTCCTAACCCCTGTGATGCTCAACTCAAACCTAGCCAGAAAACGGGATTCTGACCCTAGGGGTTGGTAGCAGAGGACACATGTCCTGTCTGCCTCTGGAACCTCTCTCCTTATAGTTCCACTATCCACCCACTGCCAGGTCACTGTGGACTCTGTGTCTACCTTGACAGTTGCACTCTGGGAAGATAGCCAAAGCTAGCTGTCTGGGGGACCCTAGGCCCAGCACAGGCCTTCTGGAGGGTTACTGAGATGATGCTGAGGTCCCTGGCCACTTTTTGCAGTCTGGGTCATTTAACTCTTCCATGTTCTCTAATTGGGAATGGGAATGACAGAAGTGGGGATATCTTGGGGATAAATGCTCCCCAAGGCTGGACCTAGTCAGGACCACTAGGCCATCTGGAGTCCCCCTGGAACTTTCCAGAAAGCGGGGGGTGGGGGGGACTACTTAAGCCACATGAACTATTCTAGCCTCATCTCTGCCACCTCAGAAAAAGAGCCTGAGGTAGAGCAGGAAGGAGCTGCCTGCTTCCAGAGACCGCCACCTCCCAACACACTGGCTGCTGAGGCAGAAGGGGAAGTGATGACCAGGCCCCAGTATGCCAGGAGGGGATTTCCTAGGTAGAAGCAAGGCTCTCAGAGAGAGGTCCTACCTGGCTCCACCCAGGGTAAAGCACCAGCTGAGACACCCTGGCCCTCCCTTCCTTCCCAAGACAGCACTTTGTGAACCAAAGCCAGGATGTCAAGCAGCTGGGAACTTGAATGGCCTCCAAACCCTGCTCTGATACCCCTGAGTGGGAAAGTGTGGTAGAGTCCAAAAGAGGCTTTAGGGCCTCACTGAAGGACAGAACGCTCTGGAAGGTATCCTGAGACCACCCTAGCTGAGTGTGAACCAAGCTGTGTTGTTTCATATAGCAGATCCCGTGTGAGACACCCCGCCTACTCCTCATCCAGGCCTCAAACACTAAGCCACTTCTTCCGTCTCCTCCACAAACTGGTTTCAGAGCAAGGACAAGAATGGGTACAGCTAAGCAAAAAATTAAAATAATAAAATAGTCCATGGGCACTTCAGCAAAGCACTTCAGTAGGTGCAATGTTATTGAGTACATCATCTTGATTCTGAAAATAATTCTCCTAGGGCGTGCTCCTGGGCAAGCAGGGTTCACAGTGTCTATAAAGAATGAGGGGGTCTATAAAGAGAGGGGACAGTGAGTTTGGGCCTGGACAGGAGGCCTGGGACACAGAGAGTGGCCTACAGCTGAATTCATACACCTTTGAGTATATGTATGATTAAGACCATTCTAAATCAAATCACAAAAAGTGTGTTTGTGTATGTATGCGTATGTATTTGTGTATGTGTATATATGTGTGTGCCTGTATATGTGTGTGAATGTGTGTATATGTGTTGAGTGTGTGTATGTATGTATGTATTTGTGTGTATGTGTGTGCATGTATATGTGTGTATATGTGTTGAATGTGTGTATGTATGTGTTGAATGTGTATATGTATATGTGTGAACGTGTGTGTATATGTGTTGAGTGTGTGTATGTATGTATGTATTTGTGTGTATGTGTGTGCATGTATATGTGTGTATATGTGTTGAATGTGTGTATGTATGTGTTGAATGTGTATATGTATATGTGTGAACGTGTGTGTATATGTGTTGAGTGTGTGTATGTATGTATGTATTTGTGTGTATGTGTGTGCATGTATATGTGTGTGTATGTGTGTGTATATGTGTTGAGTGTGTGTGTTAATGTGTGTGTGTGTGCATGCGTTCACAGGTAGAAAACATTTGTCACTTGTGGTCTGCCTGTGTCATGTCACTCTTGAGGCAATGTCAGGATCTCAGTGCTGTGATTTCAAGAAACCAAGACTATGGGAGTGAGGAGCTATGAGAGTGGGGTCCTGAGGATTGGGGGGACTCATGTTCCTCCTCGGACCAGCCAGTGAGTTGCCGGAGTTCTTTTTGCCATGTAAGAAGGCTCAGCCTGCAATAAGGTCTGGGCTCCCCAAAGCCCCACCTGCTGTTGCCCCTCCCCCATCTCATACGTTTGTGGTGGCTTTTGGCAGCACTTTTGGAACACTTGGGACAGAGAAGGGAGGCCCAGCTGAGGAAGAGAGGGAGGGACGGCAGTTAGGGAAGAGAGCGGGAGGAGAGAAAGTTTTACTTTATAGTAGTTATCTTTATTTCTATGTTCTATTAAGAGGACAAACTGCTTTTATACACTATCATCATTTAAATTATTTTATACAGTGACTAAGATACTGTATTCTAATTGTGTCAACTGTAAAAATACTTTGAGTGGGTAGGGAAGGAGGGGTATGTGTGGGTGTGGGGTAGGTGTGGGTCGGGTGGGGGTGTTGAAACAGAGTCTCACCCTGTAGCCTTGCTAATCTGAAGCTCTCTATGTAGGCCAGGCTAGCCCTGAGCAGGCAGTGATCCTCCTGCCTCTGCCTCTTGAGTGCTGATATTAAAGAAATATGGCACTGTGACCTGGCTTACTTAGTTACTCAGGCTGTTCTGAGAATTCTCCTGCATCAGCTTCCTAAGAGTTGGAATTGCAGACACTAATTAAGTGTTTCCACGGAGACTCCAACTCCCATCCTCAAGCCCATTGACAATTCATGATGGTGCAGCCCACACCCTACTTGGTAGACGAGGAAGGGCAGGAGGCAAAGGCCAGGGTTTGCACATGTAGCGATATGACTCAGGTGAGTGCCTTACCTCTCTTACCCCCTCTCCATCAGATAATTCCGTTCTGAAGAAGGTCAACTGGCCAGAGACATCACTGGCCACAAGACTGTCCCATCTACCCCACTCTGGGACACACTGTGCATTGCCACAGTTAAGTATGTTTCTCACTGGACGATGGTAGTGCACGCCTCTCATCCCAGCACTTGGAAGGGAGAGGCAGGCAGATCTTTGTGAGTTTGAGGTCAGCATGGTCTACAGAGTGAGTTCTGGGACAGCCAGGGCTACACAGAGAAACAAACAAACGAATAAAAAGAAAAAGAAAGAAAGAAAAAAGTTTGTTTCTACCTGGCAGCTGCAGTCGTGCAGGAACAGCTGCTTACACCATGCCTGGAGCCACCACCCCGGGCCCTAGAGCTCCCTCCACCTCTGCCTGGTCACTTCATGTTCTTCTAGGACTCAT
Source organism: Dicrostonyx torquatus (assembly GCA_028555095.1). Taxonomy (NCBI): domain Eukaryota; kingdom Metazoa; phylum Chordata; class Mammalia; order Rodentia; family Cricetidae; genus Dicrostonyx; species Dicrostonyx torquatus. The sequence goes on along the minus strand of JAQHUG010000018.1, from coordinate 5,425,493 downwards.
GCCTTTTAAGGTGCAGTCTACTTCTCCCACATGCTGACGCCATAGTCCCGGGGTGCTGACAATGGTGACGAGAGATGCTGGTGGTCTGCGGCTCCTCCCACAATCCCCATTCATGAGGAATGCCTCCGAACTCAACGTTTGGTGACAAGTACTCAGCTCAGTGCTCTGAGGCTATCCAATAAGACCTGAGTCCCAGGTCCATCCCAAGATCCCAATTCCCGTGGGGTTAGTGGGACCACTCTTCCTTTGCCTTCTTCTTGCCCAGCTGTGCCTTGGTCTGGAGGTGGGCTCAAAGCAGACAGCTGGGGTCAGAGGCTCTCCCTGGGAGCACAGACAGCCTGATGGTAGAGCTCCACAGTCAGGACTCCCTTCTGGTCCAGGCAGTACTTCCTTCTGAGGCCCCCAGTCTCACCAAGGTTAACCCTTGAGTGAGTTGCTATGCTGCCTCCCAATGCCAGAACACACCAGGGGCCTTTGGTGCTGCAGAAGGAGAAGGAGGAGATGGAGATGGAGACAGAGGAGGAGGAGGACAAAGAAGAAGAAAGAAGAAGGAATAACAATGATGATGATAATAATAATAATCCCAAGCTAAGTCATCATATGTCCTGGAGGAGAGGAATATGGAGGAGACTCCCTCTCCTGGGCCCTTGGCCAGCCCTTGGGCTGCCAGCTCAGTATGCTCCCTTGTTTGCTGAGCTGGTCTAAGTACTAGGCTGGAGACCACGCTGGCTGAGTCACAGCGTGAGGACTTCTGTGTCAGACCTGAGGGCCAGCTTTGCAGGCAGAGAGGAAGCACTTCCAGGTTTGCTGAACTGGGCTGCGTCGACTCCAGGACCCTCAGTAGACCCAGTCCAAGGATGCTTAAGTCTCTCACATTGGGACGGTATCTTATTAGATCCATACACACCCTCTATGTGCTTCAGACTGTCTCTAAATGGTTTCTGCTCCTAATGGGTTATGAATTCTGTGCTGCCTCATTTTGTGTCAACACAAGCTAGCGTCATCTGAAAGGTAGGAACTTCAATTGAGAAAAAAAAAAAAAAACTCCCTAAGATCCAGCTGTACGGCTTTTTTAAAATCAGTGATTGATGGGGGAGAACCCAAACCATTGTGGGTGGTGCCACCCCTGAGCTCGTGGTCCTGGGTTCTATAAGAAAGCAGACTGGGCAAGTCATGAAGAACAAGCCAGTAAGCAGCACCCTTCCATGGCCACTGCATCAGCTCCTGCCTCCAGGCTCCTGCCCTGCTTGAGTTCCTGTCCTGACTTCCTCCAGAGATGAACTACAGTGTGGAATGTAAGCCAAACAGACCCTCTCCTTGTGGTCATGGGCTTTCATCACAGCAATAGTGACCTTAACTAGGACAGATTCTGAGTAATTGTTAAACCATATTGTTTGGGGAATAAATGACAAGAGAAAAAAATCACTGTGTATGTTCAGTGTAGAAACACTTTTGTAGTGATATTTCATTTGTATTTTAATAAATTAAGTTTGCCTGAAGATCAGAGAGTAAAACAGCCCCACTGGTCAGCCTTACAAACCAGGCAGTGGTGACGCACACCTTTAATCCCAGTAGCTACACTAGTTTGCCATAGAAACCAGGTAGTAGTGGTGCACGGGCTTTAATCCCAGTTTAGAGAGAAATATAAGATGGGAGGAGACAGCTCTCACACACAGTCTCATTCTGTGATTTCAGGAGGCAGGATCGCCATATCAGACTGAGGTAGAGGTAAGAGCCAGTGGCTGGCTGTTTTGATCTTCTGACATTAGGGTTGAATACCAATAGCTGTCTCTGGGTTTTTATTAATTGTGCTACACACTTTCTTTTCTTCTCTTTTCTTTTTTACTAAATGTTTTTATCTGTGGTTGGTTGGCTCTACCACCTAGCACCTACAGATGTGAAGCCTATAGCACACTTTGTGCCTCTGGAAGGAAAACAGGCAGGCAGTTTCCCTAACAGTCGGGTGGATCTGCTTTGGTCAGTGTACCCGTTCCTATTCTGAACTCACTTACTCGCTCTGTCGACCAGGCTGGCCTCGAACTCACAGAGATCCTCCTGCCTCTGCCTCCCGAGGACTGGGATTAAAGACGTGCACTACTATGCTGGCTTCTTCCACGGTCTTTACCAGGCAAGGCTCTGCCTTGCTATGCAACCTCAGCACCCGTTTACCAGAATGCAGTCGTACCCATGAGTCCTTCAGCTCTCCATGCCTACACCCTGGGACCAACTTGCCATGGGGATCTGTTCTTACACTTTCACATACTCATTCACATATGCACATACTACAGCTAGGTGTGTATGCACACACGCACATGCACACATAAACACACACACACACACACACACACACAGACCAACCTAGGGAACTTGTTCTGATTCATCCCCTACAACGTACTGTGTGGTTAATATCATTTACTGAAGTGCTGGGGATGGAGCCCAGGGCCTCTACCACTAAACTACATTTCCCAACCACTGTGCATTCATTATTTTAAGAACAAACACAGAAGCCACAGCAAAGCCTTTTAACCTAGCAGCAGCTGTAGATTTGCTGCAAACTGCGAGGATCGTGCAGAGTCCCTCACGTCCTTCGCAGAGCCTTGCCCCAGTGCTGACGTCTTCTGACACCACACACACATGTCACAGTAGAACCAAGCCATTGCCACTCACAGGTTTCACTGCTGTGTCACCAGTTCTGAAATTTTGCTTTTTGCGTCTCCAGAGCCCATGCAGGACCCCAGTGTGTCTCTCATCAGGCCCAATTCCCATCTGAGAGGCTTCCATGGTCCTTTCGGGGTTTCACAACCATAGCCCTTTGGGGGAGCCCTGGTGAGGCCTTCTGTAGCGTTCCCTCCTCTCAGGTTTGTGTGAGAGTTCTTGCAGAACGCAATTCTGCGCGTCAGTTTGCAATGTTGACACAGCTTGTCACTGGTGAGAAAAATGGCATCTGCAAGGTTTCTGCCTCCCCTTCCTGTACACTGTGGGTCTGAAATATTCTCCCAAGAAAGAGAACGAAAGGTCCTCCCCCAGCAAGGTCATCACTAAATGTCACACAGTGGCCTTCTCTCCTTATCTACATACACTTTCCTAGTCGCCCTTCACGACCCTCACTGACTCGCCTCCCTCCAAAATTAACTCATCACACCTTTAATCCCAGCACTCAAAGGCAGCAGGTGGACCTCTGTGAGTTCGAGACCAGCCTAGTCTAGAAGAGCGAGTTACAGGACAGGCTCCAAAGCCACAGAGAAACCCTGTCTCAAGAAAGCAAACAAACAAACAAAAAAACAAGATTAACTCCTCAGAGGAGACTGGTTCTGATACCCTGAGGAAATCAAAACTTCAGAGGTCATGTCCCTGATGTAAAATGACATATTTGCTCCCCGGCTCCGAGTGCTGGGGGTAAAATCTAGGATCTTGTGTAATCTAGGGTATGTAATAGCAAACTTTCAACCACTAAGCTAAAATCCCCA
>JAQHUG010000018.1:5390221-5415581 GCA_028555095.1 Dicrostonyx torquatus | reverse complement strand
ATTTTCATTCTCCTACAGATTGACATCCAATTATGCCAGCACCATTTGTTAAAGATGCTTTCATTCTTCCGTTGTATACTTTCAGCTTCTTTGTCAAATATTAGTTGTTCAAAGGTTTGTGGACTAATATCTGGATCTTCGATTCGATTTCATTGGTCAACGTCTCTGTTTATGCCAATACCAAGCTGTTTTCATTACTGTCGCTCTGTAATAGAGCTTGTTATGACAAGCCTATTGAGTTCGGCTTGGTTGTTTGAACATCCTTCCTGTTCCTGGTGCAGGGGACAGTTGATAGTGCTAACTTTCCCTGTCCCTCTGCAATCGGTTTCCAACCTTTCTCCTCTCACCAAGTCTGGACCTCACCAGGACAGCTGTCCCAGCAGGTGCTGGGCTTTCAGATCATAAGGATGCAGATGCTACCCTCTTCTTGCTGCATCCTTCACCCCACAGCATCCCCATGAAGCAGGGCCAGCTCCCTGTCCCCTCCTGCCACCACAGGCTGGCCATGTCTCTTACCGCTCCATTTGCTCCTTAGACTTCTTCCTATATAGCTCATGTTTCTACTCCCTCCAGCAATAACAAAATATCAAGGTGGCTTTTCAACAACAGGGGGAAAAGTTGGGGGAGAAAACATCGGGTTGGAGCGATGACTCCGTGGTTAAGAGCACTGGTTGCTCTTCCAGAGGACCCTGGTTCAATTCCCAGCACCCACATGGCAGCTCATAGCAGTCTGTAACTCCAAGATTTTATACTCTCACACAGACAATGATGCAGGCAAAACACCAATGCACATAAAATAAAAATAAAAAATTATTTTAAAAAGAAAAATCAAAGAAATACCATGGGCTTTCTGGGTTCTATTTTTCCGTTAGTTTAATAAAAGTGTGGGGGGAGAACTCTGTTAAGTAGCTGGGTATGGGTAGCACACAACTGTAATCCAAGCTCTCTGGAGGCAGAGGCAGCAGGATCCACAAGCACGAGGCCAGCCTGGCCTGTAAAAGTGGAAAGGAAAAAAAGAGAGAAGGAAGGTGAGGAGAGGCAAATAGAAGAGAAGAGAAATTCAAGAAGGCACAGCATTGCTAAAATTACTAAGGAAATGGGAAGCTAGACCCTGGGGAGATTTCTCAGTCAGCAAAGTGTCCTCTATGCATGTGAGAACCTCAGTCCAGATCCCCAGAAGCCAAGGAAAACAAACAAACAAACAAATAGCAACAACAACAAAAACCAGGCCTGGCCACGGACTTGTAATATCAATGCTAGCAAGGCAGAGACGGGAATCCCCACAGTTTACTGGCCAACCAATCTAATCCACTTGATGAGCTTCCAGTTCAATAAGAACTGTCTCACAAAATAAGGTGGAGAATTAGTGAGAAAGAGGCCACAACACCAACTTTTGCTCTCCTCCATACACACATGCACCTGTGTGCACTTGCACACCGTGGGGAAGTGGCTTGACAGTGATCAGCAGGGTACACGGTCATAACAGCATAACATAGGGTAACTTGACAATATCTCTCTGAATAAAATGCATGTGTAGTCATTTGTAGTGTATACACCTGTAATCCCAATACAGCTACAGTCTGTCTCAGGAAATCTTGGCTAAGTTTGAGGCTAGGGCAGAAGGATTGCCATGAGTTCAAGACCAGCTTGGATTATATACCAAGACCCTGTCTCCAAAAAAAAAGAAAAAATGCATACACATGTATCAGGATTTTAAGAGCAGTTTTATTCATAACAGCATCAGACTGGAAACAATCCTAATGCCTACTATACAGCAATGCTTTTTAGAAGAAAACAAACATGGGGACTGGGAGGATAGTTCAATCAGAAATATTTTGCCGCACAATCCTCGAAACCTGTGTAAAAAGCTGGCACACGCTTGTAGTCCTAGCACTAAGGAAAAGACAGTTCCCTGGGACTTGCTGGCTGGCCAAACTAGTCTAACTGTCCAACTCCAGGTCCCAGTGAGAGAACTTGTCTCAAAAGACAAGGCAGATGGCTCCTGAAGATCAATTCAAGGCTGATGTGGGGCCTCTGATGCATGCACACCATTGCATGTACACCGATGCATGCACACCCACATGTATCGACAAACATTGTACACACATACAAACCCACTGGCATGAAACAGCATATTGAGTGAAGGAAACCGGACCCCAAATTTCACACACTGTAAATTCTATTTGTAAAGGTTTCAAAAACACACACAAAAAGTTATCAAGGCTATTAGAGGTCATAATAAGGATTGTGCTGCTCAGGGGGCCAGGGAGGAGAAAGGGTGACTTGAGGAAGCTTAGGGGACTTCCAGGTTCTAGGAAGAGTGTTTCCTGTTCTGAGTGTTGGTGGCACCATAAGCTCATCCTGTAAAAACTCACTCATCTGTGCATATAGTGTGTGCTTTCCTGCTCCTATGCTATGCTTCAGTAAAATCCACAGACAGAGGCAGAAGAGAGAGGAGGGGGAGGAAGGGAGGGGAGGGAGGAGGGAAGTCAGAGACACCCCCCCCAGCAGCTAACTCAGCAGTTCCCATGCTGGCAACCGATCTTGTAGCTCTCCGTGTATGTGGACAAACAGTGGACCTGCAGGATATACTGGGAAGTGGCAAGCAATCTAGATGTCCTGGTTATTCAACCGGAAGTGTTAAACAATTCATACCACATCCATAATGGAGTGTTATTTAACCATTAACAAGAACAGAGTTGATTTTTATGGGCTGATGTGTAATAACCTCCAAGACATAATGTGAAGTCAATAAGGCAGGCTCAGAAGGTTGACAGCACGCAATCATCCTCTCTATAGCACTACATGTACACATGGGTAGACTATAAGCACACTCAGGAGTCTGGTATTGGGCCTGAGGGATGATGTTCTCCCTAAAGTTGTTATCTATGTCCAGTCCTCCTTACCGGACCACACTGTCTCTGAGTGTTAGGTAACAAGGGTCCTTAATCTTACAAACATATCAATATTCCCTTGAATATGAGTTGGCAGCAATGGGAGCCTGCTTGGTTATCTGGAAGTTATGCCCAAAGAGCCATGATCCCAGGATACCCCTGCCATCCAGGGAACACAGTTTAGAGTGAGACAAGCTCCAGGTTCCAGGAGAGCCATTGCCCTCGATCCTGAAAGAATGAAGCAGGCAGACAGCAGGATTTGAGCAAGGTCACACTGCCAGAGGAGTGACTTAGATCCAGAGGCCAAGCACATGGCTTTGTGCTGAGCAGTACCCAGAGAGCCATACTGCAGACTCTGTCAAAGCAGACAGGAACTGCCTCCCTCCAGGCAGGAGTAGGTATCTTCAGGTAAGCACGGACAGGGATTTATTTGATCTAACACCACGGCCAAGGGCTCTGTATGGAAACATGGGGAGGAAAGGCAAGAGGATGGGAGCAATGTGAGAAGCAAGAGAGGAGATATGGGGGGGTCATGAGGGCTGGTGTTGGGTCCAGAAGAGTCAGGGATTCCTGGGTAAGTCTGAGTGTCTGGATTCCAGCTGCGGCTTTGAGTGTGGGTCTGGTACACTGTCCACTTTTGGAAAATCCTTCCAGTGGTGAGAGGCAGATGTCACAGTGTCAGTTTTCCAAGGAAACTTGCTGGGAAGTGGTGACAGTCATTCAGGTGTGTCTGTGTAGTAGCCTGAACCAGGGAAGGAGTGAATGACAAGAGTTGACGCCATATTTTAGAAGAAACGGTGATGTCATTGGTGAAAGCAGAAATACCAGAAAGGAAGGAGTTGAAGGTGAGCCACATCACAAGAGTTGAGGGGCAGGGTATCCAGGGGCACCCTGCTTGAATGAGGACGTCAAAGTTGGGTGAACAGAAGTTCACTCCCAAGGATGTTTGATGAAAGCACCTGTGGGGTGCTCCAGAACAGAAACTGGCAGGGTTGACAAGGTTGGTTTAATGTGACTCATTAAATCAACAGTTACCATGTGCTAACACGGATAAATCAGCCAAGCTCCCTGTCCCAGGAGAGACAGACAGACAGTGCACAAAGAAACAGAAAGGCTGCAGACCCTGTGGAGCACTATGGGAGTTGAGGTGGAGACAGCTGTGGGGGTGGGAGGTCAGCTTCAGTCCACAGGGATCCTGGAAGAGGCTTCCTGGGGACATGTGCCAGGAATGTCACAGGATACAGCAGGTAAATAACACATGCCAAGCCGGAGACAGCAGTTGATGTGACAGGTGACCCAGAGGAGGCCTTGACCCATGTCTTAGTTTATTTTTGTGTGAAAACAAACCACCTGAGACCAGGAAGTTTATAGTGTGTGTGTGTGCGCGTGCCCACATGGAGACCAGAGGTTAGCCTCAAGTGTCACTCCTTAGGAGCCACCCACCCTGTTTTTAAGACAGAGTTTCTCATTGGGATGTAGGGCTCACTGACTGGGCCAGAATGATCGACCAGTGAAGCCCAGCGTTCCACCCCTCTGTCCCTTTAAAAATGTGCACTAGCACACCAAGCTTCTCATGTGGGTTCTGGGGACCAACCTCAGGTCTTCAGGCCTCCACTGCAAGCTACAACTGACCCACCTCCCCACCTCCTATATGAAAGTGTGTTCGGCTCCCAGTTCTGCAGCCCAAGAGCCCTAGTTCTGTGCAACACCTGACAGTGGTCTTCCTGCAGGATCAAGATGCCATGGAGTGTCACAGGGTCAGATAGAGTGAGCAAGCCAGCTAGTCTCTCTTATTATAAAACCTCACGACCTTAGTCCCAATCATCTTCCAAAGGCCCCATCTCCAAATGCTATTAACATTTGACTCTGGAGATTATTTCCCAAAACATGAAACACAGCAACCATGAGTAGGAACGGGCAGTGAGAGCTGAAGGGCAGGTCACTGCGGCTCAGGGGCAGAGGTGGGTGTGTGTGTGTCATTATTGCAAGCACTGTGGGAGCCACTGCAAAATTCAAAATTTAAAGATGCCTGGGGCATGGGGGGGGAGTGGGGGAGGGCAGTGACAGGACGATGGGGAGGCGAAATAGGCAGGGGTGGACCCGGGGAGTCAGAAAGCCAATGGAGGCAGCAGGCAAAACAATTTCAAGTCTCAGTGGAAGACTAACTCCATGTGTGTTCAACTTCCAGGCAGTTAAACAAGGTGATTCCTCTTTAAACGCTTCTGCTGTTAACTGTCACACATTCCTTCTCTTTGGCCTGCTTAATCCCACTGTCAAGCCAGTGTGAAACTGCCAGGAATCAGGGCTGGAATGAACCTTGAGCATTACCAGTTTAAGTACAGGGCTGCCGGCCCATCTGTGTGAGGACTGGCGGCATAGTGCCCGGTTCCAGTCCACTGATAGCAGCTAAGACTTTTCCATACCTCCCATCGGGATCTAAGGCTAGTGGAGGGGTGTCCTATTGCTACACTGTAGGTTGGGACACACACTGCAGGTACGATCCCTGCTCTCCAAGACTGTGAGTCGTGTAAATGGATAACCGCACCTAGAGACCCACAGAGAAAAAAGGGTGGCCCGGCTTTGGGTCAGCTCTCACGTAGGCCTTTGTATGAAAACTGGGAAGGACGCCTAGGTCTCATTAGGCATAAATCAGGTGGCTGGCCACACGGTTGGTGTTCCTTTTGCAGCAAACTGCAGATCAGAGCAGTGGAAGGCCAGACCCAGAAGCTTCGGATCTGGCGCTCTGCAGGAACAAGCGGAGGCAGGAACGTCCCTAAACCTAGGCAGCTTTCAAACCTCTTCCTGGGTAGAGGTGCGGTCCAGGGAGCCAGGGACGGCTTAAAAGAAATTAGAGAGAGCGTTAAGCCCTCCCCGTGAGTCCCGCCTACCAGACCCGTCCACTGTGTGGGGTCAGCGCTCGACCTCGGCGGGCAGCCCCTCAGCTTGGAGAGGACACGGCTGCAGGCGACTGCCGCCGCGCCGCCGCCGGGACCTTTCCCCTACTTTCCAGGCCTCACGCCCCGCCTCTAGCCCCGACCAAAACACGTGCCGCCTCCCGCCCCTCCGGATCACGCCGCAGCCAGGCTCCGATCACGCGGCCCCCTGCGGCCCCCATTGGCCCGCGCCTTGCCGGCCCGGCGCCGATTGGCTGGCGGCGAAGGACACGCCTCCTACGGGGAGCGGTGTATTTTGGTTTGCCCGCGCGCCCCGCCCCGGGCCGCTCCCTCCGCGGCGCCCCGCCCCTCCCGCGCCTCGCGGGCCGCGCGGAGGCAGAGCCGCGCGCGGCAAGGAGGGCGGAGGTGCGCGCCGGCTGCAGGCGCTCGGGACGCCGCCGCCCGCCCGCCCGCCCGCCGCGCACGTGCAGCCTCCGCCACGCGCGGAGCTCCCGATCCGCAGCTTTGTGTTGCCTGCAGGCCGTCTGGCACCATGCACTCGCCGGGCTCCACCGGCCCGGGCGACGCGCGCGCGGTGAGTTACGGGGCTGAGCGCGGGGCGAGGCGGGGGACGCGGGAGGGATGGCGACTCCTCGCCGCGCTAGAGGCTGGAGCAGTGCTCCGATCGTGGTAGGAGCCCCCGCGCGGCTCGGCAGGATCAGGGAGGGGAGGGGGCGTGTTAGCGCGGCAACCAGCCTTCAGCTTTGTCTCTTGTCCGCCGCGGCCCCGCCCGGCGCGGCTATTTCCAGCCATGACGTCACCCGAATCCAGAGGAGGACCGCTGTCGGGTGTGGGTGCGGCTGGCGGGAACGCATAGGGCGGGGCAAGGGCGGAGCCAAAGCAGGGGCGCGGCGCGAGGGGGCGTGGTGAAAGCTGTCGATGGGCGTGTCGAGAGTGCCTGGAGGGGATCGGGAGAGCTAGGTGGGACCAAGGCTTAGGGCGTGGTGAAAGCACCAGGTGGTAGTATTGGGGGGCGGGCCAGAGCTAGGGGGCTTGGTGAGAGCAGCTGGTGGGTGTGGGGTGGGGCAAGGGGCGATGCCAACAAGAAGGAAGTGTGGCGAGAGCACCTGGTAGGGGTGTGCATGGGCGGGGCAAAGGCTGAGCCAAAGGGAGGGAATGGTGAGAGCGTGTGGTGGGAGTGTCGGGGTGGGGACGTGGATTGAGCCAACCAAAGGTGGCTGAGGAGAGTGTGGTGGAGTGAGCCGGACCAAGGCAAGAGCGTGTCTGGAGAGCTTAGCTGCTGCAGCTAAGCTTGGTGACCTTGTAGAGGTAGGGCTGGGCAAGGGGCAGGGCCAAGGCAAGAAGGGGCGTGGTAATGGGACCTGGCCGGAGTGTAGGGCTTGGGCCTAGCCAGTGTGGAGCCAAGGTAGGGAACTCCTGTCAGACAGAAATGTCCTGGACCCGGGGAGTGGTGTGCAGGTTTCTGTCGAGAACACAGCAAGCAGGACATGAACTCTAGGGCCTGCATTCATCTTTTCCTAGTCTGTGGGCTGGACTTTCCACTTGATGGATCAGAGACAAATTATCCCGGTGGGAGGTGAAGTCTGGCCCCCCCAGCCCCGGATCAGCCCCTTTGCAAAGGTAGCCTCTTCATCTGCTCACTGAAGGGGACTCTGGACGGATAGAAAGTTAGAGGCTCAGAAAATATGTGTGGAAACATACGTATTAAGGGTTTAAGGTTCTCTTTTGGAAGGGATGGGTTCCAGTCTCTTCCTCCCTGCTCCTGGTTGTCCAGGTGGTGTGCAGGACGAGGTGCAGGTCAAGCTTTCTCTTCTGCTCACCTCACCTCCTCCTAGCTTCTGGGAGTAACAAGTGACTTAATGTTTCTGAATCTACGGAGAAAACAGGCAGTCACCTTGGACTCTACTTGGAAGAGACAGGTGTGAGGGGTCTCATCTGGCATCCCTGACCCCAAGAACTCATTGAACCCAGGTTCAGCCACTGGGAAGTTAAGCTTGGGGTGATGCCTCCTTAGGGACACTACCCTGGTGGCTTTTGAGCTAGAAGATCTCATCCACTGGCTGGCTCCTTAGCCTCTCTAGTTGCTCCGTCTGTCTATCTTTCCTGTGACACCTTCCTATAAGCCACTTTGGCATGTACCTCTAGGGTCAGTCTTAATCATCTACCAGAGAAGAGCTTAAGGTTAGTAACCTGTTTTGTTTATTTTTATTTTATATTGGTGGGTGTTGAACTCAGGGTCACACCTGCTAATCAAGCATCCCACTACTGAGCAATATCCCAGTCCAGAAAACTTTTTAAGAATAGGGGTTTTGGTTGTTTTGTTTTGTCTTGTGGAAACTGCTTCTTAACCAAACCCAACCTTCAGACCTTGACAGCAAAGCTGCTGTGAGAGCTCCATTCGGGTCTCTTTATTCCCAGGCAACCTCTTGCTTTGTTAGAGTGCTGCACACTCCATCCGGCGTGGATCCACATGCCTGGCAGGGTTACCCTCTCGTTCTCCTGAACTCAGACACCACTGTGTCGTGCTGCCTTTAGGTTGACATCATGGATATCTGCGAGTCGATCCTGGAGAGGAAACGGCACGACAGCGAAAGGTCCACATGCAGCATCCTGGAGCAGACGGACATCGAGGCTGTGGAAGCTCTCGTTTGCATGAGTTCTTGGGGTCAGAGATCCCAGATGAGACCCCTCACACCTGTCTCTGATTCTGGTGACGTCACCACCACTGTGCTGATGGACACAGCTGCACCTGATCTACCAAAGGACTTCCATTCTTTTTCAACTCTGGTAAGAGGAGGTCGGGGAGAGAGGCATTTTCATGAACCGCCCAGAACAGCTTAGATAAAATCACGTTGAAGAACTTGTAGGGAGATTAACTGTGATACAGCCAGGAAGTCCCCTTCACATGGATACCAAAGTGTGAAAATTCATCTCCTAAAAATGTTTTCTATTCCTTGGTGAGTCAGAACTTGCTGGCAGATGGCGAGTGTCCATTGGACAAAGCCTGAAGATGTTACAGAAAGGTGTGGTATGCCAGATGTCTAGGGAGTCTTACGGTAGGGTCGTGAGTTGTCCCCGTCTGGGATGAAGATGTGGAGAGCAGCTAAAGAGCGTGTGTTCTGACACCAGACAGCTTAGCTGAGTGGAAACATGTCACTCTGCCATCCTGCGGGGCCACCTGGTGTGATTTGGAGTTGATAAGTCAGTATCTTATTTTTAGGTTTTAACTTGCCACACCTGTGGAGTTGCTTCTTGGGTTGGAGAAATCAGGCTGTAAATTGCTTATGGTAATAAAAGTGAGAAGTGATTGACCTGGGCTAGGAACTTGCACTGAAGACCGTGAAGGGTAGAATTGGAAAGGAATGAGTGGCAGCAAGAACTGGAGGAAAGATGGGCTGGCTCATAGTAGCCCTCAGGTCTTCAGGCTTGGGCATTTCCAAGACTGGCTGTGGGCCAGTACATAAAGGCTTGGCTCAGTAGAACCACTTTTCTTGGTTTAAGAGCCTGAAATGTCATGAAAAGCTTTCATTTTGGTTTTGGTTTTTTGAGACAGGGTTTCTCTGTGTAGCCCTGGCTGTCTTGGAACTTGCTTGACCAGGCTGGCATCGAACTCATAGAAATACAGCTGCGTCTGCCGCCTCAGTGCTGGGATGAAAGGCGTGTGCCACTGCCACCAACAAAAAGCTTTCATTTTAAAGTGTGAATTTTCACAGTCCTTTTAGTTCAGTTGCTCTTTTCAGTAGCTGCACATGACATAGGGTAGACACCACCCTCCCTTCCAAAGACGCATGTGCGTGGTTGGGAAAGGGCAGTCCACATAGGAAGAAGTGGGGACAGCAGAGTCCCCAAAGACTCCTTGGGCTGTCCAGCTCAGCCAGTTCTCTTCAAGTGCATCTTTTCTAAGGCAATGGGAGCAGTGCAGTCAGATAATTTCCTTGAAGCTCCTTTGACCAAAGTGACTTTTGACTTGATGCTTTTCTTAGTTTCTTTGTTTCTCTTCAAGTGTATAACTCCGCCTCAGAGCCCAGAGCTCATGGAGCCATCCACAGGGACCCCTGTTCCCTCCGAAGTCACTAATTCCAAAGGATGCATGGTTACCACCTTCCCCCCATCCCCCACCATGGCCAGCAGAGCGCTAAGCAGGAGAGAGCCACCAGAGCCCACCTCTGGGTCCTCCTGCAGGGCTGTGATGACCAGTGTGATCCGGCACACCGGGGAGAATCCTATGTTTCAGACTGCCGCGACTCAAGAGCAACAACTGTCTGGCAGCAGAGAAGGACAAGCAGGGCTGCCGGGCCATCGTGAAGCTTTGCAGGACACACGCTCGGCAGATGGTTTACTTGTTACTAACTCGGTTTCCTGTCAGCCTTGCTTGCACAAGTCTGGTGTCCCGTTCTCCACCTACCAAGGCCAGCAGACAGGATGGCCGGCTGCCATTCAGACCTGCTTACCAAAGAATTCTGAAAGTGACTTGTCAAGGAAAACCACCCCTCTGATTTCTGTCCCTGTCTCCAGTCCCCCTGTCCTTTGCCAAATGATCCCCGTGGCTGCACAAAACGCCATGTTCTCCGCTTTTTTGAAGCCTCCTCCCCAGTTGTCTGCAGGGATTGTCAAGCCCATCCTACCCCAAGCTGCTTCGGTGCCCCAGCCTGTGTTCATGGGCCCATCTATGCCTCAGGGAACTGTGATGTTGGTCTTGCCACAGAGCACCTTCCCCCAGCCTGCTACCTGCCCATCCAGTGTCATGGCCATCGGAAATACCAAGCTGTTGCCCCTTGCCCCTGCACCAATGTTCATTGCCTCCAGCCAGAACTGTGCCCCTCAGGTAGACTTTTCCCGGAGGAGGAACTACGTCTGTAACTTCCCAGGTTGCCGGAAGACCTACTTCAAAAGTTCCCACCTCAAGGCTCATCTTCGTACCCACACAGGTAAGCGGTAGGGTGCCTGGTGTGATGGAGACACTGGAACTTCTGGGGAGAAAAGCCCCCTGTGCCTCTGGAGAGAGGCAGAAGGAGCGGAGGGGCTTGCAGCAGTCAGGGTCATGCGCAGGTGGCTGCTGGGGGAGAGGGTGGGGGTTTGTGATGGTTTTAGGGTACTCTTTACCTCACTGCAATAGGCATTGTGCTCATATTCAGTATAAACATCACTGTGACTTGGAAGTCTGTCCACGTTGTCAAAGTTCTCATTATAAAATGTTTTAAGAGCATAGGGGGGGGTTTATTATTGTTTTTGTGTTTTTGTTTTGTGTTTTTTGTTCTTTTTTTTTTCTTTTGAGAATATATAGTTTTAGTTTAAGAATTCACACAAGGGGCTGAAGAGACAGCTCAGTGGTTAAGAACACTGACTTCTCTTCCAGAGGACCTGTGTTCAATTCCCAACACCCACATGACAGCTCACAACTGTCTCCAACTCCAGTTCCAGAGGACCCATGGGCAAAACACCAATAGACATAAATAAGTAAAACCCTTACAATTAAAAAAAAAAAAGTCACATAAGAAGTTATAGTAGCCTGCTGGGTTTCTTTATTTTTTAAATTCTCTAGCCGCTAGAGTAGCCGCTAGCCACGTGCACTTGCAACAGACTGGTTTGACTGAGGAACTCAATCACACCCTCTCATCTGCTGAAGTTTTACACTCAAATAGCGTCAGGAGCCATCCAGCAGGGACTGAGTGCCACTCGGCACAAGTCACTTTGGTAGATTAGAGCAGCGTTTCTCGAGTCCTCTGTGAATTGATGTGTTGTTTGACATTTTTAATGGCCCTGTGGTTATGTGGTCCGCTTATTACACTTGACTTTAGAGAATCATGTGTTTACATGTAAACACACGTGGAGACGTGAGGGTCTATGGTAAAGCGTGCTTTCTAAACTCAGGACCCTGGAGTGCCGTCCAGCCCCTCAGTCCCACGAGGATGTCTGAATTGTAGATTCTTCTACAGGAAGGTCTGGGGCTGGAGGAGTTACTGCTCTGTTTTTATTTTAAAATGGTGTTGTGATAGGCTGGCTTCTAATTAGCACAGTACACTCTGGCCATAGTGGAGTCCACCTGCTGAGCAGGGTGCACTGTGGTGTTCAGAAGGAATTACTCCTTCATACTCTGGAGCCATGGTAGGCTTTAGGACGTGGGGCTTACACCTGTGCTGTGAGGTACTTGTCTCTTTGTCAGAGCAAACACGGCCTCCTTTGTTCTCTCTACCCATGTGTTTCCACGTCCACCTCAGCCCGCCCCCCACCTCTGCCTATTGAGACCCTTTCAGGGCCTGCCCCCAATCAGCTGGTGAGTGTTCATGTCCTTCCTCTTCAGTCTTGTGGGTATTGTGTGTTGCACCACCTTTTCTCTGTGTAGCCCTGGCCATCCTGGAACTTGCTCTGTAGTCCAGGCTGGCTCGGAATTCAGAAAGCCACCTGCCTCTGCCTCATGAGTGCTTGGATTACAGGTGTGTGCCACCACACCCCACTTATTTTTGCTATTTCTAAAATGGTGTTTCTGTGTGTCTGAGTGGGTTTGGCTCTGCTGGAGCTGGAGTTATAGGTGGTTGTAAGTTGCTTGCTCTGAGTACTGGGTTCTACTGTGGGTGCGCTTCAAGAGCTGTGTTCTCTCTAAACTGTGGCCTGTCTCCTTGTCTTTGCATGGTTAGTTAACTGTCTAAGTACATATAAATTCCCGGTGCCACACTAGTAAACAAACAATGGTTGTTCTGGTGGCTATGGCAGATGAAGGGGTGACTTGTTCTGTTTGGTGGGCTCTTTGGCATTGTGAACCCCTTATGTTCAGTAAACTCTTGGGCGTGATGAGCCCCCCCTTTTTTTTACTTGGTGAATGAGGGCTCTGAGTCCCACTGCTCTTGCCCCTCACTGGCCCTCCATTGGTATTCTCAGAAGATCTGGAGCTCCAGTAGGCTTATTTCAGATAAAGACTGTGTTTCAAGTAACCTGAACAGTATTTCACTGTGAAGGAGGTGAGGTGAATTGGTACTCCATTTTGGCTGAAAACAAGGAATTTTCTAAATTGTATACTGAGGGGATGGCAGCCTCTGAGCAGCTCCTAGGCACAGGGTATAAGACACCTTAGGGAAGCAAGAGTGGGAAGTGCCGCTGTCTGTGTCTGCTGTCGGATGCTTTGAAAGAATCTAAGAAAGAAGTCTACCAAGTTCAGGGCTCTGGAGTTGCCAGTCTAAAAGCATGTGTTCTTGGCATATCTGAGGGCCAGCCTGCAACATTCCCAGTGTACAGGAGGACATCATCAGGTACAACAGGGTTGGTATGCCAGAGAGCTTGCTTTTATAACAGCTGTTCCTGGGACTCTGTCAATCTGTAATCAGTACCAGTGCTCAGGACCCCATCAGCGACCAAAGAGCCTACCTTTTAAGTATCAGTAGCATGTGACCTTGGGATTATATTTGGGGTCATAGTGAAACCATGTTAACCACTCCGGGTTTACTGTGAAGATTCTAAAGCATTGAATAGGAAGCCTCACTGCTGGATTTTCTGTAACTCTGAGGACTGTTGGAGTTAGTGTCCCTTCAGAACTGATTATTTGCTACCTGCTATGGGAAATCCACAGAGAGACAGACCGCATAGCAGCTGTCTAGCAAATCAACCCCCGTGCATGTAGTCTGTGATTGCCACAGCCAGGATACAGAGAAGGGCCTGGCCCTGTGCTGGCTGGAACAAGAGTTCGTTGGAAAAAAAGAAGCGGGGGGCGGGGGAGGCACCAGTATCTACCTGCCTGAAGGCCCCCTTATCTCTCCAGCTCCAGGAAGATAATAAGACACCAGAAGGATTGATAACCATTTAAAACGTCTAACCAGAAAGAGTCTGTTAGAACACAAACATATATATATATAAAACTCTGCCCTCTGTGTGGTTAATATTGACAACTTGACAGGATCTAGAGTCACCTAGTAGACAAGCCTGGGTGTGCCTCTGAGGGGGTCATCTACATTAGGTTAGGTAAGGTGGGAGGACCAACATTCCCTGGGGCTCTGGACTGAATAAATGAGAGGCAAGCAAGCCGAGCACGAGCTTTCATCTCTCTGCTTCTGGACTGTGGACCCAATATTACCAGCCGCCACAAACTCCTTCCGCCACGATGGACCTGTACCCTCCAACCGGGCCAGAATAAACTCCCTTAATTTACTTTTATCGGAAATATGGAAAGTAAACACTTCTAACAACATGGAAAATAACTAATATAACCTGCTTGTCGGTGTGATAAGAAATATGGACTTTAAATAGTGATTCTAAGAAGTCTTAAATCTTCTTGGAAGGACTTTCTGGGAGGTGTGCAGTTTATCCCAAGAGAGAAAGGATTCTTTCTTTGAAGAATTTTCCTCCCACGTCTGTGAGTGGGAGTCAGCTGGTAGAGTACTTGCCTAGCATGCATGAAGCTCCAGGTTTGATCCCCAGCACCCTGTAAGCTTGGGAAAGGTGATGCACATTTGTGGTCCCAGCACGTAAGAGGTGGAATTAGGAGACTCAGAAGTTCAGTGTCTTCCTTTGCTATACATGGTGCTGGAGGCTGTCCTGGCTTTAATGAGACCCTGTCTCAAAATGCCCCCCCCCAAAAAAAACCAGTATTGTCTAGAGATAGGAAGATCTCTTAAGTTCCCTTTCTGCCTGGGCTACTTAGCACAACCCTATCAAAGAAAAAAAAAATAGGGATGATGACACATGCCTCTAATCCCAGCACTTGGGCAGGAGGATCTCTTGAGTTTGAGGTCTAATCTATGTACTGCGTTTCAGGCCAGCCGGGACTACATAGTGAGACCCTGTCTCATAAAAGTCTTCCCCAAGTAAAAGAGATTTATTTTTATTTATCTTAAAATGCATCTTTAAAACCAGGGTGGTGGCATATGCCTCTAACTCGAGTACTGAAGTAAATTCCAAGTCCCAGACCTGCCTGGGCTACAGTCTTCATCAGAAAAGCAAAACACAAAGCTACACACATGTGCATGGGTAAAATTTTTGAGCGATTAGCCTAGTTTGATGCCTGTGGGCTTTGGCATACACACCGCAGGGTCGGAAGAAATGTTTGGTGGGTTTGCTGACTTCTGAGCTGCCCAGGCTAGAGCAGCAGCTGTCCTCTTCTGAGGTTTGGTGAACGGACCTGTGGGCAGCCCTCGGGAAGGTGCTGAGTGCACACTCTTACTTTAATTTGTTTTCTGCCAGGGGAGAAGCCCTTTACCTGCAGCTGGGACGGCTGTGACAAGAAGTTCGCAAGATCAGACGAACTGTCTCGCCACCGCAGAACCCACACAGGTGAGAAGAAGTTTGTGTGTCCTGTGTGTGAGCGGCGTTTCATGCGGAGCGACCACCTGACAAAGCACGCCCGGCGTCACATGACGACCAAGAAGATCCCAGGCTGGCAGGCGGAGGTGGGCAAGCTGAACAGAATCGCCTTGTCGGAGAGCCCCGGAAGCATCCTCGAGCCCTTGCCGGCCTCGGGCTGAGAGGGTCCGTGCTGCCCATCACCTGTGGGCTTCTTCAAACGCCTCT
Source organism: Dicrostonyx torquatus (assembly GCA_028555095.1). NCBI lineage: Eukaryota > Metazoa > Chordata > Mammalia > Rodentia > Cricetidae > Dicrostonyx > Dicrostonyx torquatus. The sequence continues at coordinate 5,400,298 of JAQHUG010000018.1, read as the reverse complement.
TCAGGAATGGGGAATGGGACCTGTGTGTTCCTCCCCAAAACAAAACAAACAAAAACACGGTCTCTGGGCTGTTGAAGGAGAGCTGGTTCTGATGGAAGTACATTAACTTTACTTTTCTGGCTGGGCCCTGTTCAGTCTCTGTAGTGTCCACGCTAACTCCCTGTCTTGCTCTGTCTCTGTCGCTCATCTGTCTCTGTCTCTCTCTGTCTCTCTTTCTTTTGTGAGGAAATGAAAGAAAATTTGATCTAAATCACCAGCATTCAAGCAACTATTTCGGCAATAAAGTTTACAGAGTCTGGGTTTGTTTTTTCTTTTAAACAACCTTTCTATGTTTTGTAGAAATGAGACAGGGTACTAATTTTTATACTTTTTTATAAAAAATATTTATACTGTGCTCAAATCACCAATTTCTGGGTAGACAGTTTACTGCCTTCTTTTTCCATGTTTTATAACAAAGTTTTGTAATGACCCTGCTTAAATACTCTTGGTAGTCAGAAGAAAATCAAAATCACAAGTTTGTTACCAGCCTTTTTATAGCAAATGTTTTAGATCAGAACTGGTTTAATAAAGAGCTCTTAAAGGGGAAAAATAAGCTTTGTAGTCAGCTTCTTTGTATCAGTAAATTCTAGCAGTTGGTCCTATAGCCCACAGAACCAAAGTGGTGGTTGTTTGAACTAGTCACGTGTGTCCGATGTCCCTGTGGAGGGTGTGCCGAGTCGGCCACCTAAGTGCACAGTGTTGACTTTTAGACCATTTGTCTGCCAAGAGCAAATGATCCCATGGCCTGTCTGTGCCTAAGCACCAAAAAACAGGAATGCGGCCACCAAAGCTCTGTAGATTGTCTGTTGGCTTCTGGTGTTGTTTTGTACTGAGTGATGGGTTCAGTGACCATGCAGAGAAAAGCAAGTTGGCTAAACCTTCCACCAAAGTGCAGCTTACGCAAAGCAAGCTCTGGGGTTCAGATGCCTTCTAACTATGGACAGAACGCTGAGAAGTGCTTGCTTTGCTAAGTGACGGGGGCTGCCACAACTCAGTTCCATTCACTGTGTGTGAAGGAAATGGTTTTGCTCAAATGAGAAGACATGGAATGAGGATTTGTAGCTCACCTGAAAACATCACGGGTGCTGCTCTATACCTTGTGAGCATGTGCCCTGCATAGAGTGGCCTCTTGTGTGTCCAAATGGTCACAAAACTGGCTTTAGTTAGAGATTGGGAAGTTCAGGCAATACAATAAGTGAGAACAATATATTGCACTGTTTGGGCAGCCTGAGGATATTTTTGTGTGGTATTGTATTAGATTTTGTATTTGCCTTTTAATATTGGCATTTAACTTTATTTAACTGATGGCAAGGTTAAAATATTAAATAGATAAAATAAGGTTTTGTGTTCAGGTCTTTTGAGCCTTATAGAACCTTCACGTGGTCATACATTGTATGTTGTTACTTGATCCCTGTTAGGCTGCCTTTGGTAGCCTCCAAGTTTTGTACGTATGTGTGTTTAGGCAATGTCTGGACAGTTCTCCAGTTCACAGTTGTCTTTCCACGTAATGTAGCTGCGGGAGAACTAACTGTACATAGCTCCCGAGTGTCCCAGTACCCCAGTCCTGTCCTCCACACTGGCGATTGCAAACAGTAAACGGCATCCAGTGCGATCGTCTTCACCGTGACACGCAGAGTGGTGTGTCCCGTCCCCATGTTTCCGTGGGTCATGGAAGGTCTCGGAGCATTTGGTTGATCGTCACACAGAACTTCAGTTCTCCGACCAGTGTTGTCTCTGAAATAACTGATGTGTTGAAATACCATAGGGTTCCATTTCCTGGTTAGATTTAGAAATCCCTTCTGCAGAAGAACCCCCACTACTGAAAGACTGAGTTGGAAAACATTTCCTATCTGAAAAGGACTCCTGAGCCCCAGAGCCCTGAGAGGGCCCTGCTCCCTTGAGAGCCCTCCCTGACCCCCTCATGTTGAGGCACCCCAGTGCACTTTATTGCTTGAGCAGTTCTGATTTATTTGATTTTTTTTTAACCTTGTTGAGCCTTTTGGTAGTGTTAGTAATAAAATTTAAATGTTTCAAATACTTACGTTTTATGTAATAGACTTATTTAAATGAGTATTGTGATGTAACCTTTTGCTTTGAATCATATAAAACTTTCTTGGTTTGCAGACTTGGCTTGTGTGCTGTGTTGTGTAATTGTGTACAGTGACTTAATGCACACAATCTTCATATGAGCCTGGGAGATTCGTCATGTATTGACCTTACTTGAACTCTTATTGGTTGTGGTTTCTAATCTGTTTCGAAGGAAGCTATACAGTGGCAAAGAGGTCAACTCGTAAGAATTCTTGCAGGAAAGTTGTGGCAGTTTGAACATAATAACAATAGTAATAGGATTTCCACTTTTACCTAACGCAGAGTAATGGAGACAAGCTTCATCCCCACAGTTACCAACAAGCGCCCATCCACAGCAGGGGCCAGGATGGAAATTCCGAGTGTCCTCCCTCCCTGCCTCTTGGCATCTGGCTGGACTCTGCAAGGCAGAGCATTCGCCATTCAGGCCCCACAGAGGTGGGAGAGATGGGTACCAGTGCCCTTGAGACCCTGTGCAGGGTGAAGCCTCCCCTGTTGCTCCTTGGCTCTTGTAGACAGACTGACCTGGGGGCATCTGAATGGATCCAGGAAGCCACCTTTCCTAGTGAGCAACTCTGACTTACCCCTCCTGTGCCTCCCATACACATTTTATTTGTCCAGGGCCTGGCAGCACAAAGCCTGGCATGGATCATGCCCTCTGCTTGTTGTAGAAGTCCTACACAAGAATCGCTCTTGCAGTAAATTGTGCATTGCCAACTTAAGGAATCAACAGGACTATACTCTCTACATTCACCCAGATGCTGTCCTGGCAGATGGAGGAGAGGCAGATACCTTCTCTCCTTCCTTTGTTGGCAGTCTCCCTCACCAAGAGGTAGCCTAACTCCTAGGGGACTTTGTTAGCCCCCAGCTGGACTTCCGACTTCTCCCAGGGGCAGCGCCCTCGTGCAGGTTGCCACTGCTTCTCATGACCACACGATGTCACTGTTGAGAGTTGGACCATGCCTTGGGCAGTCAGACCTGGCTTCCCTAATTAATGCCACAGGCAACCACAGGGCCTGCTGCGCTGCTTCCGTTTTAAGATGTGCAGCTGTGGGGCCCCATCCTGAGGCCAACAACAACTTTGGTGTGCAGACCTCGGGCCAAATACCTCTGGGAGCTCAAGGGCTTCTCTGTCTTTCCCAAGGCTCCATGCCCCAAAGAGGGCAATGTTTCCTTGCCAACACTGGAAGGAATTTCTCTGTGTAGCCCTAGGCTGTCCTACTCGATCTGTAGACTAGGCTGGCTTCAAACTCAAAGATCCACCTGCCTCTGCCTCTTGAGTGCTGGGATTAAAGGCATGTGCCACCACTGCCCACAAAAGGATTTCTTTACACCTGGAAGCAGTTCCCTCCTGCCTCTCAGGGCCAAGTTTTCCCCAAGATTCAGGCCAGTACCTCCTCCCCCCGCCCAAAAAAAAGTCTAATTATGGAACCTTCTTCCTAGAGGAAGCAACTAACCTTCAGAGTCTAATAGGTGGTTTGTGGGTTTGCAGGAGGGCTCAGTGGGTAAAGGCACCTGTCACCAAGCATGGGCACCTGTTTGCTCACTGGAATCCACATGGTGAAAAGAGAGAAGCACCTCCTGTAAATTGTGGTCTAACTTCCACACCTGCATCATGGCATGCACACCCATGACACAGACACACATGCATGTGTGCACACAAAATGTAATAAAAATACTTTAAAAATAAAACGTAATTTTTGTTTTTTAATGCTCAGGATCACCCAGGGATACCTTCCTCCTGAGGATGGATAGATAGATAGATAGATAGATAGATAGATAGATAGATAGATAGCTGGATGATATAGGTAGAGGTAGATAATAGATGAGATAGATGATAGATAGATAGATAGATAGATAGATAGATAGATAGACAGACAGACAGATGTACATATACATCTAAGGGGAAGTGTATGTGCTGTGGGTGGGCGCGTTATGCCATGGCATCCATGCATGTGTGCATCAGGACAACCTGCAGCAGTTGGCTCTTTCCTTCCACCGGGCCCTCTGGGGGTGGAGCTCGCGTTGTTAGGCTTGGCATCGAGAGCTTTTACCTGCCAAGCCATCATCTTGGCCCTTTAAGAAAGAATTACTACATTTGATTTCTGTCCAATTCTTGACAAGAAAAATATCCCCATGGGCCTGACGCTCAACAGCTGGTCTCCTGGCTACTGCTGATAGACTCCTGGTCTCCAGAGTACTTTCTCAGGGGGGCGGTGACATCCATTCATGAATCCCAGAATCCCCAGGAGTGGGTGGGACTCCTGGACATCATTCCAGGAAATGTGGCCCTGGGAACTGGAAACATCAGAAAAGAGGGTGCTAAAAGCTTGTCCCAGACAGTTTTAGCAAATCTCTGCTGGTGTGGGAGGTTCCTTCTGAGCTGAGCTAAGAACCCATGAACACAAGAGCCGAGGCCTGGGGGCTTCTCAAGGTTCTGCCCATATGTACAGAAAAATCCACCTGGATTTTCAAGCATAGCCTTGGCACATCTTGAGGGGGAACCCCTGCAGAGCTGGTGACCAACTGTGGTTACTTAGACTTTCTGTGATGGGAACCAGGGTCAGCTCGTGCCATTCATAGGCAGATCCCACACTCTGTTAAGATCTGGGCACGTGGCTGGGGAAACAACGTGGGCAGCCAACTGTGGAGCAGCAGTGCAATGTGGGACATCAGCAGGTACCTGACACCTGGGCAGGAAGTACTCCTATGGGCTTCAGTGATACCCAACCCCAACTCTGGCAGGACCAGCCTTTCCACCCCTGACTTTCCCAGGACCACAGCTCGCCAGTTGGCACACACTTTGCTCTGGCTAGCCACTGTTCAGGACATCCTTGGAGTTGAGGGAGGTTTGTTTGCTCATTTATTTGTTTTCTGAGACAGGGTTTTTCTGTGCAGTCCTGGCTTCCCTGGAACTCCCTCTGTAGATCAGGCTGGCCTCAAACTCACAAAGATCTGCCTGCCTCTACCTCCCAAATGCTAGGATTAAAGGCGTGTGCCCCCACCACCCGGCCCCCATTTTCTCTTAATCAGATGAACATGCCCACTCAAACATGATACATAAAGCTGTAAATATTCACATCAACTTCAAAGTCTGATTCATTCTTGGGTAAAAATGTAATATTTTAACCTCTTTTAAAATAAGCATTTGTAATATTTAGGGTAAAATATTAAAATAGAAACAACTTCCATCTTCATATCAAAAGCAGTGCTTTGAGCTTCGGTGAGATGCAGCTTCCAGCTCTGGGAGGTTTTGACCCACAATGCTCAGCCCCCTGGTAGACACCCGGTGGCTCTGGGCTCCAACCATAGCACAAGTCTCCCAGCTGCAAATTCAAAGGCACTCTTGTCAAGTCCTAAGAGTTCACGGAATCATTCTCAGGTGACAGCAAAGGACTGTGGATGTGGGGACGGCTCTAGGGACCATTCTTCCTTGATTCCTGAGATGCTCCATGTTGAGCTCTGAGGATTTGCAGGCCAGCAGCAGCTCTCAGCAGAGGAAGAGCACTGTCTTGGTAGGGAATGCAGCAGAATCTGAGACCTGTTCTGGCCTCGGCCGGAGCTACTACTATTCCTATGTTCTCTACTCTGTTTTCTGACACAGACTCTCACTACATAATCCAGGCTGGTCTTAATTTACTATGTAGTCTTCCATTCTCAGTAATCCTCTAGCACTGGCCTGGTGGCTGTGACCATAAGCATGTGCCACCACTCACAGATCTCTGAAGCCTTTCTGCCAGCACCCTCGCCAGCTGTGCAGATGCTTCCACAGACATCTGAGCAAGTGCCAGGCCCTACAGGGCCCACACAAGCCCTACCCTCCTTCCCATAGGTTCTCTGTATTTCCCCATCTATCCACTGGGGATGTTTGCAAGCTCTTCTGGCATCATTATCCTGACTGCCTCCCACCCAAGCAGGGAGGAGGAGAAGAGTGTGAACCCTTAGGCAGACTGCCAGCCGAAAGGGAGAGCAGTGGCCGTGAAGCCCTGTCTCAGAGTGGGTTCCCTCAGCTCCTATACGGTTCTGCACTCAGCAGGATGGCTAAAACACACTGGCAGCTGGGAAATGACAGGGGCTGGACAACAGAGCTGCCAGACTGACAGCTTGAAAGGTCTCAAAGAACCTCCAGGATTCCCACCCCTTCCCCCCAACACCGAGAGAAACTGAGGCCCAGAGAGGGCATCGATGAGTTCTGCTTCCCACCACAAGCTCATGTCATACAGGGATGCCAGAGCAGTATGTGGCTCCCTACCACATCCAAGCAGGGGAGGCTTCTGTGCTGTTGGAGAGGCCCCCAACATGGGGAGAGAGAAGTGGAGGGAAAGTCTGAAACGCAGGCGTTCTGTCCTTACACCTGCAGCTTGCCCTTATCTCTCTGCTATTAGAAATGCAGTCTTTGGACCCGCCTAGGCCTACACGCTCGGGATCTGCCTGCCAGCCATATACTAGGGCCCTCTGTGTACACAATTTGGAGCCAGCTGTATCCCGCTGGAGAAATCTTACCAAGGACATACCTGGGTGGAACCTTCTAGAAATCTGTGGCACAGATGCTAACAGGGGTCAACCCTTCCCCACTTGGAAAGTGAGTAAGCAGAAAGGACTGACAATTCGGATTTCAGGGGAACCACACAGCCAGGCTACCCCTGTGTAAGAGGAGGCCCACACCTGTGGCCCAGGGCCTGCTTGCCCTTAGTTTTGGTCTGCCAGGCCAGCAGCAGGACTCTGATCACGAATCTTTAGAGACCAGCGTGGAAAGAGAGCTGTATTCTAGAAGTGGTTTTGCTCTGGCTGGGCCATGGGTGGGGCAAGGTGGTACCCCCTAACTGGAGCCCAGCAAAGCCTGCAAAGCTTGGCCAGTGGTAACCAAGACTGCAGAGCCAGCTCAGCGGCAGTACTCCCGTTCAATGCTCGCCATCAGCTCCTCCTCAGAGTAATCATAGGAGATGGCCGACTGCCCCTCGGGTCTCTTGTGGCTGCTGCTTGGGGCTCTGTGGGTGAGAAACACAGACAAGGGTGGGTATCACCTTCAAACTCGCATTTCCTCTGGCAGCCATAGTCTTTCAGTGGTTCATCCTAACATCCAAACCAAAAGCCTTTGATCTGGAGACGCCCGAATCTCTTCCTACCCAACACATAGACACAGTCATCGTCACTCATATCTGCCTTCGTCCTCCCATTTAATCCACCAAGACCTACAATGAGGATGAGGCAGGCCAAGGTAGATGCCAAGCTCCATCCGATGCTCCTGGCTGACCTTCCGAGAACAGAGTCCGGGGCTCTGTATGCATCTCCCAAAACATGGATGAGAGGCCTGCGTACCACGACTTGATATCCTGAGATCAGCTTGCCGCCAAAGCACTGTCTTTCCTACTGTGTCTGTGGGGCAAAGGGGAATATCCAAGGGCTTTGGAGGAGGACAGATCTCAGCTGGCTTTGATGCACAGTAACTGTATGGCCCTGGACCATTTGTCCCTTGTTCCAGTCTCCCTCAGTAAGAGGAGGGACTGAACAGTAGTAAGTGTGTGTGAGAGTTGCAGCCTTGCAATGTGCATGAGAGCTTTTTGCTGTTTGCAACCTCGCAAGCTTAGAACAATGGTAGCGGCTGCCCTTCCAGCCCGGTCCTGGGGAGTCTCTACTGACTGCTGGTAGGGGAAAAGAAATGCAAATAATGAGTTCATCACACCCTCAGAATGAGCCAAGGAACTGTGCAGGAAGCTGGCTGTCCTGCCAGAATGCCAGAGCATTCTGGAATTCCCTGACAGGAACAAGCCCCTCTAGGGTTACCCCTGCCAGCCCCTGGCACGAAAAGATGTGAAAGCTGAAACATTTAAGGGCATCCAAGGAGACTGGCCGTAGCCTCCCCTACACTCTGTCTGCTCCCACCAGGCATGCTGATATTCCTGCAGGTGGGACCCCAGAGGAAGAGGCAGGAGAGACATTGACCAGCAGAGGAGGCTGTCAGCAGCTCCACGATCCCTGTGCTCTAGAGGACTAGAAGCACAGACATTCTTTAAAAAAAAAAAAAAAAGATGTATTTATTTATTATGTATACAATGTTCTGCCTGCATGTATGCTTGCAGGCCAGAAGAGGGCACCAGATCTCATTATAGATGGCTATGAGCCACCATATGGTTGCTGGTAATTGAACTAAAGACCTCTGGAAGAGCAATCAGTGCTCTTAACCTCTGAGCCATGTCTCCAACCCCTGCATGGACATTCTTTTGTGTGTGTTGTTCACGTGTACTTACTTGTGTGAGTGTGTACATATATGTACAGGCACTTGTGCTATGGTGCACAATAGAGTTTGAAGGACAACTTAGAGGTGCTGGGTTCTCTCCTTCTATCACGTGGATTAGGGAGATTTAACTCAGGTAGTCAAGCGCCTTCACCTGCTGAGTCATCTGGCCACCTTGCCCATTTTATCTCTGTACTGAGCAGTCATCCTGTGGCATTTGCACATGCCGGGCAACCGCTCTCCCCCTGGCCTGTATCCCCAGCCCCCTGAGGATGATTAATGGCTCTGGGCCACTACCTGCAGGCTTTGAGGTGGGTTGTTTATTTGTTTGGGACACAGACTCACTGTGTAGCTCTGACTAGCCTGGAACTCCTCCCTCTGCCTCCCCAATACTGTGATTAGAAGCTAAGCCACCAGCCTGGCAGCACCAAATGTGAAACTTAAGGAGTTTAACATGCATTTTCCTGATGACTTTTTTTTTCCTTTTTTGGAGCTACCGGTGGTTATTGTCGCTGTCTAGGCTCTGAAGTCCTTAGAGCAAAGGACACTCTTTACAGATAAAAACACTAGGTAGAGCAGGCGGGACACGTGAGTGCATCTGAATGAACCTGAAGGGTCCAGAATGGCCACAGAGAAGCCAGGTCATGACCTCATACAGGAGGAAACTCAGCACTGCTGTGAGTGACTGGACTGTGACCTCCCTAGGCTCCCCTTGACAGCTCAGCTCTACCTGAGCCTCACTGACCTGCAGGACGGTGGGCTTGTGGAGGACACATAGCTCCTCTCCATACTTACTCAGAGGTACAGCTCTCTTCGGGGTCGTCCTTAATCTTCTTTTCTGGGGACACCTTGAGCGGGAGGAGAGGAAGCAGCATGAAAACGTGCCCACAGCATAGTTAACACTCTAGCTTTGTGGGAGAGACAGAAACTGCCAGGTTTAACTAGAGGTCTGTAAACATCAAAATGGGGAAGGTTCTCTCTGACTCTGGAGCTCCAGTTATCCATTTTACAGTCAAGAAAACTGAGGCTGTGGGAGGGACTTATAAATGAGTAAACAGAGGAACCAGTAAACAGTGTTTGCATGTGTGCTTGTGTGTGCGTATGTGCATGTGTGTACATGTGTGCATGTGTGTGCATGTGTGTGAGTGTGAAGGTAGAGGTGTGTGTGCACATGTGTGTGTGCCTGTGTGCTTGTGTGTGTGTATACATGTGTGCTTGTGTCTGCATTGTGTGTGTGTGCATTGTGTGCATGTGTGAGTGTGTAGGTAGAGGTGTGTGTGTGTGAGCAAATGTGATATGTGTGCACATCCATGTACAAGGCAGGCTGAAGTCAAATGTATTCCTCTATAATACTACTTTTCTGTTTTGTTTTTCTTTTTATCCCAGAGCTCAAAGATTGGCTAAGGCTGGCCGGTGAGCTCCAGGGATCCCCAGAGCACTGTGCTTATAGGTGCACACTGCCATACCTGGTTTATGTGGGTGTTGGGTATCTGAACCGTGTCACATGTTTGCACAGTAGACACTTAACCCACCGACCCATCTTCCCAGCCCCCTCGGAAAGATATTTAAAGGGTTTTTTTTTTCCTGTTTTGTTTTAAGATAGATAGGGGTTGGGAGAGAGATTGCTTATTAGTTTGATGGCTATCCTTGGTTGTCAGCCCAACTACATCTGGAATGAACTACAATCCAGAAATGAAGGGCACACCTGTGAAAGTTTT
>JAQHUG010000018.1:5364559-5383221 GCA_028555095.1 Dicrostonyx torquatus | reverse complement strand
TGGACTCCCTCCGTGGCCTTCCCAGCACTGTATGAATCAACTCTATGCTTCACTCTTCATGCTATTTACAGGCGTGATCTTTGCTCTAGCCTTGACTGCAGAGACGCATTGGTACTGTCTCGGAGCTGTTTTGCTTTGGCTGTGAGTTCAGCTTCTCTATGTCCACTCTGCAGCTGTGGGCTCCTTCCTACTGATTATGCACTTCCCACTCCACAGCAGTGCAAGTCGTGATCATCCTGGTCTTGGTTGGTGGCAACAGACATGACTCCCCCAGTCCTCCTGGGCTAAAGCAGGGAGCATGGTGTCACTCAGCTCCAAGAGAAGGCATCGCTGCTCTGCACAGGCTTGTGGGAAACGATCCATATCTATCTCTCAGTGACAGCAATGCTCTTCATGCCTTCCTAGACCACCTGACTGAGAGCAGGGCAGCAGGAAGTGGGGGAGATCGCGGAGTCACTACCCTAGTACTGAAAGCGCTGAACAGATGGTTTCAGTACTGAACCAAATTCTTCTGTGTAAGTACCTTCAGATGTTGCCAGCGTAACATACTCGGGTGGGGCGGCGCAGTGACTCAGTGACCCAGCAGAGCCCTATCTATGACCCTACCCCACTGTGTGGCACTACAGCAAACATTTAAAAAGATGAGAGAACACTGCCGTCCCCTGTCCCCACCCTCCATGTTAAATCGATATCAGATGGCTCATTTTACCCAGGAAGAGACCACTGATTGACAGGGTGCTGTTGTGTTCTTCCAAATTACTAAACGACTTTAAAAACCACCAATTAAAATTTCACAGGTTTACTCAGCCTTCCCATTCTGCGGAGTTTGAAGTTTCAGATCCCCAACTAGCACGATATTTGAGAGCTACTGACTCTGGGAAAGGATTTCTGCCTTGGGCACTTCATGTGGCCATGAGATTAAAAATTAATTCAAAACGGTAACAGGAGAGGGGGTTGGGTTCGTGACTTACAGGACAGGAATTTGGTAGGCTATCTCATGTCCCTTAAAATATGTAAGGGTACAAGCAGGGGAAATCTGTTTATGAGATGGTTAAGTGGGGCAATTCAAAACAGACATAAATACACATAAATAAAATAAGATAGTAAAATTATCCTTACTTTTAATTTCCCTCGGCCGGGTGGTGGTGGCGCACGCCTTTAATCCCAACACTCGGAAGGCAGAGGCAGGCGGATCTCTGTGAGTTCGAGACCAGCCTGGTCTACACGAGCTAGTTCCAGGACAGGCTCCAAAGCCACAGAGAAACCCTGTATCGGAAAACCAAAAAAAAAAAAAAAAAATTCCCTCAATTTGACAAAACTAAAACAAATAAACCCAGCCTCAAAAAATTGCCTAAACAGATAAGCATGGTGGCACATGCCTGTAATCCCAGCACTTTTTTGATCTTGTACTTCATAAATAAGTACAATTACTGTGTCATTAAAAAAAAATAAAAATATGGGTGAGCATGTAGAGAATTAGTGCAAGACTGAGACTTGAGTACTCATTAAAATATTAGCTAAAACTGTATCGTTTGTTTTAATTTTTATTTTTCCATTGTTTATACCTGTGTATGTGTGGATTTGAACAGCAGTGCAGTACCCTCAGAGACCAAAAGGGGGCACCAGAGCCCCTGGAGGGAGCCTGAAGTACGTGGTGGGACTCAGGTCCTCTGCATTGCAAGAAAAACTCAGAACGACTGAGTCATCCCTCCAGCCCTCTAGAACTATTTTTAAAAATAAAGTCCAGTATAACATACTATTCAGGATGATAATTCAGGGTTAATGCATAACCAGTCTTGAAAGCACCCTGGTCAACAGTGATTGCAATTTTTCTGTTTTCATTGCTTTCTGGTGGAGTGAAGGATCAGACTGAAGGGCTTGTGCATGCTAGGCCAGCTCTTTACTGCTGAGCTCCAACCTCAGCTCACTGGCAGCAGCGTTTAAATGAAGGCCCTTACAAGGTCTATCATTTAATTTTGATTGTCTCTTCATAAAAACAACAAACAAAAATGAAAAATTCCTAAGTGTTAGATTATGAATATCAGGAAAAAATGTTCTTCTTTCCTAATAAAAGGATAGGAAGAGGATATTCATGTCCTGTCAAAGGGTCCTTTTTGCTTGGGGGCAACATTGTCTCAAACGTTATGAAGGAAGGCCACCTTTTATGGTGGTTCTTAAACTTGCAGTTCTTTTCTGTCTCAGTGGGGAGTCACCAATCCAGAGTCCTGTCAGGTGTGCAGCTCCTGAGGGAATCAGTTACAGCTGCAGGCAGATGTGAGCAAGCCGCACAGCACAGGAACCTGGGTTCTAAGCTCTAACATGTGCCATGTTTTTTAGAAGCAGGGGCCTCACTTCCTGATGTTGTCTCTCTGGACCGGAACACTCTCCTGGAACTCTGGGATTCAGTCATTAGTTTGAGGAACATTCATGGTCCAGGGGACACATCTGAGGCCTGCCCCCTCCCCTCCCAAAGGGTGACCACTGCTCTGATGTCACACTTTCTTTTCTTCTCGAGACAGGTTTTTCTGTGTAGCCCTAGCTGTCTTAGAACTTGCTCTGTAGACCAAGCCGGCCTCAAACTCACAGAGATCCACCTGCCTCTGCTTCCCAAGTGCTGGGCTGGGATTAAAGGTGTGCACCGCCAGCTCCGGCACGCACTTAATTTCTTGAACCGACCTCCTCATACCTCTTTCTCAGCGATTGCTTGGGTCCAGGACCTGGTCAGTTGGACAGCCAGAGTCACCCTGGTGGATCTTGGTGGACAGCCAGAGTCATTCTGGTGGATCGTGGTGCCCCAAGCTTTCTTCTGTCTGATTCACCCTTCTCCTGCTGTTGAGTCACAAAAACTGTACTCCCTTCAGACTTCAAATACTTCTCAGTAGAGTCTACACCCCCTGATGTAGCAAGACACAGACGCTAAAGACCTCCGCAGCTACACCAGCGCTAAGCATGCCACGGCTGTGGGTGTACACAGAGTCGTCCCGTCCCCCCCCCCCGCCTTGTGCTCTGCTCTTGTCCTTTGTCCACTCAGACTCAAGCCTTTCCACCCTTAGAGCATGCCCGTCCCTCTTTCCTGTGGACTCCTCAGACTGTCTTCTCTCCACTACATTGTGAACTTGATCTTTGGACCGTTCTGTCCCCATGGATCCCAGGCCAGCGCTCTGGGCACCTGTCTTTGCCCAGATTCCTAAAGCAAGCCCCGCTTACTGTAACAGTGTCCCGGAGTTCCTGTCTCTAGGAAAGTCTTCCAGCAGATACTCAACAAGAAAGAGGGAAGGAAAGTTCATTCATTCCCACAGCTTTGACGTTCTCTGAGCACTTGAAAACGACACTGAAAGTTTGTTTCCTTGCTGTGTCAAAATCTCCCCAACTGTTTGCTCTTTGTTGGTCTTACATAACAGTAGGCTGATGTAGTCTTAGAGGAATCCCGTTATATAATTCAGTTCTCACTACGGCTGACTTGTCCTGTCGTAAACCTCCACAGGGCAGTGGGGAGGAGGGATGTGGGACAGAGTCCTGTTCCGGGGGCAGGGGTTGAGCTGTCTTCCCACCATTCCAGTGACCTTTCCCTGCTTGCCTGGTAGCCGGGTCCAAGAAGACATTTCCTCTGCCTCGCAGCCGGCAACGAAGCCTCAGGGTACGGATACTGCCTCTAGCTTCCCCTTCCAGCCAGGAGCCGCTAAGACAGTTCTGAATTTTAGCTCTGCAGTACCAAAGGCGTGCCAAACCAGAGTGCTGGTTTTCCATTGTTTTTCTAGTACAGCGAGGGTGTTATTACAAGTGTTCAGCAAGAGAAGATGAGGAAGCAGCATCTTAAAAATAGCTTGCAATGCGGGAATTGCAAGCCAAAGATCTGGACGCGTCCGATGCAGCAGGGCGTTTCCGAACCACTGTTTGGCAGGGCAGGTGATCCACCCACTTATTGCCTTCCCCCCTGTGTCCCCTGATGGCCAAGGCAAAGGCCCTTGCTGGTCAGTTCTCACCTGAACTGCAAGGATGCTGCAGACTGCATGCAGCCCCTCTGGAAAAGGAAGGCAAGCCCTGGACCAGAAGAAAGTTATAGGTGTTTCTGCCAACTGCTGTTTGTACTTGGTCTTTTAAGGCTGCCTCTGAGAGTCACCCCGAAATAGAGATAGTAGCGGGCATCCACCAAGGAGGCAGAGTGAGAATATGCAGGGGTGGGAGTAAGGAAGGGTCACAGCGCCCTAGGACAAACGGGGGGGGGGGTAGCTGGAGACAGGGGCGCCGAGTAGGGAAAGAGGCCTGGGTGGGAGGACACTGGGGCTACAGAAAAAAATACATCTAGAGAGACAGGCGCCCACACTCACCGGGGGTGGAAGCCGGGTGGGGCCGCGTGGGGTCGGTTCCTGGGGCCCCCAGGTCTCGGACTCGGCCAGCAACTGGTCCAGCAGGCGCAGGGTCTCCTCCCGGCCGCCGGAGGGCGTCGCGGGGCGGGGATCGGGGCTGGTCTCCTCCTGCGTCGCGGCCGTCGGGGCCTGGTCAGCTGTGCCGCCCTCCGAGGTTGCCTCTCCCGGGTCCGCCTGGCGCCTGTCAGGGCTGCGCCGCCGCCTCGGGATCCGGCTGCTCCGGCTGCTGCCGCTGCCCATGGCTCGCACCCAGCCTGGAGCGCGCAGCCAGAGAGCCGGGCCGAACTGGGGCGGGAGTGAGGCGGGCGGGACAGGGCGGGGGAGCAGGGAGGGGGATTCCTGGAGGACTTGGGAGGGATGTGCGATGGAGGAATGGGTGTGTGGGGGGGAGCCACGGGGTAACTGGGGCCCTGAGGAATGGATGAGCGGGAGGAGTCGAGGGGGTCGCGGGGATGGGAGCAATGGAGAGGCAAGGGTGATCTGGGAGGCTGGAGGAGGTAGAGGCTGATGGGGGGATGCTCAGGAGGAGAATGGGAGAATGGGGAAAGACCGGGTAGCTTCGGGGATAAGAGGCGCGGGAGATGAAGGGCGGGGGTGGGGCGTGGAGAGTGCCCGGGACAGGGAGAAAATGAGGAAGGCAATCCAAGGGAGGGGTGGTAAGAGGAATGAGGAGTAGGGGTGACAGTAGGGTAGTACTGGAAGGAGGTGGAACAGGGTGAGGGCAGTATGAGAGCCTTAAAGGGCGCGGGGTGGGTAGACTAGTGGGAGGGAAAGCTGGGTGTGGAGATCATCTTAGAGAAGTTTGGGGGAGTCTCGTGGGGCGTGGGTGGGAGTAATTGTGGAGGCAAGGGGAGCAAGAGAGTGGCTGAAAGGAGCTGGGCGGCAGAGCCAAATGCCAGGCGAAGAGGGGCATCAGGGGTGAGGATTGGAGAGTAGTGTTAGGGGAGAAGGGGTCTCTGGGGATTCAAGGTAGAGGATTGAGAGAGCGGAGGCAAAGTGGGCGGGGGACAGAGGCGAAAAGGAGAAGCAGGGATGTGAGGGAGAGAGAATGTCCAGGGGAGGGGAGAGCTTGGGGTGGCCAGTTGGGTTGAGAGGCTTGTACCAGGGCCTTGGGCGGGGCACTAGAGGGGCGTGTCCCTGGAACAAGATTCACTGGGCTGGGAATTAAGACTCTGGGGTGGGCGTGTGAACCTGGGAGGGAAGGCTGCACAAAAACCTGGGACGGTTGAGTTGTGGAAGGCTAGACTCCTGGGCGGAATAGGGTGAACTTCGTGGTCGAAAGGTCATCACCCCTCTCTGGCTTCCGAATGGAGGGCCCTACTAGCTGGTTCACTGCAGTCTCTGGTTTCCTTAGTTTCCTGGTTGCAGTAAGTCTGGTTTCTTAAGCTGTTACCCCTCAAGGCTCCTACAGGCCTGGAGCGACCCTGGCTCCACTAGATTTGTGCTTTTGTTTTCTGTTATTAGAGTCAAGGTTTCTGGTCATCATGGAACTCACTCTGTAGACCAGGCTGGCCCTGAACTCGGAGCGTCTCCTGCCTCTGCCTCCCCAGATTTGTGCTTTTATAGGACACTGACCCCCAGGCTATTGGAGGTGGTGGAGAGAGCATACTGGTGCCTTAGTCTGGCTTCTATAAAGCCCAGAGGAGCGGTCGAGGTATTTGACCTCTTGGAACCTAGAGTGGAATCAGGGTGTTAGAAATATTTCAGTGGATCTAGTAAACAGCCTGTCATTCAGTGGCCTCCTCACGTTTAGACCTCAGACAGGACAGGATGGAATGGGGCCCTCCCTGCTAGAATCAAGGTACACACCCACCTGCCTGCCCCAATGTTCTTTTTACACCCCACCCTCACCCCTTCCCATGTGGTCAGAGACTCAGAGTGTTCAAGCAGAGCTCTGGAAAACACCCCAAATAGTTATCACCTTAGGGAAATAAAAGATATTTAAATGAAGATAAAAAGAAATCAATGCCCCACACATACACAAAGTGGGAGACAGGAGTTGATCATGATTCTAGTCTTTTCTCACTGGCTATTTTAAATACACAAAGATTTTTGTTTTTTTTTTTTGTTTTTTTTGTTTTTTTTTTTCTTTTTTGCCTTTTCGAGACAGGCTTTCTCTATAGCTTTGGAGACTGCCCTGGAACTCACTCTGTAGACCAGGCTGGCCTCGAACTCATAGAGATCCACCTGCCTCTGCCTCCCGAGTGCTGGGATTAAAGGCCTGTACTACCACTACCTGGCCAAAACTTTTTTTTTTTTTTTTAAGTAAACTGCTGTAGGAAAGGCTCCGACCCCAGAGTCCAGACCCTATCCTAGGCTGATCTCTTGCTTGCTTCCCTTCCAGCACTTTTCAAGGCAGGGTGATTTAAATATCCTGAGTTTAGCTTTCTCTGGTTTTGGCTTGCCAATAACCCTGATCCATACTGGAAGGCAGACCCCTTGTGAAAGTAGAATTTTGGGTTAAACTCTCCCAACTGTTAAAAACCTATGCCCGCAGAAGTAGGATAAGCACTAGATCAGATCTGTGTCGTCAGTGTCGGTTCATATTACCAAGAGAACCAGAGAGAAGCCAGTGTTTACACCTCCTCCTCTTCCTTTCCCCTTTTAATGGGATTTCTTGATCATCCAGATGTAGGGGATATGGCCAAATGCATGACTTGATGACATTTGGGTGTTCCGAGTGCACAGGTGTGTCTAGATTGGACATGACTGACATAAGCTTCCTCTTTATGGAAGCAAATTCTCATCTTGAAACTCTTAAAGCCTGAAAAGTAAAATTCAGAGGGAAGGAAACTTTCCTTGAACCAAGTTCAACTCAGTTTAATCATTTAAAAGAAAACACGTTTTACTCCAGCCCAAGTAGAGTCTAGTCATGTGACTCAGTTTAAATATAGCCCGAGCTCCTGTGTTCTCCAGAGCAGCCAAAATTTTCTGGCCACTCCTGACTTCCCCTGCTTCCCCCAGACTTTGTCTCCTTAGCTTGGTCAGGAGTCGTGCCAAAGCCTGTGTTCTTTCTGAGATCACGTATAATGTCAGCCCCATTTGGAGTCCTGGCTTCTGGGATAGAGGCCGGAAAACCCAGACTGAGTGGGGTACCATGCTACATGCCTGTTGTCCCCAGCACTCAAGAAGCAGAGGCAGGAGGACCGGGAGCTCTGGGTCATCTCAGGTTATCCATGACAAGCGTGAGAGGCTCATCTGGACTACATGAGGCCGTCTCAAAACAAAATAAAACTGAACCCAGATTTATCCTGAACTGGCAGGCAACCACCAAGATCATTTCTAGGGGTACAGTATGGTCTCTGCCCCCAGAGAGTGGGGAATTCCGAGGAATCTCAAAGAATAAAAAATAGGAGCTAACCTTCCAGGTAGGAATCTTACAGCCACATATAGACTTTTGTTTTGTTTTGTTTGAGAGAGGGTCTCACTTTGTAGCTCTGGCTGGCCTGGAACTCATTAGGTAGAAATAGGCTGACTTTAAATGCACGGAAATCTACTTACCTCTACCTCTTGAGTTGCTGGGATTAAGGGCTAGGGCACACCACGTGTGGCCCGGTACCCAGACATCTTTATATAGAGACATCTTTATATGGGGTGGTTAAAGGTGGATGAAGTGTGAGGTCCAGCTTGAGTGCTTTCTGACCAAGTCTCATAAAACAAACCTTTGCTGGTTAGTTTTCTGTCAACTTGACACAAGCTGGAGTTATCTGGAAAGGAGAACCTTCAATTATAAAAATGCCTCCAGGCTGGCCGGTGGTGGCGCATGCCTTTAATCCCAGCACTTAGGAGGCAGAGGCAGGCAGATCTTTGTGAGTTCGAGACCAGCCTGGTCTACAAAAGCTAGTTCCAGCGCAGGCTCCAAAGCCACAGAGAAACCCTGTCTCAAAAAACCCAAATAAATAAATAAATAGATAAAAAATAAAAATAAAAATGCCTCCAATAGTCTGAAGGCCATGTTATTATTAATCAATGATTGATGTAGGACTGAGAGGTCTAAGAAAAATCACCTGAGCAGGCCCTGAGGAGCACACCAGTAAGCAGCACTCCTCCATGGTCTCTGCTTCAGCTCCTGCCTCCTGATTCAAGCCCCGATTTTTTCCGTGATGGAGTGTGACCTGGGATGTGTGAGTGAAACAAATTGTTCTATCCCCAGGTTGCTTTTGGCCACGGGTTTAATCACAACCACAGGAAAACCTAACCAGGACACAGAACCTAATCTCCAGTTCAGAATGTCTTTTCAATAAACTGAGTCATTGGGTGTGGTGATATGTCTGTTGTTCCGGCATTCAGGAGACTGAGGCAGGAGAACCACCCCATTGGAAGCCAAACTGGGCTGCTGTCTCAAAAAGACAGAAATTTTAAACAATGGTTTTGGGGTGCAGTTCACTTGTAGCTGCTTGCTTAGCATACACAAGGCTTGTATTTGGTTCCTAGCGCCCCCACCAACCACACAGTAAAGCAAACCCAATAGCAGCTTTAGAGGAGAACTGTCCTTGATGATACTTCTGGATGGACCAGTGAATGAATAGTCTGCCATGGGAAGATGAAGCCAGACCCTTTCCTGTCACAGCCTGTGGACCTGTTGGTCACAGTGGATGGACAAACCTGCCCACCTTTCAAAGTCCTGCTCAAGTTCTCTTTCTTCAAGGACCTCAAATATACTCTGTCTGCCCAGAACTTGCCCTACTGGTCACTCACTGTTAGCATCCATGTTAGGAATGTTGAGTACAGTGGACACACAGAAAAATAGTACCTGTGGGTCAGAACACATGGGAGTCCCTGGTTCAGTCCCAGAAAGGTATCTGTGTTCAGCTGGTAGTGAGATCGTGTGTGTGTGTACATATAATTTAAATATATTTATATATATATAAAGCTCTCATGTGGTCCAGACTGGTCTTGAACTCGATCTGTATCCTACGATGACCTTGAACTTCTGTTCCTCCTGCTTCTGCCTCCCAGGTACTGGGACTATGGACAGGCACCACCACGCTGCATTCACATGGTGCTGGGGATCAAATCCAGGGCTTCAAGCATAGGCAAGCACTTTACTAGCAATGTCCCCAGACCCCACCCCTGTGTTTCTACTTTCAGCACCTACTGAACTACGTGAGAGGCCACCAGTGTTATTCATTCGTGTTGACTCATTTGAACAGTCATCTCTTTTGGAGTGTCTAAGCTTTCCCGTTTGTTTCATCACTGAGAAGGGGAGGAAAAATGGAAGAGAAAGTCAACACTGTTCATTAAGGACAACCAACATTGCATGGGGCTTCTTTGCAATACTTAGAAATAAGAAGTCCCTAGGTCCTCAGCATTGGTGGTCTAGATCATGGTTAGCTGAGCCCATTCTATAACACTGCAAAAAAACAAAAACAGGAGCTGGACAGATGGCTCAGTGATTAAGAGCATTGCCTGTTCTTCCAAAGGTCCTGAGTTCAATTCCCAGCAACCACATGGTGGCTCACAACCGTCTGTAATGAGGTCTGGTGCCCTCTTCTGGCCTGCAGGCAGACATGCAGACAGAATATTGTATACATAATAAATAAATAAATAAAACAGAAAAACAGCTGACAATATGCAGTCCCACAGGAATGACTGTGTGCCCCATTAGACACATGGGTGAGACTGGAAATCTGTAGTGGCTACTTCCCATGACTCAGCCAGTTCTCCTTGCCTAGACCCCTCAGGGCTTCTGGTTCAAACCACAGTGTATGGCAGGGGTGTCAGTGAAGGATATGCTTAGCTTGTTACTTGAGACCACGTTGAAATGAAGACAAAGGGGTTGTGAGGAACAGGGACAATCTCAAATGATCCTTCTCGCCGCATCCTCGAAGGTGGAAAGCTGATATCTGAGAACAGCTGGACGACAGGAACAGGGGACTTGGAGCCTGTGTATATGAAGGAGCTAGAGACATGAGGCCAGAAGACCAGAAAATGGTCTTTATAGAGGACATGGGTGTCACTGTCCACCCCTCCTGGTCATGTTTATGTGCTTCCATAATGCTGGTGTAGATGTGAGACTCTCTGGAATTCTCCCAGGAGTATAGTATCCATCCCTTGGGAGTGCAGAGAGGAATGCTGCAGGTAAGGTAGAATGGGACGGGATAGACAGGAATTGCTAGTGGGCAATATTTGACTGGTGAAGCAGGCAAGAAGCTGGGCTACCAGGCTCAGGAGCCCAGGCCTGACCATGAGCTAGGATATACGCCTTCATTTGGGAGGGCTATCCTTTCTACCGGACTCAGAAATTGAAAAGGCTCTCTGAACCAGGCAGTAGTGGTGCACACCTTTAATCCCAGTACTTGGAAGGCAGAGGCCAATCTGGTCTACAGAACGAGTTCCAGGGTAGCTAGGGCTGTTACACAGAGAAACCCTGTCTCAGGGGGAAAGGAAGAAAGAGAAAGAGAGAGACAGAGAAGAAAAGGCTTTCTGGATAGGACAAAGGTTAGGTGCGTGTGGTAGTCCCCACAATTGTCACCTCCCTGTGGGTTCGTCACTCACCTTCCCATCACCCATCATGCAGTGGGAGACTTGGAGGCTGCACAGATTCTAGGCACTGCCTGAGTGATCAACAGAGGAAACTGTCTAGGGCTGGCAAGAGGGGAGTGAGGGAAAGGGACAGGCCTAGGTCTATTCGGCCATTGGAAATATGTACTGTTCATCCTGGAAGTGAGCCACGACAATGCCACTGCCTATAGGCCTTGGGGCGAAAATGAGAGTGCCCCACGCTAAAGCTCAAACACCCCACCCTGAACAGCAACGTGTGGAAACGGCCCTGTCGGGAGGCTTCCCTTCTGCACACAGCTGGCTGTATAGCCCCAGAAAGCTGCAGAGACGCAGGGCTCCTGCTTCTCCTTAGAGATCGGAGAATTAACTCTTCTGTTACCCAGCCCAGAGGAATAGAGGTCTCCAGCTAAAGCTCGGGTTAAAGATTAGCAGAGTCTCTTGGTGGTTTGGCGTGTAACTCATTAACTATTAAGTCAAGTTGAAGTCCCAGCCTCCTCTGAGGTTACTCATTAAATGCCTATGAACTCTGTACCAGTACCTGGCTGGCAGGACCGCAGGACCACCTGGTGCTGGAAACGCCTCTTTTCTCCCCCAGTATGACGATCAGTCGGTATTGTCGACCCGACAGGATCTAGTCGACCCTGGAAGATGGGTGTCCCTGGGCCTTACTTTAATGAATGCGCTAACATGCATCTTAACTGTGGGCAGGGCCATTCCCACAGTAGGGTATCAATGGGGAAAGCCAGCTGAACACTGGTGTAGCACGCATCATCTCTGCTTATCAACTGTAGATACAATGTGACCAGCTCCAGCTGCTGTGACTCTCCGCTGGGATGGGCTGCCACCGTGAGCTGTGAGCAGAAAATAAAACCCTGTTCCCTTAAGTTGTCTTGGTCAGGCTGTTTTATCCTGACAGCCAAACTAACCAAGACCACCAAGCAAGGATCCTCCATCTTGCTGACACTTCCCAAGAGGCTGTCTGGCCTGCCCTCCCTTGATAGATGTTGGCTTATTAAAGCTACTTTGTCTCCCTTTAGTTTATGGAGGCTTAGAAGAATGGAGGCCTTGCTGTCCCAAGCCCACCCGCCTTCATCTCCCTGGGCACTTGAAACATAAGTTTTGCAACAGGCTTTGTCTAAAACAATCTTAGGAAGGAAAATTAGACACTGTCATAATAGTTCAGTGAAAGTTAACGATAGTGGCAGTAACAAAATTTCTCCGAGTAATAACAGAAGCAAACG
This sequence comes from Dicrostonyx torquatus, assembly GCA_028555095.1. Classification (NCBI taxonomy): domain Eukaryota; kingdom Metazoa; phylum Chordata; class Mammalia; order Rodentia; family Cricetidae; genus Dicrostonyx; species Dicrostonyx torquatus. The sequence goes on along the minus strand of JAQHUG010000018.1, from coordinate 5,371,109 downwards.
TATCTTCCTACATCTCCTTAGATGTGGTCGTTTCTTACTGATCATCTTGGACGTTCTCTGCACACATTGGCTTATGTAGTCTCCTGTTCTTTCCAGCTATGGGGTAAATCCAAATGACACCCCCTCTCCATTCAGGGCCCAACACAGCTAAAGAAGAGTGAATGGCAGGGGCAAAGGGCATCGGAAGGACAGCTATGGAGTCTGAGGAAATAGGAGAAGTGAGCCTGCGCCAAACAGCCCCAGGCTTTCCTTCTGGTCAGACCTTCCCTCTGGATCCATACCTTTGTCCACTTCTCAGGCCAGAAAGGCTAGTTTGGATTTCTTGGGTGCATCAAGTAAGACAAGATTTTGCCACATAACCTATGCTGGCCTTGAACTTCAAATCTGCCTGCCTTAGCCTCCTAGTGCTAGGATTACAGGCCTGCACTCTCATGCCCAGACCAAAGGTTTCTTTTTTTAACTTACAATTTGATATTTACATTAATGTTAAAAATAAAGTGTCTAAATTATTACAAATATAGATGTTAAACTTTTTAATAATATTTTTACCAATTATTTGGGAAGTTCACATCATGAACCCCAGCACACTCTCTCTTTTCCCAGTCCTCCCACGTCTGCTCCCTCCACCCTTGTGACCTGCCCCTACAAATAAAAAGAAGAAAAAAAATCAAGTTTATTATTAATGTGCATGACACATGTGTGTGAATGCAGGCAGCACATGCCACTACATACATGTGGGAGGCAGAGGACAACTTCATCTTTATGAAGTGAGTTCTTTTTCTTTCTTTCTTTCTTTTTGTTTTTTGTTTATTGAGATAGTGTTTTTTTGTAGCTTTGGAGCCTGTCCTGGAACTAGTTCTTGTGGACCAGGTTGGTCTCGAACTCACAGAAATTCACCTGCCTCTGCCTCTCAAGTGCTGGGATTCAAGGCGTGCAACAACACCACCTCCTGTAAAGTGAGCTCTTTCCTCTTCCCTTTATGTGGATTCCAGGGATTGAAGGCAAGACTTCAGGCAAGCATTTCTGCCTGCTGTGCTGTTTGTTTTTGTTTTTGAGACAAGATTTCTCTGTGTAGCCCTTGCTGCCCTGGATTCATGTCGTAGACCAGGCTGGCCTCGAACTCACAGAAATCCGTCTGCCTCTGCCTCCCAAGTGCTGGGATTAAAGGTGTGTGCCACCACTGCTGGCCACTCATGGGTATTTTATTGGCTGAATGTTTGTGTTTGCCCAAATTCAAAGTGAGACCTACCTTCAGTGCATGGTATGGAGAAAAGGGGCACTGGGGGTGTTATTAGATATGACAGGGGGAGGGGAGCCAGAGGGCACGAGGGAGGACACCCAAGGGCTCACTTTCTCCTGCTGCTCTTTCTGCCCTGTGAGGAAGCAGCAGGAGGTCTCTGTTACTGATCAGGTCTCACATTTCAGACCTGCAGGCAGCTCAGTCTTCAGAACTGTCACCCGTCTGGATGATTATTGGTTAGGCTGTCCAATCTATGGCAACTTGCTGAAGCTGAGTGTGTTTCAGAAGACAGGAACGTTTAAACCTGTACATAGACTGGTTTAAGGATTAGTGGTTAAAGCCAGCACACCAAAACTGGAGCCTTCTGTTTTGTAAAGAAAGTTGTATTGGAGCACAGCCATGTGTCATCTGTTTTCATGTTGCTGGTACCTACTTTAGTGGACAGTCCAGTGGGCTCAGGTTTTTGCTTGTTTGCTTGTTTGTTTGTTTGTTTGATTGATTGATCAATTTTGTGGGTGTATTTTTGTTTGTTTGGTTGGTTTTTTTGAGACAGGATTTCTCTGTGGCTTTTGGAGCCTGTCCTGGAGCTAGCTCTTGTAGACCAGGTTGGTCTCGAACTCACAGAGATCCACCTGCCTCTGCCTCCCGAGTGCTGGGATTAAAGGTGTGCGCCACCACCGCCCGGCTGTTTGTTTAATCTTAAACTCACTATGATCCTCCCACGTCTACCTTCCAAGTGATGAGATTACAGGTGTGTATGTGCTAGGATTTCGGGTGTTCACCATGCTCAGATTTTTGCTCTGGTGCTAGAGATCCGAAGTCAGGTTTTCAAGTTTCTGTGGAAAGTGCTTGACCTGCTGAGCCATCCCTCCTTCCTGCCCCCCCCCCCGCCTCGACCCCTACTCGGATCCTTTGCTGTTTATACTCCACAGACACAGAGGAATGGGGAAAAGCCAGAAATCCACCCAAAGTTATTCTTTAATCCACTTAAAAAATACTTATGTAAATGCATTTTGATTACTTAAACTGAAGATAAACTTATACCAGAATGAAACCAGTAGGCAAGGAACACAAGTGGTTTGAACAAACACAGCCTCCCCCATATCTTTGGTTTCACCCAGCTCCACAAACATTTGCAAAGCACGTGGGATAAACGGAGGGAATGCAGACACGGATGACGTGTCATGCTTACCCCGCAGGACGTGCAGGGGCTGGCTGGTGAGATGGCTCAGCAGGTAAAGGTGCTTGCTGCCAAGCCTGCTGACCTGAGTTTGGTTCGTGGGATCCACATGGTTGACTGACTCCCGAAGGTACAGCGTGCTCTTGTCAAGCCTTGGTACAGTTTACTGCTCAGCTGGCTAATCTTGGAGCCCTGGGTCATGTGTGCTCTGGGAGGGGTCCTGAGAGAGGTGCCTAAAGTCATGAGCCACAAGTTTTAGAACCATCCTTTGTTGAAGACTGTGGTGCTCTGACCCAGGAATGTTCTGGAGATTTGTCACTCAGTGGTATCACGAGGTAGGTTCTGTGGTCCCTGTGTAATAGACAAGAATGCTGAAGCTCACAGAGCCCAAGAACTCATCAGTCCAGAGCTAATCTGTGTTGGGATATTAGGCAGTTTTCCTGAACGACTGTGCTTTCTTGATGCCTTTCTCAGTCTAGGATAGGATCCTGGCTTCTGGCTGTCACCCTCCATCCCTGCCAACCCACCACCATGGACTGACCAGCACACTGCTGCAGAGAGCATCTATGGACTGACAAGGCTGTACCTGTGTTCCTTGGAGCAGCAGCCATGTGGACAATTTAACCTGCCATCCACGTGGTCACTTCTCAGGGACAACTACAAGGATGGTTCATTTGAACTTGGGTAGCATCAGAGCCACCATCCAGCAGGCTCTTGAACGAATTGGAGCCCCAATGGAAATCTGAATAGTAGCTGCCTGGACAGCAAGCTCTGGTTGTCGTGGTAACTCTCCCAGACTCTGTAGTCAAGAGCAGCACCCCTGAGCTTGAGCTACAACGTGGGACTGCAGCAGTTTTCGTGGGGGGTCTCACTCCTGTCTCTGGCTGTGTGCTTAAGAATGCTTGCCGAGGCAAAGGAGAGTCGGGAGCGAGTGCTTCTGTTTGATTTGCCTGCCTGGTCTCTAGCTCACATGTGGAGACTAAGCACCTATGGCGTGTGTGGTCTGGTGATGAGTCAGGAAAGGACATCGTTAAATGTACGGAGATGGCATTTATATCTCAGGGACTTGAAGTCTGTAGTTCTGTGGGCACCCATTGCTCTCCTGTGTCTCTGGCATTATGCTAAGCACTGGGATCAGAGGTGAATTCGACAGAGATCCTGCCCTCCCACCAACAGGTGTGCCATGGTTGAGGAGAGGAGTGGGCAAGCAACTTGGTGAAGCTAATGGCAGGGAGGTGGTGCAAAAGTGGGGCAGCAGCCAGGAAGTGGTGGTGATACACGCCTTTAATCCCAGCACTCGGGAGACGGAGGCAGGTGGATCTCTGTGAGTTTGAGGCCAGCCTGGTCTACAATAGCTAGTTCCAGGACAGGCTCTAAAACTACAGCGAAACCCTGCCTCGAAAAACAAACAAAAAAACCAAAAACCAAACAAACCAAAAAAAGTGGCACAGCATTCTCCCCTTCTCTGGGAGTTAATTCGCCATCCTGAAAGGGCTCCCCCTGCTCTGGACCCTGCAGCCTCATGGGGGAGTGCCACTCTCTGGCCTCCTAGATTCACCTCTGTTTCGTTTTATGTGCAAGAATGCTTTGCCTGAATATATGTCTGTTTGCCACATGCAAGCCTGGTGGTCACAGGAGCCCGAAGAAGGCACTGGATCCCCTGGAACCGGAGTTACAGACAGTCGTAATCTGTCACGTGGGTGCTGGGAACCAAACCTGAATCTTCTGGAAGAACAGCCAGTAGTCTTAACCACAAAGTCATCTCCCCAGCCCTACTTGCTGACTTTGGACACATCGATAGGACTTGGTTGCAGTGCGGTATGCAGGCTATCCATCTATCCTTGGAGGGGAGTTAGCAGAGATGCTGGCTAAAGGCATGGGGTTGGTGTGGCCAGTGAAAGAAGCGGGTGGAGAAAGGATGGGTTGATGGCAGGTGCAGCATCTCACAGTCTGGTGGCTTTCAGAGAGGTGCTGTCTGTCCCGGGGCCCAGCCAGCTGCTCGGCAGGAAGTGTCACCAGAGTCTGTTCAGACAGATGTGGGTTTTGCTACTCAGAAAATCTCCTGTGATGCAGGATGGAAGGGTCTCCTCTGCAGCCTGGGAATGTGGCTCAGTGCTTGCCTAGCATGCACCAAGCCCTGAGTTCAGTGGCCAGCCCTGCATAGACGAGGTGCGGTGGTGCGCACCTGTATCCCGGTACTCGAGAGGAGGGGATTGTTTTTCTCTTATTCCCTCATCTGTCCGTTCTCGCCTCACACTCCACATCCGTGAGACAGTCCCAGCAGAGCTACTTTGAAGCTGACTATGGGCTGTGGTGGCTGTGGTGGTGCACTCTGAGGCAGAGGCAGGGCCTATCTCTGAGTTTGAGGCCAGCCTGGTCTACATAGTGAGACTATCTCAAAACAAAATCTCCTTAACAATAAAATGTGCAAATGTGTTCTGGTGTCTTCTATATAATGGACGCCATAGCTGCAATTGCCTCCCCCAATTCTTTTTCAGATCCCTTTTCTCTGGTTCTGTCCTTTTTTTTTTTTTTTTTTGGTTTTTCGAAACAGGGTTTCTCTGTGGCTTTGGAGCCTGTTCTGGAACTAGCTCTTGTAGACCAGGCTGATCTCGAACTCACAGAGATCCGCCTGCCTCTGCCTCCCCAGTGCTGGGATTAAAGGCGTGCACCACCACCGTCCGGTATTGGTTCTGTCCTTTAGACTGCAGCGAGGGAAGGGACTTTTCACCTGCCTCTAACAGGCGGTGTGTCCCTTTGACCATGCAGGCCAGCGGCTCCCCCTGGCGCTCTCTTGTGGAACAGTCTTGGCTGTCTGGTGCTTCTGACATCTGGGAACTGAGTGGGATGGAAGAGGCGAGATCAGCTGTGGTTTTGGTGGACCCCGTACAGAGCGCTGTTCCAGTTCCATGTTTGCACGAGTAGAAGGGGAGGGAGCTCAGAAGCGCGTCAGTTAGAAGGACGTGGTGGCGCACGCCTTTAATCCCAACACTCAGGAGATAGGGGCAGGCGGATCTCTGGGAGTTCAAGGTCATCCTGGTCTACAAAGTCTTGGAGTTCAAGGACAGCCAGGACTGTTTTACAGAAAAACCCTGTTTTGAAAAAAAAACAAACAAACAAATCAATAAACAACAACAAAAAGAGAAAGTCAGTGAGCTTTTGTGGCAGTGATGAAATAGTTGACCAAAAAAGAGACGAGCTGGCATATCCTGACTCCAGGGTTCTGGAGTTTTCAGCCTATGGTGGGCCAGTTCCATCGCTTCTGGACCTTTCTGGAATGGGTGTGGTAGAGGAGACAGTGAGGGGCAGAGATACTCACCTCATGGATGCAGGAAGCAGAGTGAGAGAGAAAGGTCCAGGGGACAAGATGTACCTACCCTTCAAAGGCATGCCCCAGTGACCTACTTCCTTCTCTTTAGGCCCCACCTCCTAATAGCCCATTAAACTTCAGTGGGTAGGTTGGTCAATCCATTGATAAGGTTAGCGCCCCTTCGTGAACCAGGGACCTCTCACTAGCACCCCCACCTGGAGCCAAGCCATCACTACATGTAACACTGCGTGAGTAATCTGTAGCAGAGAGTGCAACCCCTATCCTACCTGTCCCACCCCATCCGTCACTGGCTTGTTCCTTTACAGCCACCTTCTTGTTTATTGTCTAGGTCTATTAGGTCCTACCTAGGTCAAGGCGCCACGCTGAAGGCTGTAACGGGGTCTACTTACTAAAATGCACCTGTTCTTCCCTGAGGAGCTCCCATCACCTGGTGGTAACTGTGCAGTTGCTTCAAGATGACAACCATGAGGAAACACATCTCCACAGAGGCTGCGCACAGTGTGTACTCCGGAGATCAGCGATCATCTTAACTACTGACCGTGGAGAGAGGACCCACTGAGGGCCCCAGGGCGGGGGATGGGCTTTGGTGGAAACAGTAATACATGACCTGCTTTATTCTGTCTTGATGCACTGTGGCGCTGGGAAAGACGAGGTTGACGGGCGGTGGTGGCGCACGCCTTTAATCCCAGCACTCGGGAGACAGAGGCAGGCGGATCTCTGTGAGTTCGAGACCAGCCTGGTCTACAAGAGCTAGTTCCAGGACAGGCTCCAAAGCTACAGAGAAACCCTGTCTCGAAAA
>JAQHUG010000018.1:5349351-5362114 GCA_028555095.1 Dicrostonyx torquatus | reverse complement strand
ATCCTTTGGATATATACCTAAAAGTGGTATTATTGGGTCTTGAGGAAGGTTGTTTCCTAATTTTCTAAGAAATCTCCACACTGACATCCAAAGGGGTTGTACCAACTTGCATTCCCACCAGCTGGAGGCATTTTCTTAACTGGGCTCTCTCCTCTCAGATGATTCTAGCTTATGACATAAAATCAGCCAGCACACTGCATGAAGGGATACTGGTATTGATGAGGAAACAGAAGGAGCTGGCTCAGAAAGTCAATAGAAATCAAGATAACCTGAGCAGTAGAGAATTCAAAAGGCATCAGAGTCATGCCTTGGGGAGCTCCGCAGTTAGAAGCAGCACATCCTGGGTGCAGAGGACCCGAGTTCCCTTCCCGGCAATCGCACTGGGTGTCTGTAGCGCCAGCTCCAGGCCAGAGCCACTGCAGCACAGGCAGCCATGTGCACACACGGTTACATGTAATTAAAACCAATAAAAGGCATCTTTTAAAATAGTCATGCCTCAGAAACAAACATCTGTTCAAGATCCGTGCACTTTGGTTTTCTGGGCAACTTAACGCAAGTCAGGGTCATCTAGGAAGAGGGACTCTCAATTGAGAAAATGCCTCCGTCAGATGGGTCTTTAAGCAAGTCTGTAGGGCATTTTCTTAATTGATCGATGAAGTAGGAGGGCACAACCCACTGTGGGCAGTCCACACCTGTATAAGAAAACAGGCTGAGCAAACCATTGGAGAGCAAGACAGCAAGCAGCCCCTCCATGGCATCTGCTGCAGTTCCTGCCTTGACTTCCCTTGATGAAGGACTGTGACCTGGGACACATAAGAAAAATAAACCCTTTCCTTCCAAAGTTGTTTGGTCATGACATTTTATCACAGCAATAGGAACCCTGACTAGTACAACCCACCACTGGGGTCGCTGCTCCTGGATGCCTGCCACACCGCTAGGATTCCCTGCACCACGCCCCCAGTAGGTGGCGCTAGGACAACCCACCGCTTGGCACTCTCCCTGTCAGGCCACGTTGTCCACCTGGCTGGCCCAGGGTCACAGGCTAGATAGAAAGAGCCCTCTTGCTTCCACAGTGCGGTCTGGGGGTTGTGTGTGGATGCTGGCAGACACAAAACATGCTGACGTACATGCACACAGCACATACAAATGCAAATACACACTGTTTTGATTAATTCAAATAGCTGTTTCTTTTCTATTTACTTATTTTGTACCCCAAGCATGGATTGGTATCCTTGCAGAAAGCGCAAAACAAAAACGCTATGGCATACAAACCCTGAGCGTCTCTGAGCCTCCAAAGCCTGTGTGCATCCTTTTTTTCCATCCACGGCTGCAAACTCCTAGAGCGAGAACTACATTACCTGTCTTTACTTTGTTTTCCTTTTTTCCTCTCTGTGTAGCTCCAGCTGGCCTGGAACTCAGAAGCTGGCACCAAACTCACAGAGATCTGCCTGCCTCTGCCTTCCGAGTGGAATGTTGGGATTAAAGGCGTGTGCCAGCATGCATGTTCACGCCTGCCTTTTTTTTTCCTTCCAACCTACGACTATGTATGTCTCCACTGATATTATGAACCGACCTCACTCAGGGATACACTAGGACACTCAGCAGCAATGGTGAAGATTTTCCCTGTTCTCCTTGCTCTGAAGGGGCTGAGATGATGGGGGGGGAGGGGAGAATCAGTGCCAGTGTTACAGGACATTGGAAGGGATTGGCATGATGGGTGGGGATAAAACACCAGGCATGTGGTCAAGGATCTGTTTTTGTTTATTATTTTTCTGTGTGGCCAGTTTATATAAGTCAGAAACCTCACTGACAGGTGACATTTGAGTGGGGAATGAGGTTTGCCAGAGTCCCTCGGGAAACCATGCCTGGGGCCCAGGGAAGATCTAGAGAAGATGACGCCTGGGGACAGGAGGGGGCCTAGAAAGGACTTCGATTTGTGCCTGCTGTGGGTGTGGAACCTGAGCCTCTGGGCTCTGGATTTGTGCTTTTCCCATAGTGCTCTTTGTCCACTCCTGGGGATACTGCCCTACTATCTGAACATATGTCACCCCACCCCAAGTGTGATTCCCCTGAGTCACCTCATATCTCTCCAGCCCTGCTGTGCTCAGCTGCTGGTCCAGCCCAGATAAACTTCTGTCAGCAGTGACCCTTCTAGGAGCCTGTGAGGCCTGTGGGGAGCGTGAAAGGCGGTGGAGACCTGGGAGAACCAGGGTTCAGAGCCATCATGACAGCTTCTGCCAACTGGTGGTCATAACCTGCTAGATACCACAAGGGCTGCCTCACCTCGGATGCCTCACTGTGAGCACTAATAGCACACTGGGAGAGGAAAACCAACAAATTATTTATTATTATTATTGTGTGCTCAGCATCCAGCTTGAGGATCCAATTCAGGCGGTGGGGGCTCGTGAGGTAAGTTCCTTGGCTGCTGGCCATTTTGATGGCCCCAATGGACCATTTTCCATGAGAGAGATGAGTCCACACCAGGAGAGCAGGGAATCCACAGAGACACTGTCTCTGTCCACACCACCCCTCTGGTGACTCTGGCCTGTAAACACTTTCACTGTTTCTCATCAGAGGGCTTATGTGACACACAGCAGACAGGAGTGTCAATTCTGTCCCAGATTCTAAACTGTCAGTCATTAAAAGGCCTCTCTAAAGTTCCTGCTCATGGTGGCTCACAAACAGCCATTACTCCAGTTCCAGGGGCTCTGACACCCTCTTCTGACCTCCCGGGTACCAGACACACATGTGATGCAATAGACATACATGCAAGTACAACACTTAATACATACATACACACACAAATACACAGATAAAAATATATTTAACAGTTCATGCTTAGCTGAGGGATGAGGGATGATGGATGATGAATACCTTTAATCCCAGCCAGTGGATCGCTTGAGTTCCAGACCAACCTGATATAGAGTGAGTTTCTCCAGTGACTGACTGAGTCAAGGGCATCCAGTGAGTGAGTAACAGGACATTCCAACCCACCTCTCCCATTAGGTCCTTTCATTCTGTCAGGCTGACCACTCTTGCAGCGACACTTCTGGGAAGCTCATCATTGCAAGGCTGATTTTCCTGGCTTCTGTCTCCCACTCACTCACCATTTAGGTACGACGAGAAGTGGGTAGTTAGAGTAGCCATATGAGGCTCGGCCACCCGAGCTGCCTCGGCCCGAGCTGCCTCCTTTCTAGCGGTGGGATGTCTATCCTACTTGCAAATCTTGTACAGGGTGTTCCTGGTCTTTTAGTCCAGAAAAACTTTGAAGTTTGGTTCCTTCTTCCCGACGAGGTGAACATGCACCTTGTATTAGAAAGAAGTTACTGGCAAGGGAGACTCGGTAGAGTGCTAGCCCTGGGTTCAGTTCCCAGCGCTATATAAACCAGGTAGGATGTAATGCAGGCACAGTGGCACATTGATGGAGGAGACTATCAACCAATCACATCAAGTGAGGGTGTGGCCAATTGGACTCCAGGTAGCAACCTAGGAAACACAGGCATGCTCTCTCTCCATGTGGTGTCAGCCAGACGGATAGGACGTCAGATCTCCCACCCCTGTAGCGTGAGTCTCCCCTCTTTTCAATCATTGAAAATACCCGTTCTTCTTGAGGTGGCTTGGTTATTTATTGTGCCGACCTAATAAATCTACAGCACATACCTGTGATTTGGACACCTTGGTGGCGAAGACAGGAAGAGCAGAAGTTCGAGGTCATTCTCAGCTACACACTGGGTTGAAGGCAAGTCTGAGACACATAAGCTCCTGACTTAAATAAATAAATAAGGATTTTTTTAAACATAAGCTCCTGACTTAAATAAATAAATAAGGATTTTTTTAAACATAAGCTCCTGACTTAAATAAAAAAATAAGGATTTCTTTTTTTAAAAAGATTTAAGTGTTGGGGCTAGAGAGATGACTCAGTAGTGATTGAGAGCACTTGATGCTTGCAGAGGACCTGGGTTTCAGTTCTCAACACCAACATGGTGGGTCGCGGTGGCTATTAACTCCAGTTCCAGGGGATTCAATACCTTCTTCTGGCCTCTTCAGGCATACGTACATGTAGGCAAAAACACTCATACACATAAAACAAAAAGAAAATAAATAAAAAGAAAGTAGGTAATCTGGAAGCTGGGCATAGTGATGCACACCTTTGATCCCAAAAGCAGAGGCTGTCAGATCTCTGTGAGTTCAAGACCAGCCTGGTTTACAGAGTGAGTTCCAGGACAGCCAGGGCCACATGGAAAAACCCTGTCTTGAGAAAACAAACAAAACCAACCAAAGGAAAAACCAAAAAAGTCAATTGTAGATGATACCCTCTTAGTAATTAGCACTTCAACAGGTTGATATTAAGTTAAAGCTATTCTCTTTATATCACAATGCTATATTTACACCCAAGAAAATAACAATTCGCAATATGATCTAGTATTCAGGTGTGAAAGAAATGTAAGGTGCCCGGATCAAGCTGGAGCTGTCTGTGTGAGCCCTAACCTGTACATAAAGGCAGGAAGCTATGGAGGAAGGGCTCACACTGTTGCGGTGTGCACTGCCAGAACCACAAGTGTGCAGAGGACACCGCAGCCTTGCACAAGAAGTACTTCTGCCCGCACATCTGACTGCTCAGCCTTGGACTGAAGCCACTCTGTTAGTCCCTTTGGCAGATTGTCTTACCAATGTATGATGGTGCCCTAGAAGGTTAGAAAAGGATGTTGGGTCCCCTGGAGCTAGAGTTTCCGTTGATTGAGAGCCACCATGTGGGTGACAGGAACCAAAACCATGTCCTCTGAGAGACCTTTGAGAGTGGTTAAGTACTCTTAACCACTGAGCCTCTCTGACTCTCTAAATTCTTATTTATTTAGTTAGAGATCGGGTCTCACTAAGTAAGCCTAAGCTCACTTGAAACTCACTCTGTAGACCAGGCTGTCCTCTAAATGACCTCCAAGGGCTGGGATTAACCGTGTTCACTTGTTCTGTATTTTGGGAACATTCCTAATAAAAAGGTGTCTTATGTGTGTCTGGCAAGATGGCTCAGCGGCCAAGACTACCTTCATGAGATCCATCCTTGGGTCCCGGCAGAATAGGAGAGCTCCAATTTCCACAGGTTGACCTCTGACCTTCACACTAGTGGGTTCCACCATCTCACCTCAAATAAATTTCCAAACAAGAACTAAGGAGGTCAGAGAGGGTCTAGTGGTGCGACTCAAGGTGCCATGGGACGTTTCCAGGTCTGTCTGGCCTTTATTTCCTTACCTATAACACAGACCTGAAATTACTTATTTTCCCTTTTCATCTGGATTGAAACTACCCATGATCTGATCCGGCTGTACAGAGGCAGTGGGTGATGGTGATGGGCCTATATTTATGTCACTCTGATGCAGACTGCTGAGTGGATTTGCGGGAAGTACTCGATCTCCTCGGGAATTCAGTTTCCCCACCTCAGGTCGCCTGAAAGCTGCCATGCCCCAGCTCCAGGGAGTGACTGCCGTGCCGGGCTGAAGGGCGGGCGTGGCTTGAGACCGATTGAAGCGAAATCGACCAATCACGGAGCAGAGGTCAAAACTGGCGCCAGATGCAAACGCGCGCCACTTCTGACAGGTCGGGGCGCCGGGGGCGGAGGCGGCGCTGCCCACTTAGCTCTGCCCGCTTGGCGGGAGGAAGAGGTGCTTTGAGGTTGCGGGAGGAGAGAATGGCGCCGACCTTCCCCCTCCCTCTTCCCTCAATGTTATTTTATTATTAGTCAGGACCTCATTTCTATTGAGAACACCAGGAGTTAGAGCAACCAAAGGCGGCCCTCGGATACTGATTACTGAAAATTAGAAGGCGAATTAGGCAATATCTATATTCTAATAATTTTCCTAGAGGTGATAATGGCACCAAACCATTAACAAAAAAAATCTCTATCGATATGGCCCAGTTGGCTTAGCAGGGAAGGAGGCCTGGGTTTTGTCCCCAGTACCATGGAAATTGCGCGGTGGTGGATGCCCGCCTGTAATCCCCACACTTGGGAGCTGGAGTCAAGGTCATCCTCAACTACGTGTGGAGTTTGAGGCCAGTCTAAGATACTAAGGCTTTATTTAAAGGGGGTTGGAGGAGATCAGTTGTTTCGGGGATGGATACTGGTGTGTATTAGTAAAGCCGACAATTCAATGTATTTATGTCTACAAAGAGCTGCTGGGTGAGGCAGTAACAGGGCTGCCTGCCTGAAGTTCGAGCTGCCACTTTGCGTTCAGTGATTTTTTTTTTTTCTCCTCTACACTGAGAGAACTCAGGCACTCTAGTGACGCAAGCAGAGGGGAGCATCCCCAGGTTCCACGTTTCTCCCCGGGATCTCAGCGTTCCTTTTCGGTACTTATCTCTGGCATCTCGGTGCCCCTCCCCAGGGAGAAGCAAAAAGCCACCAACAAAACCGGACGAAAGCGGGAGTTCCTGTCTCCACCCTCACCGCAGGAATTTTCAAATTCGTCTTCCGACTACTGGACAGCCAGTGAGTCGTAAATGTGGCGCGTAATCATCCTCTGAACTTCCTGGAAAAAAATATTTTTTGGTTCAGTGTGCGACTTTTAAAACAAGCGGGAAACGGGGTACAAGGGGCTGACACTATATCCAAGGCCGTCTCCGTACCCCTTTAGTGAGTATGAAGGCTTACAACGGATCGCCTTCTTTACGCGAACCCTCGTTTAAGGACCTCCCCTCTGCTAATTCCGTGGGGTGGGTGCAGTTACCAGTCTCATGACTGGGGACCCCGAAAGATGCGGGGCTCGGTAGCCCCCTCACCAGGCTCCTCGACCCTAGCCGGATTCCCCGCACCCCCATAGCAAGGACGCAAAGACAGTGCAGGCGACGCGGCCCAGAGGGCGGCAGCGTCTCGCCAAGCCGCGGCACCAACCTCGGCGGCAACGCCCCGCGCCCCCCAACCCAGGTGCTCGCCCAGAGTCAAGTCTCCCGCCACCCCAAGCGGTTCCGGGCCCCCGAGCGCCCGCGCGCCCCCGGGGTCGGCGCAGACTCCGTGGAGGTCTTTGTGCGGAAGGGCAGACGGCGCAACTCCCGCGCCCGATGCACGCTCCAGCCAATGGGAAGCGCGGGCCCGCCCCCTCCGCGGGCCTTTTAAAAGGTGCTGAGGCTGGAGGCCGCCCGTGCCCCGGGTTCTAGCCGCTTCACCACTCTCCTCGTTGCCTCGGCCGCTACCCTCGCTCGCCATGCTCTCTGCCCGCGTCCCGCTCGCCACCATCACCGACCAGCAGCAGCTAAGGGTGTCGCCGCTGAAGCGACTCCACTTGTCCGAGAAGGAAAACACGGTGAGCGCGGTGGGCTTGAGGAGGGGGACGCAGCTGGCAGGGAGGGTGTGGGTTCCCGGACTCTGGAAGGTGGAGGGCTCCCACCGTCGCTCACACACGCGTGTGTCCCTGCAGCCCCCGAGTCTCAGCGGGACCCGCATCCTGGCGAGCAAGGCTGCGAGGAGAATCTTCCTGGACCCGGCCGAACCGGTGAGTGACCCGTGGGAGGCTCAGGTGGGTGGTCCCTGGAGCTCCCGCAGAGGGCGCCCGCTGCCGTTGGCGCCAAAGTTGCATTGTCCCAGCTGTTTGTCTCAGCCCCTCCACGTTCCCGCCAAAATGTCTCCTTAGGCTGCCCTACTTGGGTCGGCCTACCTATCAGGGTTTCCTCGTTAGGAGGGTCACAATAGCATGCAATGTGACAGCGAGCCACAAGAACTGCCAGACAGTGAAAGTATCTGATCTGATGAGAGACACTAAAAAGTTAGTATGGTTCCATTAACATTTTTGGGGTGGTTGTTTCTCTCTCACCCAACAGGAAAGTAAAGAATCTACTAAGCCCAGCGTTGAGGATGAGCCCTTACTGAGAGAAAATCCCCGCCGCTTCGTTGTCTTTCCCATCGAATACCATGACATCTGGCAGATGTACAAGAAAGCCGAGGCCTCCTTCTGGACGGCTGAGGAGGTGGACCTTTCCAAGGATATTCAACACTGGGAAGCGCTGAAACCCGACGAGAGACATTTTATATCTCACGTCCTGGCTTTCTTTGCGGCGAGTGATGGCATAGTCAATGAAAACCTGGTGAGTTTGCGCGACGTAGCTGTAATTCGCTTAGAGATAGAGGACTGGTGTGTGATTTTTACCTTCTGTGAATGGGGGCTGGAGAGATGGCTCCACTCGGTGGTTAACACACTTCCTGCCTGAGCACAAGACCCAAGTTTTGTTCTGAGCACCCATACTGAGTGGCTTCACATCGGCTAGTGATTCCAGCTCCAGGGGATCTGACAGCTCACACTGGCGTCCTTGGGACATGCCTGTACATGTACATATCTGTTCAAAGGCATGCACAAGGAAAATCTTTAAGAACTATGAATATATGTTAGCATTCATCTTCGTTTTTCCTCTGCCAAGTTGCAGCGGTAAGGTTTCTCTTTGTAGCTACCACACTTAATCTTTTTGTGGCTTTGTATAATTTGGTTGCATATTTCGTTGTAAATGGATTAATTAAAAGAAAATGAATAAAATGTTCAGCCCTGTAGGGCCTGGGGGGTGGCTCGGAGGTTAAGAGCACTTGCTATAACTCAGTTAACATTGGATCTGACTCCCTTTTCTGGTACACAGACATACATGCAGGCAAAAACACCTATGCACATTAAGAAACAGTTTTAGCTGGGCAGTGCTGGCTCATGCCCAGAAACAGGCAATTCTCTGTGAGTTCAAGGCCACACAGGTCTACAAAGTGAGTGAGTTCCCGAACAGCCAGGACTGGTACACAGTGAAACCCCGTCTCAAAAAAACAAAATTAACAGTTTTGTTACAAAAAACCAGCAAAATAAGAGTTCTTTATTTCCTGGTGATAAATTGAGCATATGACATTAAATAGTATGCTTTACTGCAGCATCGTGAAGATCTGTGCTATAATATATAGGAGCAAACTTTTTGAAACAAATTCTCACTGTATTCCTGGCTGGTCTAGAACTCAGTAAGCAGACCAAGATGGCCTCAGAGATTCCTGCTTGAGGAAGGTGCCTCAGGGCTGGCATTAATCCTAGTGTGCTCAAAGGTGAGAAGGTGATGCAACCAGTAGTTTTTCAGGTTTAACTTTGGTTTATTTCATTACCGCTAGGTGGAGCGCTTTAGCCAAGAAGTTCAGGTTACAGAGGCCCGCTGTTTCTATGGCTTCCAAATTGCCATGGAAAACATACATTCTGAAATGTACAGTCTCCTCATTGACACTTACATTAAAGATTCCAAAGAGAGGTGAGTATCCACGTGGTGTGTGCTAAGATACCCAGGACTCACTAACTTACTGTTATTTCAAGTATTTTTGTTCACAAGGCGAACAGGCAGACTAAGACTATAGATACTTCTAGGGCCCTTAGCCCTGACTGCTTTGATCAAAGGACCCAAATTCACTTTATTACTCACTGAATGAAAAATCAAGTGTGTTGTAGCTCATGTCTGTAATCCCAGCACCCCAGAGACCAGAAGCAGCATTGCCATTGTTCAAGGTCTGGCCAGATGAGATACTATCTCTAAAAACCAAACAACAAACCAGGGCCTGGAGAGATGACTCAGTGGTTAAGCTTGCTTGTGGCTCTTTCAAAGGACCTAGTTTTGGTTCCTAACCCCCACACAGCAGTTTGGGGCAGCTCATAACCTATTTAACTCCAGTTACAGGAGGCATATGATGCCCCCTTCTGGCCTTCACAGGTACTGCACACATGGTGCAAAGACATTCAGTCAAAACACTCATACATAAAGAAATTAAAAATGTGGCTACTGGGCTGGAGCTAAGAGTGCTGGCTACTCCTCCAGAGGACCTGAGTTAAATTCCCAGCAGCCAAATGTGCCTCACAGCCATCTATAGTGGGATCTTAAATGCCCTCTTCGGGTATGCAGGCCTACATGGAGATAGAGCACTCATATACATTAAGTAAATATATAAATGTGGCTATAAATGATTATAAAAAATGAAGTGGAAATGAGAAGAATTACATACTCTTGACAATACTGAGTTAAAAGATTAACTTTAGACCAGTTTAGTAAAATGTTACTCTACATTAGGGGATTATAGAAAAATAAAGAGCCAGCCTGGTCTACAAGAGCTAGTTCCAACGCAGGCTCCAAAGCCACAGAGAAACCTTGTCTCGAAAAGCCAAGAAAAAGAAAAAAAGACTGCCGGTTGGTGACACACGCCTTTAATCCTAGCACTGGGGAGGCAGAGGCAGGCAGATCTCTGAGTTCGAGGCCAGTCTGGTCTACAAGAGCTAGTTCCAGGACAGGCTCTAAAACTATAGCGAAACATTGTCTCGAAAAACCAAGAAAAAAGAAAAAGAAGGCTTTTATGTTATGGAGGTAGAGGGTGGAAAGTCAGGGTTAGGGTGATCAGTGGTCATCAGGATGGAAAGCTGATGTGGAACAGAACTAATCGGGCCTACACTACAAGCTGTTGTGCTCCCAGGGTCTGGTATCATGGTTCACGGTATACTTTTGTCTACAGGGAATATCTCTTCAATGCTATTGAGACAATGCCTTGTGTGAAAAAGAAGGCTGACTGGGCCCTGCGTTGGATTGGGGACAAAGAGGCTACCTATGGTAAGGACACTTTCTTTCCTCCTTAAGCCTGTGCTTGATTTGATTGTCCAAATAATGTCACTGGATTGTCGGCCCATGCTGAGAATACCAAGCCCTCACCAGCAACGTTTCGGTATTGACTCTTATAGGAGAACGAGTTGTGGCCTTTGCTGCTGTAGAAGGGATCTTCTTCTCTGGCTCTTTTGCATCAATATTCTGGCTCAAGAAACGGGGACTGATGCCTGGCCTTACATTTTCCAATGAGCTTATTAGCAGAGATGAGGTGAGTCTGGAATACCTGTCTGATCCACAGCTCTTAGACATGCTTTTGTGTACTGACAGGGACTTGAGAAATGAGGCATAGCCACTTTAAAAGAAAGTGAACATTTAGTGGGATGCCCCACTGGAGTTACAGGTGGTTGTGAGCCACCATATAGGTGCTGGAACTGAACCAGGCTCCTTGTGACTGCTGAGCTGTCTTGTCTTGGAGATCCAACTCAGGGTCTTCTGCTTTCTAGGCAAGTACTCTGCCACTGAGCAATGTTCCATTAATGGGTGAGTTCAGTTATACATATACTCAGCAAGGAATAAAATACCTCAAGTGATGTGTTGAAACTACTCATTCTTAGTATATATATTCCTATTATCCTGTAGTCTTGTGCATAAGTTGATAGCTCTGAATGGGATTTTTAGGGAGTCATAAGCGATCCTTTGTGTCTTTGTGCTTCCAAATGAATTGGTAATGAGGTAAGAGTTCCCTTGGGCTCCTATAGGTCCTTGGAGTAGACTGAAGAAAGACGGTGTCTGTACTTAATAGTTTGTCCAATCTGAAATGCAAGGAGCAGGAAGCCCACCATTCCCACAACCCAGTGGGCAGGGCAGGTGATTATCTTCCTGTGTAGGAAGATGAGCCCTGAGACTTACTGGGGTGTCATGTGCTAAGAGTCACGGATCTTCATTTGAAATTGTATCAGTTCCTGAGTATCTGAAAGCTCCTCCTTGTTAAGAACTGGAGCGTGAGGCTGTGGAGATACTTGAACAAAGAGAAGCCTCCGGGCATGAGAAAGATATAGTAGGTGGCAGGCACCTTTGAGGGCTTAGAGTTGGGATAACCTATTCCTTGGTATCATAATTGGCAGTTAAACACCTGCTTTCCTTTGGTTTCTGTCTGACTTTCAAGACAGGGTTTTTCTGTATTGCAGCCCTGGTTCTAGAACTCTGTAGATCAGGCTGGCCTCAGAACTCACAGAAATCTGCCTCCCCTGAGTGCTGGGATTAAAGGTGTGCACCACCATACCTAGGCCACCTGTTTTAATTTTCCTTGCTTTTTGTTGTATTGTATTTTGGCAGTCTGTAGCCTGGCTGGCCTCAAATTCACGGGTGATCATGCATGTGTGTACTTCCATGCCAGGCTTAAATACCTTCCTTTGGACAAGCCAAGTGCTCTGTGGCCAGACAAGTTGCATGAGATCACAAAGATGGATAAAGTGTGTTTAATCCACACATGTGAGCAATTAAGAATGTTTGGCCTCTCATTCTAGGGTTTACACTGTGACTTTGCCTGCCTGATGTTCAGGCACCTGGTACACAAGCCGTCGGAGCAAAGAGTACAAGAAATCATTATCAACGCAGTGAGGATAGAGCAGGTGGGTGATGTGTGTGGGTTACTCTTGCACTTGCCGAAAGGGTGGGTGGTCCTTGGACTCCGGGGTGCTCAGAAGCTTTGCTTGGCCTCCAGGAGTTTCTCACGGAGGCTCTGCCTGTGAAGCTCATCGGGATGAACTGCACCCTGATGAAGCAGTACATCGAATTCGTGGCGGACAGGCTTATGCTGGAGCTAGGGTTCAGCAAGGTAAAGTGTTATTTGTGGCCTGCCCCCCCCCCTCTTTTTTTTATTTATTTGTTTTTAACACTTATATCTTGCTGTGACTTTTTTAGATTTTCAAAGTAGAAAATCCGTTTGACTTCATGGAAAATATTTCACTAGAAGGGAAGACAAACTTCTTTGAGAAGCGAGTGGGCGAGTATCAGAGGATGGGGGTGATGTCAAATTCAGCAGAGAATTCTTTTACCTTGGATGCTGACTTCTGAGTACACTGCCTGCTCTTTGCTGATTATTCTCCCCTTGTCATAAAAAAAATCAGCAAAAGCAATCAACTGACTACACCATGAATTGTCATTGAATTTGTTAACCGGT
>JAQHUG010000018.1:5307000-5341862 GCA_028555095.1 Dicrostonyx torquatus | reverse complement strand
CATTGTGGAAGCCATGGAGCGTTTTGGCTCCAGGAATGGCAAGACCAGCAAGAAGATCACCATTTCCGACTGTGGACAACTCTAATTCTTTTGACTTGCGGGCTTCTTACCCACCAGACCATTCCTTCTGTAGCTCAGGAGAGCACCCCAGCCCCATTGCTCGCACTATCCTGTAATCTCTGCTCTCACTGAAGTTCTTTGGGTTCCATATTCTCCTCGTTCCCCTTCAAGTCTAGCTGGATTGCAGAGTTAAGTTTATGATTATGAATAAAAACTAAGAACTATAAAAAAACAAAAAACAAAAACAACAACAACAAAAAAACCCCTTGAGTTAGGAAAGGTGGTATATGCCTGCAATCCTAGGACTCAGAGGTGAAAACAGGAGGACCATGAGTTCAAGGCCAGCTACACATCAAAATTGGCTCAAAAGCCCTATCTAAAAGCTGGAAGTAGTGGCACCTGCCTTTGGTCCCAGCACTCAGGAAGCAGAGGTAGGCGCGGATCTCTGAGTTTCAGATCTGTCGGTCAGAGCTATCCTCCACCAGGCTCAGAGGCTGTGGGCCATTGACATCCCCAGCTCTCAACATGCCTCCCTTGTGAGCTGGGCAGTGTCAAAACCCAGCTGGTTCTGGAAAGAATGTCTCAGCAATTCACATGAAGAGTGGTCAGTGTGGCCCTGGCATTGGAAGGCTGTGGAGTAATTTCTCTCCTCTTCCTCTGTCTCTTCCTCCATCTCCTCCTCTTCTTTTCCTCCTCTTCTCCTTTCTCTTTTCTCTTCTTCCTTTTCTTCTCTTCCTCTCTCTCTCTTTCTGGCTTTTTCAAGACAGGGTTTCACTGTATAGCCCCAACTGTCCTGGAACTTGCTCTGTAGGCCTGGTTGACTTTGAACTCAGAGATCCATCTGTCTCTGCTTCTCAGTGCTGAGATTAAAGGTGTGCGCCACCACCACCACTTTCTGTCCTCTTCCTAAAGTTTGTCTCCCATGCACTTCTTCCTGCTGCCTGCCTTCCAGAGGTTGACCAGATGGCAGGTGAATCTTTCCAGTCATGTGTGTCCCTCCACATCCTGTCTTCTCTCCCAGGGGTGGAACATGAGGGGCAACCGAGCTCCTTGTCTTCCCGGGACCCTTATCTTTTCATCTGTACCCTGATTAAACAGGGCACAGAGAGCTGGTCCTGGGCCAGCCCTCTTCTAACCCGCCTCATGGCATAGGAGGATGGGACAGATTTGAGTACAATTGTAGTGGCCATGCTCTCTAATTTCATTTTCTGTGTCTGGAATAATCGGGCCTCTTGAACTCATTATGTTAATTTAAATTCAAGTAACAAGAGGCCTGGCCTGTGGCCCTGAACTGTGGTCCGGAGCTGTGCCCTAAGCAAAGCCTGGTTGCTCTCCAGGCTCAGTGTCTTCCTTTAAGCTTGAGATGAGTCAGTACCCTGCTGAGTCTAAACCGATGCTGACTCTAACCTTGACCCCCAACCTGAAACCTAGGGAAACCTGCTCTACACCTCCACTTCCAATTAGCCAATCATGTGGGTATCCTGGAGTCCCGTGGAGAAGGCTAGCCCAGGAGCTTTGCCATGCAATAGCCTCTTCCTTGAATTAATGCTTTCTATGACACGTGTGCGGTCTCACTATGTAGGGCTGGCTGGCTTCAAACTCAACATGTAGGTAGAAATGACCTAGAACTGTCATAGCCCCCGCCCCCAGCTCTGGGACCAGAAGTGCAGGTGGAGGCCACAGAACAACTTATGGGAGTCCAGTCTTTCCTTTCACCACGTGGGTCCCAGAGACCAAACTGAACCTGACATCGTCAGACTTCATAGCAAGGACCTTTACCCACTAACTCCTGCTTTGGGATTTTTGAGACAGGGTCTCCGTATGGAACCTAGAACTCATGGTTTTCTGCCTCACCCTCCACAGGGGTGGGATTAAACATGCATGCTCCTATTTCTGCCCTCCTCACTGCTCCCATATCCTGTGTGTGCTTTAGGTTCCTCTGAGCTGCTCCATTCAAGAGGTCTTCTCAACTGTGCTCTAACTCAGGGATCCATCTTCTCGCTCCCCATTATCACGGTAAATGGACCTGAACTTGCCTTGTAACCTTACCCAAGGCTTGCCCCCTCTCTTGTCCCATCAGACTCACTCTTTCTGTCCAATATCTAAAACACTTGCTGGGCTAACACACCTTTCTTCTTGATGGCAGGTGGGAGCAAAGTCAATGTCGAGCCAGTCTCAGAGTCTCCGGTGCTCACCTGGGGCAGTCGCTTGGCAGGTGCTCCCCGAACCAGCCTGGGGCTCAGCCTACAGGCTCTGGATTTAAAGCAAATGGGCCAGAGGCACCTGGTGTGTGTGGAGCCTGTTGATGGGGGGGGCGGGGGCACACAACGTTGATTTTTTTTTTTTTTGCTAGACTCTGACTAAATTCTCTTCCGTTCCATAGATTCAAGATCTCCCATGCCCACCCCCACCCCTACTTCTTTTCTACACCCACTGGGTGGGTTCAGGGCTCTTCAAGCCTCTACCTCAGGAGTGGCTGTGTAGCCTATGACAGCCTGCCAGCCCAGCCCGGGGCACTTTCTTCTCCCTCCCTCCCTCTCTGCTTTCCGGCTTCCAAGCGAAGACATTTTCTTTTTAAAAAATGATCAATTAGCTCTGTCCATGCACATGAGCCTGTGCAGTACCATATGTGTGCATGCATGTGTACATATATGTATGTATAAGAATGTACATGTATGTGGGGGGGGGTGAGTGTGTGCATGCCTACAGTCATGCACCAAGGCCAGAAAAGTCTATTGCAAGTCCTGCTCTATCACTTCTAGCCTTGTTCCTTTGAGATGGGGTCTCTCAGGGAACCCAGAGTTAGGTGGGCAGCCAACAAGCCCTAGAGATCCTCTTTTCTCNTTTCTTTCTTTTGTATACAGTGTTCTGTCTGCATGTTTGCCTGCACACCAGGAGAGGGCACCAGATCTCATTATAGATGGCTGGAAATTGAACTCAGGATCTCTAGGAAGAGCGGTCAATGCTCTTAGCCTCTGAGCCATCTCTCCAGCCCCTGGCTGGTTGTTTTTTCAAGACAGGGTTTCTCTGTGTACCTCCGACTATCCTGGAACTCGCTATGAACACCAGGCTAGACTTGAACTCAGAGATCTGCCTACTTCTGCCCCCTGAGTTCTGGGAAAAAGGCAAGCACCAGCACCACCCGCTTGTTGGTTTTGTTTTTGAGACTGTGTTTCAGTTAGTCATGTAGCTCAGGCTGACAGTGAACTTACTATGTAGCTGACCATGACCTGAACATCTAATTCTCAAGGCTCCACCTCGGTAGTGCTGGAATTACAAGTGTGTCTCACCATGCCTAATCCACATGGTGTTGGGAATTTAACCAAGGCTTCCAATGTGCTAGACAAGTACTCTGCCAGCTGAGCTGCAGCCCTGGTTCATGGAGACCGGCTGTGTGTCATGAGCAAGTCTCCCCACCTTGTGCAGAGTCACTCTCCTGTGCTCTTTCCTGCACTCCATTCTCTTCTGTTTCCTTTGTCATATTTTAAATGCTTGCAAACCTCCACTTTGATTTCCTGCCTCCCTCAATAGTCTTTCTCTGCAGCATTCATCATAGTGGATTGCAGAGGGACAAGCCAGGAGCCGAGGCCAACACTGATTAAATCGGCCAGCACTCTGGCTCCCAGCCCTGGGGGAAAACAGAGGTCTCAAAATGAAGTTCCGTCAAGGTGCTGTTGTCCCCCAGGACTTAGAGGTGTCTCCGGGCTGTAGGCACAGTGTGTTCTTCTCAAGTGACATATTATGGCTTCTTCACAAGAGGCCCTGAGTGCCACTGTGAGGCCTGTGGAGGATCAGGACTGCAGTTTCATAACTCAGGCACACCGTCTGGTGCCTAAGAGCCACTTCATTAAATGTCATGTGGATTCAAAATAGAATCATATCCCCGAGACAAAGCCCATTGAGCCAGGAGCCAACACAGGATTGAAACAGGCAACGTCTCACGGGAACAGGGACTACAAGCCAAAGGCTGCTGTCTGGGGACCAGCCCACTCCATCTTCCTCTCTGTTCACATCTGTCTGGCCTTCCTAGGTTTGGCAGGTGATCTCAGAGCCTGGGGGTCTGCAGTGGATTGGAGGCAGCCATGGATAAGGAGGACTGGTCCTCTGTCATGTTCTTAGATAAAGCTCTGCAGCCGAGTGCTCCCCTCCCTGTTCCAGCTGAGTGCTCCCCCACTACAGCTGAGTGATCCCCTGCCTATTCCAGCCAAGTTAGCCTCCCTCCCCTCCTGCACCAGCTGTATCCTCGGCTGCCTCTAGGGAGACACACTCCAGGCCTGGGCCATGGACCTGAGGCCACACAGCTGACGAGAGCCAGAGATGGTTTGCACCTAAGCTCAAGGCTCCGAGCCCAGCTTTTTCCCTAGCCCGAGCTGCCCCAACCCTGAGCACCTTGCTGTCAGCACTAGAGGATCAAACTGGAAGGGCATGCGTGGATTTGGTTAGAATGCTTGGGGGAGGGGCTTTGGCCTGCCATTTCAAAGGCTTCTTTATAATCTTAATATGTGTCATGAAGTGTGGACGGAAAGAATGGTCTTGTGTCTGCCTTCTCTTCCCAAGCTTGTTAGCCCGACTCTGCAGCCTAGAGTACTTTCCCACCACAACTGAGTGCTCCCCATTTGTCTCAGCTGAGTCCTCCTCCCTTCCTTACTGCCCAGTGCTCCTCTCTATGCCCCAGATGAGTGCTCTTCCTGCCCCTCTGCCCTAGATGAGTGATCCTCCATCCCCTCTGTCCCAGCTGAGTGCTCCTCTCTCCCTTCTATCCCAGTTGAGTGCTCCTCCCTCACTTCTGTCCATATGAGTGCTCCTCCCTCACTTCTGTCCATATGAGTGCTCCTCCCTTTTTCCTCTGTTCTTCCCATCCCTCTGTCCCTGAATGCTTTTTTTTTCTTTTTGATCTTTTTCTTCTTTTTTGAGACAAGATTTCTCTAGACAGCCCTGAATAGCCAGAAACTCACTATGTAGATCAGGCTGGTCTATAACTCATAGAGATCCACCTGGCTTTGCCTCCTGAATGCTGGGATTAATGGTGTGTGCTAACAGACCTAGGGTTCCAGTATTGCTATTGTGCGTGTGTACACATGCGTGTGTGTGTGTGTCTCTGTGTGTGTGCATGCATGCACGTGTACATGTGCCTATGTCTATGTGTTTGTAATATGTGTGGTGCACATGTGTGTGCATAGGATAGAAGCCTAAAGTTGACACTGGTTGTGTTCATTGATCTCTTTCCACCTTACATATCGAGGCAGGGTCTATCACCGAGCCTGGAGCTCATAGTTTGGGCTAGTCTGCCTGGGCAACTTTCTCTGGGGATCCTGTCTCTACCACTTGCATGCTGGGATTATGTGGCCCACTGTGCCCACCCGGTGTTTCCATGGGTTCTGGGGATCTGAACTCAGGGCCTTGTGCTGGATGGCAAGCGCTTTATCTGCTGAGCCACCTCACTGGCCCCTGGTGCTCCTCAGTTGCTCTTCCCCAGAGCTGCCCCCAGTCTGTCTTCATTAGATTGGTTTCCCCCTTCAGGCCTCAGTTGCATCAGAGAGGGTTTTCTTGTCTCTGCCCACCTGCCCCCCAGCTCCAAGGTCTCCCCTTAATTCTCTAGCTTTCTGGATGACTGCTTTATTTGTTTTGTTTGTTTGTTTAATTGACAGTGAAGGGCTCAGTGGTGCTTCCCATCAGTTCTGGTGACATTCTCACTAGGAAGGTGTCACCTGCCGCATGTCTTTCCTGTCCTTTTCTCCTTTCTAGTCTGATATTCCATTGGCAGCTTTGTGTGGGTTCCTACTGCTTGCCTTTCCTCTCTCCTGCCGTCTTTTGCCTGAGGATGGTGAATGAGGAGGGACTAGGACCCACCAAGGCCTAGGGCGCTCACTGTGTCAGGGCTCCTCCTCCTCTCCTTCCTCCTCCTGCTCCCCCTCCTCCTGTTCCCCATCTCCTCCTGCTCCCTCTCTTCCTGTTCACAGTCTCTTCCTGCTGCTCCCTCCTCCTCCTGTCCCCCCCACCCCCGCCCCATGATCTTTGCTTGGGGCAGATGTGGTTTACCTGGGATTCTCTACTCCCTTGGCTTTATTTGGGCTTCCAGTGTTGCTGTTCCAAGCTCATGTGCTCCACCCCGATGCTGAAGGGCTGCTGGTGAGCAGCTGGGCTCTGTGGTGGCCACGTCCTCACAGCTCTGCTCCCCGTTTTCTACCATGGCAGCAGTCTTGGGTTTTATTCTTGGAGTGTCCACCTTTCTTTTGTGTTCCTCGGAGGAATTTGTATCAGAGACAGTTTATATTCTGTTTGGCTTTCTCCCTCTTCCTTTGGGATGGTTTTCTTTCTTCTCTCCCTGGCTTATCGAGATATAATTGACACACAACACACGGTTGCCTGTTTACTGCTGTATCAGTTTAATATTGCATCATTTTGTCATGAAAGTGCAACACCAGAGGCAGGCCAACTTTACAAAGGAAAGTTTACTTAGCTTGGTGTTCAGCATGGCCCAGATTTTAATATGGGGAGCCAACAGGAACAAAGGATGCCATTGAACAGGAAGGATGAGAAGCTCGGGTCCCCACATTTCTCTCAACTGATCTAAACCCCTCCTCCCACACACACCCCTCCCTCACAGCAACCCTTTGAGGACCTAGCTTCCATCACACAAACCTTAGGGGATGAACCACAGCCCAGCCATAGCAAATATGTACTATTTAATAAGTTACTTTGTTTTGAAGTAGTGGGGATTGAAACCAGGGCCTTCTACTTACTAGGCAAGCTCTGTACCACTGAGCTAGATCCTCGTCTCCTACTGAATAAGTTTGATGTAAATGCCTACCAACAAG
Organism: Dicrostonyx torquatus; assembly: GCA_028555095.1. Classification (NCBI taxonomy): domain Eukaryota; kingdom Metazoa; phylum Chordata; class Mammalia; order Rodentia; family Cricetidae; genus Dicrostonyx; species Dicrostonyx torquatus. The sequence continues at coordinate 5,334,984 of JAQHUG010000018.1, read as the reverse complement.
GCTGTCACAACAGAGCCAACAGCATCCCCACCCCAGAGTTTCCCCCAAAGATCACAAAGGATAGTTATTTGTTTGTTTGTTTTGAGGCAGGGTTTCTCTGTGAAGCCCTGACTGTCCTGGAACTCATTCTGTAAATCAGGCTGGCCTTGAACTCAGAGATCTGCCTGCCTCTGCCTCCTGAGTGCTGGGATCACAGGTGTGTACCACAAATCTTCACTATTTTTAAATCATGTTTATGTGTGTGGGTATGTGCCCATGAGTGTAAGTACCTAGGAGTACAGGTGCCCATGGAGGCCAGAAGGTGTTAGATCCCCTCCCCCACCACCGGATCTGAAGTTATATAGACAGTTTGTGAACTGCCCCTTATGATGTGTGCTGGGAATAAACTTGGGTCCTCTGCAAGAGTAATATGTGCTTTCAACTGCTGAGCCATCTCTCCAGCCCCAGAAATAGATTCTTATACTATGTCTTTTATCAGGCCTCCCAGGCTTGGCTGCAAGTGCCCTGAAATCCACCAACTGCTGTGTGCCACAGCTGGATCCTTCCTCTCACCCAGTTGTGGTTTCTTGAATGACATAACACGGCCTGCTCCCCGCTTCTCCGTCTCTCTGTCTCTCTCTCTCCAGCTGTTCTGCTAATACACTGTGAGCATCTGTGGATCTCTCTGGCACAGGCTTTTCTTTCTTCTGGGTGTGTCTGTAGGCCACATGACAAGCTCATGTGGTCAGCATGTGTTTAGCTTTGAAAGAAGTTGTAGAGGGGGCTGGAGAGATGGCTCAGTAGTTAAGAGCAATGGCTGCTCTTTCACAGATCCTGAGTTCAATTCCCTGCAACCACATGGTGGCTCACAACCATCTGTAATGAGATCTGGTGCCCTCTTCTGGCATTCGGGCATACATGGAGGCAGAATGTTGTATACATAATAAATAAATAAATCTTTAAAAAAAAAAAAGAAGTTGTAGAATTGCACCCTTTTACACGCCTAGGGGCACATGACACCATGTGAGGGTGCCTGGTGCCTTCACATCTGTGCCAATGATGGCATAGCAAGACTTAGATTTGATTTATCCTAGTGAGTGGCTAGTGTGTTCTCTGGTGGTTTTCATTTTAAGATAACTGGCAATCAGTGTCTTTTCCACAGCTGATTTTTCATAGTTGTGCTGTCTAGATTGACACAGGCTAGGGTCACTGGAGAAGAGGGAGCTTCAATTGAGAAAATGCCTCTATAAGATCCAGTGAGCAGTCATGTAGGGCAAGCTCTTAATTACTGATTGACGGGGGTGGGAGGCAGCCCATTGTGGTGAATAGGTGGTGCTGGGTTCTATAAGAGAGCAGGTTGAGCAAGCCATGGGAAGCAAGCCAGTAAACAGCACCTCTGCGTCAGCTCCTGCCTCCAGGTTCCTGCCTTGCTTGAGCTCCTGTCCTTAGTGATGGACTGCAATGAGGAAGTGTAAGCCAAACACTCCCTCTCCTCCCCATCATGGTGTTTCATTACAGAAATAGTGACCTTACTAAGACAACAGTCATGCAACTGTGCGCTTTATGACACTGCACTAGTCAATGAGGGGCTTCACCCACCTGTGACCTATAACTTTGTGTCACTGAAGTCTTGTTTGTTTTTGAGACAGAGCTGTATGCAGCTTAGGCTGGCTTCAAACTCACTACNTTTTTTTTTTTTTAAGAATTCTGGTGCTCGCTGTAGCCTTCACTGTCTGCAGCCTGCAGATGATGGGGATGTACCTGGCAGTTTAGCAAGGACGCTGCCCTCTTAGGCTGGCTAGAAGTTTCTATTTTTTCCTTCCTGGCTGGGAAAACAGGGCAAGGAGCTCCTTCAGAGAGACTTGAATTTGCTGTGTTGCTTTACCCAGGACATCCCTCCCCACTCCCCAACCCTCTCCCAGTCTCTGGGCCACTGGACTCATGGCTTCTGTCCACCATCAGCTTATGACTGGGTTTTCTAGACAGTGGGCTCTGTGAAGGGGACTCTGGGATGTTGCCACCCCACATATGTCTCATGAGACAGTGCTGGTCTCTGCCTGCCTGTCTGTTCCAAGAATAGCTATGGCTAATAAAGGGAGGACTAGGGTCAGGCTGGAGTGGGGTGCTGGGTCCCATTCTCCGGTGAGCAGGCCCAGTCCTAAGCTCATCAGCTAAGCTGGTAATTATGTGTGAGCTTTGTTCGCCTCACAAAGGGGTTCTCAGAGAACTTCCGAGAGGCACCGCTTCCTGCCTGATTTGATTTTTTTTTCAGAACCAGAGTGTGAAAGTCAAGCTGAACCTGCCTAATTGTGTCTGCAAAGGCAATTCAGAGAGGCTGCTCTTGGAAGGGAATCAGGACAATTAGCTCTGGGCTGTACAGAGAAGGGACGAGAGCTCACCATGGAGAATGTCAGCCTGTCCCTGGGGGAAGAAAAGGGCAGCGCCAAGAGGGGGGCATCTCCTCCGGGGACTGGATTAGCATCCACATCTGCACTGAGGGCACTGTACCAGGTGTGGGTGGTAGGGACACAGACTTGGGAGGAGAGCTTAGCTCAGTCAGGATGGGCTACCAGTGGTCTTGGGCCATTAACACATCCTTGGAGCCTCAGTTTCCCTGAATTTCCCAAATGAGCAGCACACACACACACACACACACACACACACACACACACACACACACACACACAGACCAGATGGAGCACATTCATTCCAAGTAGTGGCAGGCACAAGGCCATGGCAGATGGTGCCAGAAAAGCCTGCCGCGAACAATCCATAGCCAGCTGTAAACCTGGCCCCACAGTGCCCAGTGGCCTGACTGCGCAAGCCAACTGCTCTTCTCCCTGCTTCCCCCATCTTGTGTGGATGGTGTGTGTGTGTGTTTCCAGTTCCTGTGACTCTTGAGGCCTCTTAGCTCTGTGCCCATGGGGAGGTAAGTCCAAAGCCTTTGGACCAACTTCCTTCCTTGATTCCAAGTAGGTGGCACATATTGGTACTTCCAAAGCATCAGGAAATTAGGTCTACATGTTCACCCCTCACTCATCAAAGTGCCCGCTTGTGTGTATGTATATGTATTTTGTTTTATTGTGTGTGTGAATATGAGCACACACATGCCATGGCATTGTATATGTAGATCAGAGGGCAACCTCTCAGGTATTGATCTTCATTTACCTTCTACCTTGAAACAGTCTCATTTTTGTAATGTTTTGTTTTCTGTTGCATGTGCCAGAAAGGCTGGTCCCTTTCTCCTTGTAGGAACACTGGAATTATTACAGACACATTACTGTAGCCAGCTTTCCTGTGGGGTCTGAGACTTTAACGCAGGTCCTCACGCTTACCCAGCATGCTCTTTTACCCTCTGAGCCATCTTCCCAGCCTCGTGGGTCTATTTTAGACTTCTGTGTGTGGGTGTTTTGCCTGTGTGTGTGTGTGTCTGTGCACCAGGTGTATTCCCAGTTCCCACGGTGGCCAGAAGGGATCTCAATCCCTTAGAACTGGAGGTAAAGATAGTTGCAAACTGCCATGTGGATGCTGGGAATCCAACCCCAGACCTCTGGAAGAGCAGCCAGTGATCTTAACCACTGAACCAAGCCAGGTGGTGGTTGCGCACGCCTTTAATCCCAGCACTNTTTCTTTTTTTTTTTTGGTTTTTTGAGACAGGGTTTCTCTATGGCTTTGGAGCCTGTCCTGGAACTAGCTCTTGTAGACCAGGCTGGTCTCGAACTCACAGAGATCCGCCTGCCTCTGCCTCCCGAGTGCTGGGATTAAAGGCATGCGCCACCACCGCCCAGCGAGAGAACAGTTTCTAGGCCTGGGCAAGCTAGCAGGTACTGATTTGGAGCCAGGGAGAAGGTAGTTTGGGCATCAGGGTTCTCTGTGAGACTTCTGGAGAGCTGGGGAAGACACCTGGGGCCTGCTGCTCACACCTGGGAAGAGAACCAGGCATTTCTGATCCACCTGCTTCTAGCTGAGGCAGGACCGCGTGGACAAGGCTGCTTCAGACGGAAGGCACAGTGACAAGTCAAAGGGAGGGGCATAGGGAGGGGCCGCTGAACTTACTAGTCCATCTGGCTTTGGGTTTTCTCCAGAGTCCCAGGGCAAGGGGCTGCTGTGGAAGGGGAATGACAGAGGGAACGGGCACTGTCCCTGGGCAGCAGGGACAGATGGCGTACCCTGAGTCTCAGGCATGAGACAGAGAGAGCCCACATCACTGCAAGGAACAAAAGAGGAGGCTGGTCTTGAGGCCAGGTGGCAGCACTATACTTGGTGCTTTGGAACACTGTCCAGAAAGAGGCCTAGGGTGACAAACACAGACAGGGCTTTATGTTGAGGTCAAAGTTGTCCAGCGCCAACCGCCGTGTGGTCACTCATTATCAGTGAGAAAGTGGCTTCTGGTTTATATGTCCCCATGCACAGCCTGCCTAATGTGAGACTAGTTCTGACATGGCAGTGAGGTTTCTGGATTTGGTCAGCTGAGGGGTGAATGCTGCTTTAGGGAACCCCTGGAGTTCCCATCAGCAGCAGCTCAGCAAGGGAAAGGTCATGTTCCATTCTGGTGCAAAGGTTGCGGGGTCCTGCTGTGAAGGCCTGAAGAATTCCAGTGATGCCAAGCTTTCCCCCCAGGTTTTTGTTAGCCTTTGTAGTCGTGGCTCTGGCTGGGGTCATCATACAGCAGAGGAGACAGTAATGGGAGGTCATACATATCCCCAGGGCTCTCATCAATATGAGATGAGGAAGAGAACTTAGAGGAATGGGGCCAGTCGTGTGTGTGTGTGTGTGTGTGTGTGTGTGTGTGTGTGTGTGTGTGTGTGTCCAGCCATGTCCTAAGGCTTGTGCTATGTGCAGGGTGCAGGATGTGTGCCTGAGTGAGTGTGTGTGTGTCCAGCTATGTCCCAAGACCTTGTTATGTGCAGGGTACATGATGTGGGGCTGAGCTCTATATAGAGCAGAGAGGAGTCAGCCTGGTTCTTGCCTTTGGGGCCTTCAGCACTAGAAGGGTGGGGCTGACCAGAGACCCAGCTGCATGGTAAGGAGCAGTGATGTTCCCCATCTGCTTCTGTTGTGCTTGCTATTTTTTGTGGTCCATAGGGTGGTAGTTTCAGGACAGCTGCAGTGTGACTGACTAGCTGTGTGCTAGCAGGCAGGTCTGGGAAGTAAAGTCATGTAGCTTTGGAGGCAGACTCTGCATTTCCATGGTCCTCTAATGAGCTTTCCCTCAAAATTATTATTACCAATGTCCTGGCTTGTTTTATGCCAACTTGACATGAGCTAGAGTCATCAGAGAGGAGGAAACGTTGATGTGGGAGTCCCCTTTGTGTGCTGTGATTACTATTAATGAATAAAGAAACTGCTTTGGACCTATAGCAAGGCAGAACTTAGGTAGGCCGGGAAAGCTAGGCCGAATGCTGGGAGAAAGGAGGTGGAGTCAGAGAGAAGCCATGGAGCCACCGCCACTGGAGACAGACTCGCTCAAACTTTCTTGGTAGGCCATGACCTCATGGTGATACACAGATTAATGGATATGGGTTAAATTAAGATGTAAGAGTTAGCCAATAAGAAGCTAGAGCAAATGGGCCAAGCAGTGATTTAAATAATATAGTTTCTGTGTGGTTATTTCGGGTCTAAGCTAGCCAGGTGGGCCCTTCTCCAACAAAACCTCAAGGGAAAACATGCCTCCACAGGACTGGGCTGTAGGCAAGCCTGTAAGGTATTTTCTTAATTAGTGATTGGTTGGGGAGGGCCCAGCCCATTGAGGGTGGTGCNCCACAGTTAAGTAGTTTATTTTTTGAATATTTTAATTTATTTTTTGAGAAGTTCTGGAAAGCAAAGGTGAGCCTGGTTCACCGACTAAGCTCTGGGATTTGAAAGTGATGTTGCTTCCTGTGTCCTGCAAGCCCACTGTGTGTTAGGACTTGGTGCAGTTTCTTGGGGCATCTTTTTGTACAGTAGGGCAAAAGGGGATGCTGGTTTGGACTTCAGGAAGGGAAACCCTTACTGGAAACCCACTCAGAAGGAGGCTCAGGGAGAATTTGGGGCAAGCTGAGTGACCTGGGGTAAGGTTGGGTGGGGGTTTCTCAGTCACAGCTGGTGACAGCTTGCTGGGTCCTCAAAGAGGCTGTGCAAGGTTCTTTTGCCCTGAGTGTGGCAGGAGTGGCTGGGGCAGACAGAGCTCTCTGCGGCTGCAGTCCACCCCCCCCCCCGCCTTCCTCGCTGCCCACCTTCAAAAAGCTCATAGTTCCGTCTTAATGCATTTTCAATAAAGCCTTGGAGACAACAAGCCGCATTTCCTGAGCCGAGCTGAATGGTTATTTTACACTTCATCTAATTGATTAAAATGACTCTTTTGAATTAACTGGGCTTTCCAGAGCTGAGCAGGGGAGTAAAAGCCAGAGACCAAGCTGGCTGCCAGCCTGGGCAGTGGCTTTTGCGAGGGGTGGTCCCTCTGGACCCTGCTGTGTACAATGCTGCTCCGTACCTCCTACCTCTCATGTCCAGACTCTTCAAACCCAGGCAAGGCCATCTACCTGGCCCCCTAGTCAGCACTGGTGCCTCCTGCAAAAGCTAAGGGCATCTTTGTGGGGTCTTGCTCCTTAGAAATGGGGGACCAGGGATGATAAAACTGCTGACCACTCCATGTACAACTCAAGCCTGTTGGCATGCATCTGTCATACAGTTGCCTTGAATCTTACACACCACAGAGGACAATTGCCGAGACTCCATTCGAAAGTACAGATGTTGAGGCTTGTAGGTGGCATATCCAGAAGGTGCCAAGGTTGGGTCTGAGGCCAAGCTGTTGATAAGAAGCCAATGTCCTATTCATCCTCACACTCCTGCCCCGTTGACACTGTCATGGGAGCAGTTCTATGCTGTCACTTATCCCCTGACCCTGAGACTCACAGCATCATTGCAATAGGGTTTCATGACTCCACATAGGAGACCTGGTCCAGAATGACACCTGATGCAGCAGGTCTCATCAACTTGCTGGTAACGATGTCGACATGACATGACACCACGAGACGTCTTATACCATCTTGTGACATCTGTCAAGAGATCTGTCACAATGTGCTTGGTGGCATATGCCTGTAATCTGGCATTTGGGGGATGGAATAAGAAAAAGAGCAAGGACAATTTCAGTTATATAGCAAGTTCTAGGCCAGCCTGGGCTACATAATCCCCCCAACTCCCTCCAAAAGAGATCTGTTACTAGCAAGAAGGTAGGTAACATAATCAGTATACATATATATGTAAATAAAATCTTTAATTTTATATATTATGGATACAGTGTTCTGCTTGCATGCATGCCTGCTGCATGCCAGAAGATGACACCAGATCCCATTATAGAGCCACTATGTGGCTGTTGGGAATGGAACTCAGGAGCTCTGGAAGAGCAGTCAGTGCTCCTAACTTCTGAGCCATCTCTGCAGCCTCAAAAGTTATGTTTTATCATGCTGAGGGTCATCACACAAAGTTCACATTCTAAGTTCCTAAGTCTGGTCCTAAGCCTGTCTCCTAGGCTGCTCACCTGTGTGATGTATCTTAGCTGAATGTCAGGATCTTGGGGGAGACACTCCAGCCACAGGGCAGGTCAAAGTGGGGTTTCTCCAGATGTGCAGAGCAGAGCATTGCTCCTAGTCTCTGCTGATAGACTGTCCAGTGGGCATCGTGGGGTCTAGGACCGTGTCTGGTTATCCTGTGTAAGTGATGTTGCTGGGTTCTAATTATCAGGTGCAGCCTTGGGTGTAGTGGGGGATCCTGACTAAGCTATTTTTGCAAGTCTAAGAGTCCTTTTTACTATGCTCATTAAGACATCTGTCACAGTCTTTCTGCAGACAGGTTCCACATATCTCCTCTTCTATCTCTCCAGGCCACCTCCTTTGTCCTTTACAGTATGGTTTCATGGCATTTGCATTTCTGCGTCATTCCATCATCATTGTCATCTTTGGCTCCTCTTTCTCTGAGACAAGGTTTCCCTAGGTAGCCCTGGCTGGTCTAGGGTTTGCTATGTAGACCAGGCTGGCCTTCAGCTTGCAGAGATCTGCCTGCCTCTGCTTCCCGAGCACAGAGTCAAAGTGTAATCTTGCCTGAGGTTTCCTTGGGCCAGGCCCTACCATCAGTGCGTAGTAGGACTGAACAATTAATGAATGAGGGAAAGGGGGAAGAGCCAACCATAGGGAGCAGGTCATAGCTTCAGTGGAGCATGGAAGAGGTTGAGTAGAGGATGTTTGCACGGTCTTGCCTCCAAGGTCTCTCTTGCCCTGATCTCAGCTCAAGCTGTGAACCTATTTGTGAGTCTTCAGGCTACAGTGGACTGATTGATAGCCACCTCCAAGCCCTTGATCACGGATGCCTGGAGGTTTCCATACTAGAAAGCATGTGGAATAGAGCTAGAAGACAGGCGGCTTGCTATCTGGTGCAGTTGTCAACATGGGGATGAGGTGGACCCATGCCGTCTTCACCATCCTACAAACTGAGAGTGCTCGCTCACAATCCCTGGCCAGGTGCTCAGGATAGTGAAGACCTCTTTGCTTTGATGGATCATCACTGCACCAGGTGGTGGCATTGTGGCCGGTGTCATCAGCCTGGCTGGCCTTGTCTCAGGCTGTGGTTTCCTCCTGGTGAATGTTTATGACCTGCCTTTCCCCATTCTCCAAATTGAAGCTGATGGTGGCTCCTCTGATTTCCTTCCCACACAAGGCCAGGCGGCTGGCTGCCTCAGAGCATTTAATAACCCCTCAGGCCAAATGTCTGCTTGCCCCAAGGGAGTTGTCTCTAGGGCTCACTTGCAGACAGCTCTCATAGCAACCCTGCCGGGAGGAAGAACTTTTCCTCTTCCCACTTGGGTTCAGTTGGGGGTGGGGGGTGGGGGAGAGCAGCTGCAAATTTGACTGTGAGCAGACAGAAGGACGGGAGAAACCAAGGTGTGTTTGTTTATATGCCAATGGAGAGGCTCTGTGAAGAACTAGAGATGGGTTTATTTGTGTAATTTAGGAAAGGGTCTGTATTCGAAAAACAAATGAACAGGCTTTTAGAGGAAAAATAACAGAAGATAAGACATGGGGACCATCCTGCTGACCAACCCCCACCCACCCACCCACCCACCCAAGCTCCCCACCCCATCTCTTTTCCACTTCTTTCATTTCAGACTCTATTTATATCTGGGTGGGCCAGAAGCTTTCTTAAGAACATTGAAGTCAGGCATGGTGGCTCCTACCTGTTAACCCAGCTGTTGAGAGGTGAAGGCAGGAGAATTGCCATGAGTTCGAGGTCATCCTGGGCAATCTAGTGAGTTCTAGGCCAGTCTGGGATGTGGAGTAAGATCTTGCCTTGAAGCTGTCATAACAAAATAGTCCTGTAGAGTAACTCCAGTTTTGTCACACACTGGAAAGCTCCATGTCTGATTAGCTGGCTTTACCTGAGAGGGTCCTCTTCCTCCGTGTCCCCAGAGGATGTCTGATCTTACCTGCCTGTCTTCAGGAAGAGTCCTGTTAAGTCACTTTAGCCAGAACCTGCCAACCCTCCTGATGTTTCTCTTAGTAACATCATATATATATATTATATAACCATGGTTGACGTTGTCTTCTTGGCTATAAATTCCCTCTTTTCTATTTGTCTCTGTGTGTGTGCCCATATGCGTGTGTGTCTGCATTTGTGGGTATGTGTGGGTACTCTTGGAGGCCAGAAGGGGGTGTCAATCTCTGTGGGGCAGGAATCTTAAGTGTTGCTGAGCCACATCCTACATGGGTCCTGGAAACTGAACTCAGATCCTCTGTGATCCTTCTTAGCTCTTACTGCCTGAGCCATCTCTTCAGCACCTCTTTTCTGAGTTTTAAGATTTATTTATTTATCATTATTGTCTTTTGTTTATTTTTTTTCTTTCTTTCTTTTTTTTTTTTTTCGAGACAGTGTTGCTCTGTGGCTTTGGAGCCTGTCCTGGAACTAGCTCTTGTAGACCAGGCTGGTCTCGAACTCACTGAGATCCGCCTACCTCTGCCTCCCGAGGCGTGCGCCACCACCGCCCGGCTATTGTCTTTTGTTTATTTGTGTGTTTTGAGATAGGATTTCTCTCTGTAGCCCTGGCTATCCTGGAACTTGCTCTGTAGACCAGGCTGGCCTCAGACTCAGAGATCTGACTGCCTCTGCCTCCAAAGTGCTGCTGGGGTTAAAGGCGTGCACCACCACTGGCCCCTGTAAGATTTATTAGTGACAACAACAAGAGGGATGTTGGCACTAACTCTGGGTCTGACCATCCCAACCCCAAGTCTCCAACTTCCTCTACGAGCTGACTGTGGCCACCACTGTTCTTCCTTATAGTCCATGTCTCCCTTCTCTCCTCTTTTTCCATCACCCATCAGTCGTTTTTGCCTCTTGTCTGTCCATCCTTTCCATCCAGCCTCTCCTTAGTACCCAAACACACAGCTTTGCCGCTCCAAGCACTCAGCAACGGCCCCGTTTTATCTGCTGTTTGACCAACAGCCCCCTTCCAGATGTTGGCTGCTTTCTTCCCTTGTTACATTGCTAGCATCGTTTGAGGGTGCTCCTGACACAGCAGGAAACAGGAATGCACTGTAGAGGGTGGGGCCCAGAACTGTTCTGAAGAAGAAACTGTCCCCAGGGATCTGCAGTGACACCTCTAGAGGAGCCAAGGTGTTCTGGGTGCCCCTTGACATCAGTGACAGAGAAAGCCCCTCCCCAAGTTGCCCACTGTGACTGGTGGAGTCAGCAGTGAGAGTTCCAAGTCCCCAGGGCTGGTCAGAGCTGCTGTATGGTTTTGTCATTTGGACCAGAACTTAGATGACAGGCATCGGCAGGGCCTCTTTTTTTTAGGACTCCTTCAGGTCCTGAGGGGCTTCCACACTCCAGACAGCCACAACCACCTCATTCTGCTTCTAGCTCACAAAATCCAGAGTGGGACTGGGGATCTCTGCAAGCTTGGCAATGATCAACCATAAGGGCATCCAGGAATTCAGGGGCCTGGAGGGGACCCAGCCAGGGGACTTTGTGATACTGTTACACCAGCAAGTTTCAGAGGAATAGCAGGGCCCACTAGCCTTTCAGTGTCTTCTGCTGGTGGCAGCGGGGGTGGTGTGGGGGGTGGGAGTGGGTGGGTAGGGTGAGGATGGTGTTGCCATGGTTGGTCTCTAACCTTTTCTAGACTTTCCATTACCGTCAGCGCACTGAAAATCAGAAATAGTCTTATGCGACCTGCTACTGGCTCCTGTTCAGACTCCTGGCTTGAGGGCTCAGAACCCAGCTTCACAGACTGGAGCCCTACCTGACGCCTGTCCCAGGTGGCAAACCATCATCAGGCCTGCCCAGCCTTGGATCTGGGGTTGGAACTCTAGCCTCTGGTTCTGCCAGTTAGGGGTACTCAGAAGACCTCAAGTCCCCTAGCGGGGCCTTTTAGGCTTTCCCCACGATACTTGTTACCTTCAAGGATGGCCCAGCTGCTGTCTTCCCAATTAAAGAGTTCCATTTCCTCCTTGCCTGAAACCTGGAGTTTGTTTCCGAGACTGAGCAGGTGGCTGGAGATGCGGGATATAAACAGATCATGATTTGGGAATTGACTTGCTTATCATGACAATAAACGTTCCTCCTCCTGAGAAAGGACCGCTTGGGCAGGTTGCTGAGTAATCCTTGTATTAGCTTCAATCTTGCCTTGTGTAAATCTGTGGCCCTTAGACCCCTGGAACCAGAGGGAGCCTTGTGAGTCACTGGATCTTTTGGGGGGGGGGCGGAGGGAGTAAATCAGGTGTAGTCATCCATGCTTGTCAGGAGGAGAGAGAGAACACTGATGAACGGAGAATGGTGCCAAGGAGACATCTGGGCAGCTGATCAGCTTAGCCACTCTTGGTTACTGCAGTCATCTGGTCTGTGACAGGTCAGACAGGCCCTGCTGGGAGGCAGCTGCTTCTCAATCTGCCCTGCCTGCCTCTCACACTTACCAGGGACAGTAGGGAGGCTCCGTGGGGACAGAGATCTTTGAAAAGCTCACAGGACAGATGCCTGGTTAGAAACCAGGTGCTGAAAGGAACCATATATGTTTCTAAAGCAGGAGTAAGCAAAGAGGTGGCCTTCACAAACAGAGCCCCAGGGAGCTGGGGGGAGGGGAGGGGGGCGTGACAGAGCCTCATTATAGTGACACAGGTCCTGGATGCAGCATGGCTGCCTGAAGGCAGGACCTGGAGAGGCAGAAGTTTGCAGTCTTATTTGGCCTCCCCACTGGTGAGAAGTCATATCTGCCTCAGAACTGTAGAAGGATGCTATGAGGTCATGTCCGACAGCCCCATGCTAACAGTCATATGGCCGCCAGGATGATTGTGGGGAGGGGCAAGCAGGGCATCCATGCAGACTAAGGAGCCGTGGCTCTATGGTTGCTGGCAGCTGGTTCAACCCAGCTCTTCTCACAGGACTGCCATGCTTCCGCTTTTGCTCATAAAGAGGGTCTGTCAAGTACGAGAAGTAGAGGCTGGACAAGGTGTTGTAGCTCATTCTCCCTTCCTCTTCTCCCTACCTTCTTCCTCCCTCTCTCCCTCCATCCATTCATCCCTCTATTCCTCCATCCCTCCATCCCTCCCTCCATCTATCCATCCCTACATCCATCCACCTACCCATCCATCCATCCCTTCATCCCTCCCTCCCTGCCTCCATCCATCCCTCCATCCCTCCATCCCTCCACCCCTCCCTTCATCCATCCCTCCATCCCTCCCTTCCTCCATCCATCCATCTCTCCATCCCTCCCTCCCTCCCTCCACCCCTCCCTCCCTCCCTCCCTCCCTCCATCCCTCCATCCATCCATCCCTCCCTCCATCCCTCCATTTCTCCATCCATTCATCCCTCCCTTCCTCCATCCATCCATTCCTCCCTCCATCCCTCCCTCCATCCCTCCATCCCTCCATCCATTCCTCGCTCCCTCCATCCCTCCACCCCTCCCTCCATTCATCCCTCCCTTCCTCCATCCATCCATTCCTCCCTCCTTCCATCCCTCCCTCCCTCCATTCCTCCATCCATCTATCCCTCCCTCCATCCCTCCATTTCTCCATCCATTCATCCCTCCCTTCCTCCATCCATCCATCCCTCCATCCCTCCATCCCTCCATCCCTCCACCCCTCCCTTCATCCATCCCTCCATCCCTCCCTTCCTCCATCCATCCATCTCTCCATCCCTCCCTTCCTCCATCCATCCATCCCTCCGTCCCTCCTCCTTTCAGTGCCAGGGTTGGAACTCAGGGATCCTCATGCTAAGCAAGCTTCTGGCCACTGAGCCATATCCCAGCACAGCCATTCTCTCTTAGTGTAACCGGTGAAATGAGAGATATATTGATTGAAGTAAAGGGGAGACTGGGTGAGCAACAGAAGTCTGAGTCAGGTTAATCCAGATATCTGAGATGCCAGAGGACCCCAACCTCCATCCCTGTCCCTGGAATAGTTTATCTCAAACAACACCCAGGTGCTGCCCTGAACAGACAATCTGTGGTAAAGAAACTTCAATCCCTTGCAGAGTTTAGCGATGGGAAAGGAAGGACAGGGTGCTCTGGGGTGTCCTCACCCCACCAGGGTCTGGGAAATTCTAGAAGTGACTGTTTCAGTGGATGCCAAGGGTCTGGTGTGGAAAGCCTGTAGACAGACTCAGAGCTAGGGCTGATTTGGGTCATGCCACCCACTCTGGCAGAGCCCAAAGAAGAGAGGAAGTGTGGTTGCTTTGAAGTTTGCACATTCACCATGAATGTGCTGAGGGGAATGTGTGTGACAGGATCTGGGAGTAGGAACCAGAGAGCCGGGGGTGGATAAACCCCATTGCTGACTTGCTGTGAGCCCATGGATGAGGCCATAACATTTCTAGGTTCTGAGTTAGGGAAGCTGATGCCCATCCTCCTGGCAAGTGCCTAGGGGTGGGTCATAGGAGCTGATGGATGGGAGGGGTAGGCACTGGGTGGCCATTGGTTTATGCTCACCTTACCCCCATTGGTGGTACTTCTGCCAGACCTGGTTCTGGGAAGCCAGGCGGGGGTGGCTCTCTCCTGCCCTACTGAGGCGCCCCCTCTTTGCTGGCACCGATTTATGAGTGATCAGCCCCACAGAGAGCCTGTGAAGACAGCCCTGCCCTTTGTTTTTAGTTCAATTTGGTGAGCAAAATGCTCCTGGGGCCAATAGATTTCCTTAGTAATGCAATTGTAAAAGGAATTGAGTTTCACCTTTCCAGCTTCAGGACAGCCTGTGCCCTTTCCCCAGTTCCAGGGTGATATCAGCAAATGTTTGTCTCTTGGTCTTATCTGCACCCACACTTCCCCTCTTCCTCCTAGGACATAATTCTCATGGTGGGTGGTCATGGCGGCTGAATGGTTTGCAGAATGAAATGTGAGATCTTCAACATCCAGGAAAGCCAATGCTCTACCATGGTGGGGGTGGGAGGACTCAGGTCCTTGTGGGAGGGACTGGGATGACCGCATTGATTACACACCAATGCCTGGCAGACAAGAGGAGTTTGGGAAACACCCATTTAGGGGAAGACAGGCTCACCCTGCTTTCTGTTCCTCCCTGTTGTTACCTCCACCGCCACTTTGTCTCTCTTGGTGCTCAGCATATGAACTCTTGTCGGGTTCCGAGTATGTCTCCACCTAGACAGGTGCCTTGAACTCTGGGCTCATTTTTCTTATCTATAAAAGGGGGGGCTGGCTCCGGCTCAGGAGATGGAGGCAGAACCGTGGGCAGTTTGGGATTCACTGTAGGCACACTAGAGGGATCTCTTTCCCATCTTATTCTTCTCACATTCCCTCCCTCCCCTCCCCCATTTCATTATTTCATCTTCTAGGTTTTTTTTTTTTCTGTATTACCCACATCCCCAGCATGCCACTGTTATCAGTGGCTATGTCCACCCTGTTCTTGCTTCTGGATGCCTGGCTTGAAGGTCCACAAAGTATGAAGGACTGTGCCCCTCCCCTGTGCTGTTCTCGCAGGCCTGGCCTCCATGTGCCTTTTGAAGCTTTGTTTGTCCCTCTCTCTGCAGAGACCCAGCCAATACGGCACTCGGCTGGCCAGAACTCCCTACAGCTTTGGTGCGACACCCAGAAGTTTTCCTCCAGCATGAAGCCCTGTATTAGTCTCTTTGTGAAGGAAGCATTCCCAGTTAATCCAGGATATAGGGAAGGGCCCTGATTGGATTGGATTAGGGTCCTTACTCAATGAAAAATTATATCCTTGAACTGTCTCACGGCCAAACAAGGACAGGGAAAGGAAGCCATTTGCAAACCAGGAGAGCAGACTAAGAGTTCTAACTCCTCCTGTGGTGTTTTGCATAAGAATGGTCCTCACAGGTCACCAGGGAGTAGCACTATTTGAAAGGATTATAAGGATTAGGGGGTGTGGAGGAGGTGTGGCACTGGGGACTGACTCAAAAGTCCACTACAGACCTGGGATCTCTATGCCTACAGCTCTCAGCTAAGTCCCCAGTGCCCTGTCTGCCTGCAGGCTGTCATCCTCCCCATCTCAATGACAATGGACTAAACCCCTGAAACTGCTTACCTTTGGAGAGGATCAAAAGTTTAAGGCCACTATGGGCTAAATAAGACCCTGTTAAACCAAAACGACATGCCTATTGAATTTTTTCCTTAATTTTTTTTTCTTTCTGGGTTTGGGCCGCCTTGCTTAATATTATGCATTCTAAATCCACACACTTTCTTGTAAATTTCACTCTTCTTTAGTGCTGAATGATATTCCTGTGTAAAGTGTACATTTTCTTTACCCACCCACCTGTTGATAGACGTCTAGGTTGGCTCCATTTCCTTCCTGTAACGAACAGAGCAGCAACGAGTGTGTGGTGAAATCTCTCTGTAGAGGGTGGCACTCTCTGGGCATGTGTCCAGGAGTAAAATAGCTGGGTCACATGGTAGTTCTACTTTTACCATTCTGAGGAATCTCCAAACTGATTTTCACAAGGGCTACGTTAATTTGCATTTCACCAGAAGCGAATAAAGGTTCTTCTCTCTCCACATCCTCTCCAGCATTTGCCGTAGGATTTCTTGAGCATATTCTGACAGTGGTGAGGTGGTATCTCAAAGCAATTTTAGTGTGCATTTCCTTGATGACTCGGGATGTTGAACATGAAATAAATACAGTCATTGGTCTTTTTGGTTTCTTCTCTTAAAAACCATCTGTTCAATTCAGTGGGCTGTGTGTTGATTGACAGTTTTATTTCCTCGGTATTTAATTCTTTAGTGCTTTGTAAATTCTGGACATTAGCTCCCTGTCTGTAGCCTCACTGCTAAGGAGTTCCTCCTGCCCTGAGGGCTATTTATTCTATGGATTACCTTTGCTGTGCAGAAACTTTAATTTCATGTTGTTCCGTCATGGACGCTGGGGCTGGTGCCTGTGCTGTTGATGTCCTGTTGGGAACATTCTTAAGCAAACAGTGTAAATGGGTCTAGTATAATATTTAAAACGGAGGCTGAGAAAGGGTATTGCTTCTCTGTCTTGTTTTATTTTTTGCTTTTTCGAGACAAGGTTTCTCTGTGTAGCCCTAGCTGTCCTGGAACTTGCTTTGTAGACCAGGCTGGCCTTGGACTCACAGAGATTCACCTGCCTTTGCCTTCTGAGTTCTGGGAGTATAGGTGTGTGCCACCACCACCTGGCTTGCATTCATGTTCTGATGGCCACTTATTTCTCTAGGGAATACATGTGGGGCAGAATTACTGAGTCATGGGTGGTCAATTGTTTATCCTAATACCCATATGGTATAGATTTTGAGGTCTTTTTTTCCTCCTGGGGCTCGAGTTTGAACCCATGCCTTGTTGTGTGCTGTAAAAACTTTACTGGTGAACTATATCCCTAGCCCTACACTTTGAGGCCTCAAAATAGCGTCGTTCCTAGTATACATGAAGCTTTCTGGTCTACCCTTTACATTTAACATTAAATCAGAGAAGGGAGCAAGCTGAGCACCAGTGTTCACCTCTCTCTGCCACCTGACTGTGGATGCCATGCGACTAGCCATCTCCTGCCCCTGCTGCCATACCATCCTCACCTCCAAACCATGAGCCGACATACAGCCTTCCTCCCTGAAATTGCTGCTTGTCAGGCATTTGGGGACAGCAAGGGCACAGGTAACTAATGAATCCTTTGGTATTTCAAGAAAGTACTATCAATGGTTTGCAGCCATTAACTTGGGTTGGGATTTGCAGTCAGTATAGTTCTCTGCCGTGTGCTGTGGTCCCTCTGTAACTCATATACTGGGACCTTACACTTAGTGGTAGGAAAGAATTGAGAGTGGACCTTTAAGAAGTGCTGTGCCTTTGAGGATGGAGCCGTGTGTATTAGATTCATCCTTTTATGGAAAAGGCTGAAAGAGTGTGCACAGCCACAAGGTGCTAGTCACACAGCAGAGAACAGTATCTCAGAGATAGTAAACTAGCGATGTCTTGGCTTTGGGCTCCCTAACCCCACATAACTGAGCCATTACATTCTGCTGTTTATGAATTACAGTCTCAGAGCCGGGCAGTGGTGGCGCACGCCTTTAATCCCAGCACTCGGGAGGCAGAGGCAGGTGGATCTTTGTGAGTTTGAAACCAGCCTGGTCAACAAGAGCTAGTTCCAGGACAGGCTCCAAAGCTACAGAGAAACCCTGTCTCGAAAAACCAAAAAAAAAAAAAAAGAATTACAGTCTCAGGTAATTGGCTACCGATGGTGGATTGAACTGACATGGCAGGTCATCCTTGGTTTCTCCTTGAGTAAGAGGTGTCCTAGAATGTGGCCCTGATGAAGTTTGCTTTGTGCTTGAGAGGACATCTGCCTGTTTCCAGCTTTTATTTATCGCCATACCACTGCCGTGAACATCTGAACCAAGTTCGTGCGGCCCTAAGCTCACTTAACGCAGTGTCTGAATTCTGTGATGTTCATTTCACTTCTGTTTTGAGAATGGCCCACTATTAATGTCTTCCTTACTCTGTGCCGTTGAGGCCTTTCTAGTTATGGCTCCTCTGCCCCGCATTTTCAGAAGTTGCATTTACTTCTGACTTATGTATTGCCTTTGCGTGTTTATGTGGAAGCCGTGAATGTCACAGCACACAGGTGGAGAAGACGCTGTGAGAGTCTGCTCTTCTACTGTGCGGCTCACAGGCGGTTGAATTCATGTGGCCATGCTCGGTGGCAAACACCCTTACCCACTGAGCCGTCTTGCTAGCCCTTTGCATCTTATTTCTGAGGATTATCATTTCCATTATTCTAGTCCAGGTCTAGGACCCTCTCTTGTGGGGGCAGCCCTCCACCTGAGCACCTCACTGCTGTGAGGTTCAGGTCTCAGGTTGGCCAAGGATACAACCAGCTTGATTCCCTTATCTCCAGGCTTTTAGCTGAAGCCTGCAGTCCGGCACCCAGCTCGACGTACCATGTGCTCTGTGTGTGAGAAAACAGAATTTGTGTCCCTGTTTATGAGCAGGAGGGAGCATCCTTCTTCTGGGAGAGGTCGACTGATGAAAGCATGTTCACTGGCACCCATCAGAAAGGAAAATAACATATCAGAGAACCTGGTAATGACTAGGATTAAGCCGGTCGCTGTGTTCCTAACACTTTGGGAAGAAACTGGGAAGCATATGGTTAAAAGGGAATTCCAACCTTCCCATCATTCACCCTTTCTGCATAATGCATGAAGCTTCCCCAGGTCATACCCATTCATGTTTTCAATGAGGACCTCAAATGTCACTTGCTGGAAGGACTTAGACCTCTCTTGGGAGGCCCCTCCTCATACCTCTCAGTGCTTAATGGGGAGGTCCTGGGCTTCATTTCTCCTGCTGGACCCTCAACCTGGATGGCCCTCCTTTTTCTCCTAAACCCTAGCCCAGAAATGTCCTTAGTGCCACCAGCCAGGGTAGTAAGTGACTCTCCCTCCAGCCCTGTTGGCACATTTTGGGGTTCTGATGGACCATTATAGCCAGAGTCACATCGCAATAACCATTACAGTTCAGGAAGCTGCTGCTCATGCCACACACTGAACTCCATCTTCTTATTCATCTCTCACTGTGTCTGATGAGACCAGAGCTTCAGCATTCAAAGTTACAGTGAGGAGTCGGGCTCTGAGCACCAGTTGGCTCCCCAAAACAGGGGAAGAGGGAGGCTGGGGGATGGTGGTCATCTGTTCTTCTTGATCATTCTCACCAGAAATGGATTAGTTTGTTCATTTTTTTTTCTTCAGAAACCAATGTAGGTTGTTTCTTAGTACAGGGTCTGTATGAGTGTTGCCCGTGTGTATGGATGCCCACGGGGCCCAGAATTTGAATCAGATCCCCTGGAGCTGGAGTTCAAGGCAGCTATGAGCCTCTCATTGTGAGTGCTGGAATCTCAATAGGGATGCTCTGGAGGAGCAGGGAGTCCTCTTAACCACTGAGTCATCTTGTTGGCTCAACTTGTGTGCTTTTAAAACCAGGACATTGCCATGGATTTGCCACATCAGCCATAGGAGAGAGTATATGTGTCTTTCACCACAAGAAGGATGGAAGAGGCTGAATGTCTGAAGGGCAGATCTGCAAGGATCCCTGGCAGTTATGCAACAGTAAGATGGAAGGAATATAGTTCTGGAGACTTAATCCAGTCCCTCCCAAGTCATCCTGGTAGGGCTAGGTGTAGCTCAGTGGTAGAGCACTTGCCTAGCATGCACGGATCCCTGGGATCCATCCCCAGCACCATAAAACCCCAAATAATACACTCTATGTCACCATGATGGCATTCCCATGAGTGAGGACACGCCCATGGCCTCGTACAAGAAAAGCCTGTGGACAGTCATAGGAAGACATTCACTTGGAATATGACCCGTGGAAGGCACAACCTGCTGCCCATAGCCTTCTTGTGCTGTGTCTGGGTCCTCAATGGCAGGTGCTGGCAGCTTCTCAGGACAGAGGAGCCAAGGTGGCATCTGACCTCTTTGGGACATCTGGCAGCCACAGTATTAAAAATGGTACCCTGACAAGAAGGCTATGGTGGATCAGTAAGGGTAGAATCCCTGAGGTTGAATGCAAAGCATTTGCAGGCCGCCCCTCCAACTCCTCACAGGCCTTGCCTCTGGCGAGCTTTGAGAGTTCACTCCTGGGACTCCCTTTCTGCTCAGGAACACAAATGTGCTGAGTAGACTCCCAGGTCATAAACAACTTTGTCCCTTCCCAAAGCTGGATTGTTTCATACTGCTTGGATAGCTCCCTCCCTCCTGGTAATCTCCAGATAACGGCTTGTATAGCCCACCTCACAGGAGGAAGGGTGTTGAGCCATGCTGCTCTGGTGTTGGTCTTGAATATCTATCTGTCATCATCCTGGGCAAAGTGAGAACATTGGTCACTCTGCCCAGGACAATTCCCTGGCACACTGAACAAAGAGAAGCCAGAATGACAGAAGCAGTTGTTTTGCCAGCTTCCCACCTCCCATTCATCTCTGTGGCTTCCTGCAGCCTAGGGGACCATGGACAACTTCAAGTTTGAGCCAGAATGATACCCTAGTTCAGAAATAGCAGCTGTTCCTGGAAGAAAGCTAGTTCCAGTGGTCATACCCTTCTATTTCTTGTACACATGGGGAAACTGAGTCAGAAAAGGAACCTTGCTTGGTTGGCATTTGCCTTTCAACTGTGGGTGTTAGAATAAATAAGGTTTGAGACTCTAACCCGGAGAAGATGGTTTCAGACCCATTTCCTCACTGGGTTATAGCTTCATGGAAGAGATCTGCTTACCCAGCGCTGAGGTGTGTGCGTGCCCAGCGCTGAGGTGTGTGCGTGCCCAGCGCTGAGGTGTGTGCGTGCCCAGCGCTGAGGTGCCTGAGTGTATGTGTATCCAGTGCTGAGGTAACTGCATCCCCAGTGTTGAGGTGCCAGCGTGCCCAGCGCTGAGGTGCCTGTGTACTCAATGCTGAGGTGTCCAAAGCCAATTTGTCAACAGTCATCAGATTTACTGGTTTCCTTGATCTATTTACACAATTTAAATTTCGTAGCAAATCCTGTAAGATGGGGTGGATTTGGGAGACTTAAGGGATGTTCTGTTTGACTAATGCTTGATTTTTCCTTTTAAAAAATGCACTGGACTCTATCCAGACACCAGGACTTCAGGAGCCAGGCCTGCTGGCTGCTGACTCCAGGACTAGACCTGGGGTCGTGGAGGCTGAGAGCGAGGGCATCAGTCTTTGTCCAAGAAAGGCTGTGAGCCAAAGCCTTCTGAAATATTGATGATGTACTTTTAAGAAACTTTCTGTACTGGAAAATCCCACACGTTCACAGAGAGAATATGTAATGAGCTGGTGTCTTGTCGATCCCAAACCCCACTTTTCCTCTCTGCCCCTTTCCTTTGAGGTTATTCCAGCCACAGAATTTCCCATGTAGAGATGACTGACTATAGTGTCAGCCCCTGAATAGGTTCCTCAAGGCACCCCTAAATAGATGGAGGATGAGGACTCATTACAAAGACACTGCTTCATGTCTGGGGTCTCTCACCCCTGGCATTCTTGTCTGCTTTCTCTCCCTGCTTAGCCCCACCCTCTTTGTCCTTCCCATGCTCTCCTCTGACCTCTACTCTGACCCGTAGTCTCTTCTTCTGGGGGGCCAGCAACCCAGTTGTACTGAACTGACCCTTGTCCCTGTCCTTTCCTACTTGGCGGTCCTCATTCTCTGAGTCGGTTTCTTTTACCCAAAGCAGTGGGCAGTTAAAGGAGACTCCCAAATGCCAAGAGTATTATTCTGAGGCTGAACGGAAGAAAATTAGTCTAAATTAGGCAGAAATATTTTTTTAAAAATCTGTTATGAATCATTATATATCCTAAGTTGATTGAACTGGCCTTCTGATGTAGTGATGTCAAAGTGTCACAAAGTGCCACTTCCCTCCCACAGCCTCAATTCCCTTCTCTAAGAGGAAGTAAGACTGAACCATCATAGCCATTCTTGAACTGTGTGTGTATGTGTTCACATGTGTACATGTGTGCATGCATGAGGGGGCCGGAGAACAACTTTGGGTGTTGTTCCTTGGGTGTCACCCATCCTGTTTATTTAATTAGATAGAACTTATTTTATGTGTGTGGGTGTATCCTCTGCACACATGTGCCCCATGCGTGTCCAGTGCTCACAGAGGTCAGAGGAAGGTTTCAGATCCCCTGTATCTATGTTAAGGTTTCTAGTGCTGTGAAGAGACAGCATAACCACAGCAACTCTTCTAAAGAAAAACATTTAACTGGGGCTGGCTTACAGTTCAGAGGTTTAGTCCATTATTGTCATGTGGGGAAGCATGGTGGCACAAGGCAGGCATGTGCTGGAGAGGGAGCTGAGCCGTCTACATCTGGATCCACGGGCAGCAGGAAGAGAGAAGTGAGTTGCTCAGCTTAGCTTGAACTTCTGAAACTTCAAAGCCACCCACCCCACCAGTGACCCGCATCCTCCAACAAGGCCACACCTACTCCAGCAAGGCCACACCTCCAATAATTCTGCTCCCTCTGAGCCTACAGGCCATTTCCACTCAGACCATCATACCCTAGAACTGGAGTTTCAGATGGTTGTGAGCCATGGGGGTCCTGGGAACCAAACCATGGTCCTCTGTAGCCAGTGCTCAGTCACTGAGCCATCTCTACAGCCCCTCTCCCCCACCTTGTTTTCTTATGGCACGGAGTCTCTTCATTGGCCTGGAACATGACAGGCGAGGCTGGCTGGTCAGCAGGCACCAGAGATGCCCTTGTCTCCACCCTACTAGCCTTGAAGTGACAAGTCCTTCCCGCTGTGCCTGGTTCCCTAACAAATGGGTTCTGGGGATGAAACTTTGGTCCTCATGATTGCCTCTCAGGCTCTTCACCTGTGGAGTCATCTCCCACCACAAAAGCCCAGGGAACTGCACTAGGGTTTTGCTAAAATCCTAACAGTTAAAAGCAGAGCCCAGTGAGCCCTCAAGAGTGAGCGTGAGAGCAGGCTGTTAGGCCCACCTCCTTTCCTCTAGGTCTCAGTTATACATCTGAAAATGGGTCTAATGGTAGTTAGGGGGTGGCCTAGAATGTTCCCGAGACTGAATGTTTCCAGGGGACCCGACACATGTAGTAACTGCTCAGGGGAGAGCAACTTCATAATCCTTACTGTGCTGTGTCTAGAGTAGGGCGGACAGACCATCCCCTGGGTATTGGTAATGATCTCATCGATATCTGGAGACAGGCCCTCTCCACAAACACCCAGGGATTTGGAGACATTGGATCCTGTACTCCATGTTATTGGTCCCAGGGAGGCAGAGTCTAAACCCCCCCCCCCCGGGGCCAAGCCAAGAGCGTCTGGTGCCTGGATTCTGCCTGGGGATGTGTTTGGTAGGAGCATTGTGCTAGATTTCAGGGTTCCTGTTAAGCTCTTTGCCCACCTCCCATCCCTCCTGTCTCACATAGCATTTTCCTTAGGAATTACTATCACTGAATCCTCCCAGAATGGTGAGCCCAGACCTGGCAAAACCAGCTCCCACTGTCTGCCATGCCAGGGGTGCAGAGCCCCCTCCCTTCCCACCACAAACCTCCCCACATTCCATGCTGATGTTAACTATAATTATGGACAACTGCAGCTTGGTTGCTATGGAAACGTGCATGGTGACTTGGTTGCCATTTTCCATCCTAAGGCTCCTGTTTCAACAGGCCTCGAGGAGGGTCCAAAGGGTGAGCAGGGAGGAGGCTGCAGAATCCCACAACCCACAAAGCCCCAGTTGCAGGAGAAAGTCCCTGATGCCTTAGACTTTGTACCTCCCTCTCCATTCAAGCAATGGCTGGGGCCAGGCAGGCACACATGACCACTTCTGTGTATCCAAGTCAAAACTGCAGGGACACCTGATAAAGGAAAGGCAGGGGCTTTGGTCCTATGGGGATCTGTGTGATGCTTGCTGTGAACAGGGTTTCCTCCTGGGCCGCCCAGGGGTAGCCATGCCACAGGGGTAGGACAGATGTCAGTCCCCTCCCTGCATCCTTGCTACCCCAGTGCCCTGCCTGCATTTAGAGGGGGGTACCACTGAGGGGAGCGACTGCTTCCTGCTCTGACTCGGATCATTTGACCACAGAGACCTCTGATGGAGTACGAGTTCTCAGTGTGGATTCTAGAAGCATCCATGACACTGGGGCCTCATGAACAATGAAAATCTCCAGGCCCATACTAGACTCATTGAATTAAAGCCAAGTGTCTGGGACCTCAGCACTCAGGATCCATGGCCAGTGTGCCCTGTGCCTGCCTCCCTGGGGAATGACACTCACTGCTTTCGCGGTCAGCCTCGGCTGCACCCTCTCTTCCTAGTGTTCCCTGACACCTGTGGGGAGTCTGAGCTGGTTCCAGGTTTTAGGCAGCACAGGTCACAGTGGGCTGGGCCAGGATGCCTGGTGGTCCTGCTGCTAGAGCTGAGTCACTGTGACATCTTCCCCACTCCGTCTGCCACAGCAGGAAGTTCAGACTGAGCCCACATACCGGTTCCAGGGTCTCTAGGGACTAACACTCAGTTCTAGCAAGCCCCACCTGTCACCATGTCCCAGTCTGGCCTTTTCTCTCTCTCTCTCCCTCTTCCTCTGGGGATTGCAAGCTTGTGTCAAGAGGACTCACTTCTTTAACTTAGTCTACTTTCAGATTGTGGTGAGGGTTGGTGCCTTAGTGTATAAACCAGGGGAAACACAATTCAATCCACGACACACAATCCTAGGCCCTCCTTCACAATGTCATCTGGTGTGAAGCACTTACTCAACCCCACAGTGATCTCTGGAGAGTCCATCTTCAAAACTCAAGACAGGTCTGTTAAGTAAGTACTGTGGCCCAAGATCCCCACCCCTACCCAGAGTTCTGATTCCCAAACACACGTGTTCCTGCTCTGTACAGCCCAGCTGGTCCAGCATCCACATCAGGAAAGAGAGGCCTCTGGGGGGGGAAGTGGGGGGAGGTCCTTCCCACCTCCAGAGGGGGGCTTCTCACCTCCTGGAGAGTGCTCAGGAGGTCACCCCTCCCCTTTCATGACCAGTGGCTCTGCTCCCTGAGGGGCGTCAGACAATTGATTGCCTGATTGCCTAGACTGAAAAGACTGAAAAGGTTGGCCGGAAAACAGTCAGAAGGAAAGAGGACACAAGGAGTTGTCCTGTGTGAAGGAAGTGTGACTCATGAGGCTTAAATGAGAGCAATTTGAGACAGGAAAACAAAGGTAAAAATGTCAGTCTGGGCAGAAAGGGACAATGGCCACATGAATTGCTGATATTTCAGGACTTGGGCATTGGCTCAGCCTGGAATGGTCCCACAGGTCCCAGCAGGCTGACCCGTGTTTGATATGTGCCCAGGCCGGGGTGAGTCTCCACTGGGACATCTGTGAGAGGAGAGCACGGCTTGCTCAGCGACTCTGGGCAGGCCAAGTTTTCCTGATTAATGTTCCTAAAACATGGCACGGGACATGAGCCACGGCAACTATGGATGGCCTAGGGCAGTGGTTCTCACTCTTCCTAATGCTGTGGCCCTGTGATACAGTTCCTCAGGTTGTGGTGCTCTCCCCACCCCTCAACCATAAGATTACTTTCGTGGCTACTTCATAACTGTAATTTTGCTACTATTCTAAATTGTTGTGTACATATCTGATACTCAGGATATCTGATGTGCTGCCCTGTGAAAGGGTGGGAATCCAGGGCTTCCTCCAGGCAAGACTTGCCTAGAGCTGGCCGACAGAGACATGCTCGCTTTCTTTTAGAGGGTCTTCCAGTGATGCTGATGCAATAGCGATGGTCAGGATAGCAACGGTGAAGATGGTGTGATGGTGAATGACATGATGGTGACAGTGGTGATGGTGACAGTGATGATGGCAGTGATGACAGCCACGATAATGGTGGTGGTAGCGATGGTGATGATGGTGGTAGTGATGGTGATGATGGTAGTGGTGGTGGTAATGACAGTGGTGATGGTGGTGGTGGTGAATATGGTGGTTGGTAATGGTGGTGGTGGTGGTGACAGTGGTGATGGTGGTTTTGGTGAAGATGGTGGTTGGTTATGGTGGTGAAGATGGTGGTTGGTTATGGTGGTGGTAGTGATGGTGGTGATGGTGGTGATGATAATGGTGGTGGTAGCAATGGTGATGATGGTGGTAAGTGACAGTGGTGATGGTGGTGGTGGTGAAGATGGTGGTTGGTTATGGTGGTGGTAGTGATGGTGGTGATGGTGGTGGTGGTGAAGATGGTAGTTGGTAATGGGGGTGTTGGTGGTGACAGTGGTGATGGTGGTGGTGGTGAAGATGGTAGTTGATAATGGTGGTGGTAGTGATGGTGGTGATGGGGGTGATGACAAGAGTGGTTTTAGTGAATAATGACAACAGTGGCACCAGCCACTGTGTATGTTTCTTGTTCTCTGTGGCTCTGTATCTTACCTGTTCTTGCCTGAGTTCCACTGTAGTCAACCTTATCCAAGACCAAAAAGACCACTTTGTACCATCGTGGGGTGGAGGGAGTAATTCCAATCATGACTTTTTCCTACAGTGAAAAGATCCCCGGGATTTTCTGGAGCACACAGGACCAGTGACCCTGACCTCGCTCTCTAAGCTCCTTCAAAGCTACAGTCGAGCAGTAAAACAGGTTACCATCACTCATTTCAGGTGTTGCTCACACCTGGAACATCTGTGCCTGTCGTGTCTGTGAAATGGACTCTCAACAGAGCAATCAGTCTGTCATAGGCTGTGTGGTCGTGGCTAAAGCTGAATACTGGGATCTGCCATATATGATCTGTGACCTTGACATGTTCCTTAACTTCTCTGAACCTAGAATGCCACTATGGACAATGAATAAGATTATGCCTATGAGAACTTGCAGTGCCGAAATAAGTCAATGTCCGTGGTTGTGAGGCTTAGTCTGTCCTGTGGTCAGGGAGAAGCTGCTGGTGGTGAGCTCAAGCCAGAGCTGTGTGCACTTCCCTGGGAAGAGGGAGAGGTGCTGGTGACTGGGTACACTGGTAGAGTATGAGTTGGGGTCAAATGTGGTTGGTTGTTACTGCTTGGAAGGGATGAGGAGATAAAGGGCACATCATCAATGAAGGAAATGGCTCCCATGTCTGGGTTCCTATGTGGGTTTGGGGGTATTTGGGTGGCCAGGGCTCAGCATAACAGTATTAACTGAGGTTCTAGCACCCAGGTCTGACAGAGCCTACTTCATTTCCAGAGTCTGGTTATGCTATGGCTAGGGTTTGTCATTGCTGGACGGCGGGGGCAGATTGGGACATGCTTAGGGATGACTCTGCAGCAGGATGGCGGGAGCACAGAGAATGTCCTCCTAGGACTCTGGCCCTCGAGGAGTTTGTGTACCTCCCGCTATGGGGCCTGAAGCCTGCACCAACCAAGGGTCTCACTGCAGCTGAAGCTTACATATCCTAGTGGGAGCATGGGAACTCAGAAGGCCAGTGAGTGATTCTTCAGAGTTCCAGAAGTCACAGAGGAAGAAATAGCAGCCAAGGCCAACTCTTGGCCTGGGCATTTGTTTGTCTTTTTCTATGGATAACCTAAGAATATGGATGTCCTAGCCCAAAGTGAGAGGGTAGTAGGGTGTCCTGGCTAGTTTTATGTCAATTTGACACAAGCCAGAGTCACTAGAAAGGAATGAGCCTCAATTGAGAAAATGCTTTGGGAGATTGGGCTGTAGGCAAGGCTGTAGGCCATTTTCTTAAGCAGTGATGGATGGGGGAGGGCCCAGCTCATTGTGGATTCCCCAGCATCCTTCTTAGCTCTACTGTTGCCTCCCTACCAGGCTTTCCTCCAACCTTCAGCTCTCACCAGGCTCTGAGAAAACAGCTTTGAAGCAGTCAATGCTTTCCATCAGCCTCCAGGTACATCAGTGTCCCTCATGATCACCTGAAGCCCACTCACTGTCCAGAATGGCCTCTGACAGGCCTAGGGAAGTCCTTTCCACCACTCACAGCCAAGAAGACTCTGAAGCCTCAAGAGTATTAAAATGAAGTGAAGAGACCTGAGTATCAGGGACCTCTGCTGAATATCGGGGACTCTAACGAGTATCAGGGACCTCTGCTGAGTATCGGGGCTCTCTGCTGAGTATC